>LR990236.1:15075000-15429705 GCA_905147385.1 Limenitis camilla | reverse complement strand
ATGACCCTCTGCGCTCTCCGCAGCAGGGCCATGTTGCGCTCGGTGAGAGCGTCCACCCATATGGGAGCACCGTACAGCGCCATGCTTCGCACGATGCCGGCATAGAGGCGCCGGCACGGCGAGCCCGGTCCCCCGACGTTGGGTAGTAGCGTTCCCAACGCCGCGGCGGCCTTCACGAGCCTTGGAGCGAGCGCCTCGAAGTGCGGCCCGAAGCTCCATCTGCCGTCCAGGGTGAGGCCCAGGTATTTCATCTGGGCCCTCACTTCCACCACCGAACCTTGGACGGAGATGGACGCTCCCCGCGGGGGGCCTCTCCGTGGACCGTGGAACAAGAGGGCCTCCGTTTTGCTGATGGAGACCCTCAGACCCAACATTCCGATTCGGTCCACCACGAGCGTGGCTCCGACTTCGGCTAGGCGGGCTGCCTCGCGGAAGTCCTTTCCCCTCGCCGTCACCAGGGTATCGTCAGCGTAACAGAGCACCCTCATGCCGGCGAGGAGGGGCGTTCGCAGCAGCCAGTCGAAGCCGACGTTCCACAGGGCGGGACCCAGAACCGAGCCCTGCGGAACCCCGCAGCCCACCCGATGCCGAGCCATTCGCCCGTCGGCCCCCTCCCAGAGGACGTCCCGATCGTCCAGGTATGCTTCCAACAGCCTCCTGAGGTAGAACGGCACTCCGTGATAGCGGAGTGCCTCCCTCAAGGTGGTGTGTGGGAGGCTGTTGAAAGCGTTGGCCACATCGAGGGAGACGGCCAGGACAACGTCCCCCTCCTCCACCGCCTCTGTGGCCACCCTCTTCAGCTCGGACAGGGCGTCCAAGGTGGAACGGCCCGCCCTGAACCCGAACTGGCAGGGAGCTAGATCGGGACCCTCCGTCTCCAGGTGCTGAGCGAGACGTGCTGCGAGAATTTTCTCCAGCAACTTCCCCGTCTCACTCAGCAGCACAATTGGTCTGTATGCCGAAGGCGACCCCGGTGGACGGCCCTTCTTCGGCAACAGACACAATTTGCCTTCCTTCCATTGCTTCGGGAACTGCCCAGTCCTGAGACACGCGTTGAACAGTTCCCGGAGCATCGGCCCGAGGTGTTTCAGGGCGATCAGCAACACTCGCCCAGGCACACCATCGGGCCCCGGTGCCGTTCTCCTCCCCCGGAGACGGTCGACGGCCACTTCCATTTCCCCCTCTGTTATAGGGGGAACAGCCGTCGCCTCCTCTTCGTCTGACGGAGGCGTCATCCAGGGGGGGACAAAATCTGCCGTGGGGGATGGGAAAAGCTCCCCCACGAGCCGGCGGAGCGGCCCAGGCGGCATCGTCTCCGTGACGGGGGCGCCGTGTGCACAGATCTTGTCGCGTACACCGCGATACGGACGCCCCCACGGGTCACGATCTAGGCCCGCAAGCAATTCCTCGCGGGCCACCGCCTTCGCCCGACTGATAGCGAGCTGCAGGGTCTTCCGCGCTTCTTTGTAAGCGCCCCGCAGCTCCTCTTCCAACGTCGGGTCAAGGCCGTTCCGCCTCCGGCACCGAGTGTAGGCCCGCCGCGCCCTGATACATGCCGCCCGAAGATCCGCAATTTCGGGCGACCACCAGTAGACCTGGCGACGCGACGGCCTCCGCCCCACACGTGGCATGGCCGCATTGCACACCTCCTGCAACGCCGTGTGCATGCGACCCGCCAGCTCCTCGACGCCGGCGCCCTCCCACCTTCCCGCGGAACCCCAGCGCTGCACGATGGCAGCTTCCTCGGCCAGCTCTTTGTCCAGCCGGCCGAGCGCCCATCGTGGGAGCTTGCTTAGCCCCCTCCGAGGTTCCGTTGGCCCGGAGAGGGTGGAGACCTCGAACCTTATGTAGAGATGGTCCGACAAGGTCTCCACCCCTTCCACCACTCTCCAATATATCACCC
The DNA here is from genome assembly GCA_905147385.1 of Limenitis camilla. Lineage (NCBI taxonomy): Eukaryota > Metazoa > Arthropoda > Insecta > Lepidoptera > Nymphalidae > Limenitis > Limenitis camilla. Next base: position 15,427,802 of record LR990236.1, on the reverse strand, counting down.
TGCGCGCGACAGCGGGGGTGGCGAACGACACATCAATCACCGATCCCCCGTTATGCCTGACGCAAGTTTGCGCGGTCCCCCTGTTGAGGAGGGATAAATTGGAGAGCAGGGCCCACACTTGTACGGCCCTCCCCCTGGCGTCCGTGGCGGGATTGCCCCACGCCTGGGACTTGGCATTCAGGTCGCCGAGAAGTATTGTTGGTCTCGGCGCCTGTCTGCAGACCGCGGCCCTGACGGATTCGAGGTACGTCTCGAACTCCGCCAGGACGCGATTAGGGGAGAAGTACGTCCCCACAACCACGAACTCTCCCCATCCCACCACGACGTACCCCGAACCCTTTTCGATAGGAACGAGGGTGGGGCCGTTGTTGGTCCCTACCACGACCGCTACGGACCCGTCCAGGTCTCCCGCCCAGCGGGGGTTAGGAGGAACGTAGTACGGCTCTGCCGCCACTGCCACATCCACAGACCACTCCGCCATTGACTGCAGCAGAAGATCCTGCGCGCCGGCGGAGTGGTTAACGTTCCCCTGGAGAAAGCTGATATGTCGTATCCGATCCATTAAGACGACATATCAACCTCCTCGCGCCTATTTGACTGGCGCCCAACCCCCGCTGCTGCCTGTGATCTGCTGGCCGCTTTCTCCTTGGGAGGGAAGGGTTTGCAGGCTTTTCCTCCCATCTTGTGACCGGAAGGCCGTCCAAGATCGGCACAGACCGCACAGCGAAACTCGGCCGTGCACGTGGTTGACCGGTGACCGTCGCCACCACACCTGTAGCACAGGCCACCACGTTCAACCCTGGAAGAGCAGAGGGACTTTGTGTGCCCCAGGCCCATGCATTTATAGCATCGCAAGGGCCGCTCCTCCAGAATCCTGACCCTGGCCGAGCTCCACCCGACCAGGACCCTTCCAGCGTCAGCCAATTTTTTGGCTGCTGACACCGGGCACGATACCCGAGCCGCCAGCATACCCCACGGGCCGGACGTTATGTCCCCGACCCGGACAGATTCAGCTGCACAGCCGCCCGCCTTCACCACGGCGGCCGTGAGCTTAGCCTTCGTGACGGAGTCATCTAGGTCCGTCACCCGCAAGTCCGCCATCTTAGTGGGCCTGACGACCCTGGCGACCCCGTCCAAAACCACGCGCAACTTTCCGGCAAGCAAATCCGCTTGCTCGGGTGTCTGCCCTTTCGGCAACTCCAGCAACCGAGCGCCGGTCTTTGCCTGCCGAACGCGTATGCCCGCTCCGATGCCCATCTCCTCCAGGGAGACCGCCTGTTCTGCCCGCTCCATGATCTGAGCGTAGGTCACCCCTTTCTCGGCCGCCTCCGGCTGCAGTGTGATCACAACTGCAGACGTGCTGGGGGCTGAGAGCTTCGGCGGCTTGACCTTCCTACGCGGCTTTGCCGCGGGAGCGGGTGCCGCTTTGGGGGCTGGGGTCTTCTTGCCCTTGCCCTTTCCTTTCTTGACCACCGTGGTCCAGCTGCCCTCCTGAGTTAGCGGTGGTGGCGGTTGTGCCTGCTCAAGTGCTACGACAGGCACTGGAGGGACTGCACTCGTGGTTGGAATGAGTGCAGCGCTCGTCGGTGGAGTGGCCTTTGGTGGTCCCTTCGTCCTCATCCCCGATGGACCAGCGACAGGTGCAGGAGTTGCCTTCGCTGGTGGGGGATTTTTGCCTCCTTGCTTTTTGTTACCTCCCAGCGGTCTAGCGGCCGCAGGGGGAGGCATCAGTCTGGCCGCAGACTCAGACGGGGCAGGGAGTGGACCTTGTTTGTCTGCGGCTAGTGGTGGGCGGAGCACCTTGGCAGGAGGTAGACGCTCCTCGATCCCCGACAACCGCGCGTCTAGCATCATCGTGAGAGATGTTCTCAATGCGTCGATTGCCGAGTTTGACTGAATCGGGGGTGCAGCCTTGGGTGTGCTGGCCAACTCCGTGCGTAATTCAGCATATTCCCGCCGGTGGGCTTTGAGTTCGGCTTTCAGATGCTCCACCTCACGCCGAAGTCGCCCGTTGTCTTCACGGACCCGGCGGGCCTCCTCCGTTTCGGTTTTGGAGGCGAGTGCCTCCACAACTTTAGTAAGGGCGGCCGAGCAGTCGTACAGCCTCCTCATGAAGCCGCCCTTAAGATTTTTGGAACGCCGCGCGACCTCACAGATAGTGGTGGAGATCTGGGCGGCGCTATTCCGCAGCTCCTCCGACCCGAGAGAAAACGGGTCTGCCGGCAGATCGAAAGCCGGCGTCGGAGTCGCTGTGGAATCCGTGTCCGAGTTATCTGTCTCCTTCTTATTTTTCCTATTTTGCAGGGCCAGTTTGAATTCCTCAATCCTGGCCTCTGCGTCTCCATCCTTAGCGGCAGCCTTCGCCTTAGCGAGGTGTCGCCCCGTTTTAGTTTTTTTGTTAAAAACGAGCCCTTTATCCTTAGCCGTTGTTATCCGGTCAATTTCTGTATCCGACGAGCTGTCGACCATCTCAGCCGCCGGTCTCTTGCGCCAAAACCGGTCGCTCGCTCCCGAAGCTACAGTTCTGACACTGCAGTCCGACAACTCTTCAGCGTCCGGCAACCTCTCGAGGGAAATTCGACAGTCCTTAAACGAACCTAAGTCATTCGCAGCGCCCCCCGCAATCTTTGCGGGTGCAACCACCGCAGCCGATGCTGCCACATCCTTCGAACCAGACATAGCAATACTTTGTAGAATCAGAACTACAAACACCTAGTGTGCCCCGCTCTACCTACAACCCAGAGGGGAGGGAGCTGGGGAAGGGAAGCCTCTGCGTATAAGCACACACACACTAGGGAAGCACACTTCAGCCACCCGCCTGCCACTCCGTTACGGTGGTCAGGACGGGGCCCGGGGGAAACGACGTGGACGTATGTGCTACCTGAACCCCCAACCTAACCTAACCTAACCTAACCTAACCTAACCTAACCTAACCTAACCTAACCTAACCTTTTTTTTTTTTTTTTTTTTTTTTTTTTTTTTTTAACGCTGGAAATGCGACCTTATGCATACCCCTCGCTAGCAAGCGAGAGGTTATGTGGGGCTCTCCCTGATGCCACCCGCCATTGGGCTAGCGGCGTTCAAGGCATACCCACTAAAACCAGCGATACCCTCCTCCGCCTAAGTGAGACGCCACGGGAACGCTTTCGCAAACAACCGTAACGCCTCGGCGGTCGGCCCGATCCACGCGGGCCGGCACTCTCAGAGGGGCTCCCAGGGTACTAGGAGTGACTCCCCTCCATCTGGCGACTCCGTCTAGGACGGGGTGGCTGCTTTCTTTCCTTGGCGGGGGGGCTTGCAGTTCTTGCCCCCCATTCTATGGCCCGACGGCTTGCCTGCGTCCGCGCAGATTGCGCAGCGCATTGCGGCTGTGCAGAGAGCCGCCTTGTGCCCCTCTTGGCCGCACCGGTAGCACAAGTCTGCTCGGTTCTTCGGCGAAGGGCAGAGGGCTTTAGTATGACCCAGGCCCATGCACTTATAGCAGCGCATGGGTAGGTCATCTAGAACTTGCACCCGGGCGGAACTCCAGCCGACCAGGATTCTCCCCGCCCTGGACAGCACCTTTGCAGCGTCCACGGGGCAGGAGATTCGCACTCCCTTCATACCTGCGCGGCCGGTCCACAACTCACCGACGCGCACCGCCTCTGCAGCACAGCCGCTCGCTCGCACGACCGCGGCAACCACCTTCTCTTTGGTGGCCGAGTCGTCAAGCCCGTCCACCCGGAGATTCACGGCCTTGGTTGGCCGTGCTACCAGTGCCAGGCCGTCCAGCACGATGCGCATTCTCTCCGCCAAGGTCTCCGCCTGCTCGGGCGTCTGCCCCTTCGGCAACTCCAGCACCCGAGCCCCGGTCTTGGCCTGGCGGATCCTCATGCCGGCGCCTATACCCAGCTCCGCGAGGTCGATGCTCATCTCCGCTTTCTCCAAGATTTTGGCATAGGTGACTCCCTTTTCTGCCACCTCGGGCAGTAGCCGCACGACGACAGCCGACGTGCGAGGAGCCACAAGCCTCTTCTTGGGTTTAGCGGAGACTTTTTTCGGTTTAGGCGCCGCGGCCGGCGCCAACTTCTGGGGCGGAGGGTTTTTCGCCCTCCTGCGACTACGCTGAACGACGGTCACCCAGCTATCGCCTTCTTGCACCGCAGAAGGCGCACTCGCCAGCACAGCCTTTGCCGATTCCTCCGTAATCGGCGGAGCCTCCAGTGCTGTGGCCGCCACTTGCTGGGGGCTCTTCTTTTTCCCTCTCTTTTGGAGAGGGGCTGCTGAGGCAGTGTCGGGCTGGGATGCTGCGGGAGTGAGCACAGCTGGCGGAGCCAGCACCGTCTGCCTCCTTCCATCAACCGCGAGTGGTGGTTGTGTGTTCGCCTTCATAAACAGCCGCTCCTCGATCCTGGACAGACGAGTATCCAGCATCGAGGTGATCGCTGTTTTAATCTCCTCTGCCGCGTTTGCCACCACGCCGGACGACGAGGGTGCGGCTTGTTTAGAGGAACTAATCTCCTCAAGATCCCTCCTGTACGCCAGGGACTCGGCCTTCGCGTTTTCGAGCTCCCTGCGTAGGCGAGCGTTGTCGACCCGAAGTCGGCGAACCTCTTCCGCTTCCGTTCTGTCCGCCAGCGCGTCCACGATCTCCCTCAAATTGCTGGCGGACTCCTTCAGGATCTTAACATACGTTCCTTTTAGGTTGCCGGACTTTTGAGCCAGCTCTATGATTTTAGATGCGCTCCGTCCGGCATCAGCACGCAGCTCGTCCGCGTTCCTCAATGTTGGATCTCTCCTGTCCACTTCTGACAAAACATCCGAATCGCTAGGGCCCTTTACCCCTGCTGGATGTGGCCTGCGGAAAGGCCTAGCCCGAAGCGTGCGCTCAAAGGCTTCCTCTACTGAGTCGCGCTTTGAGTCTGCCTTGTCATCAGTTTCAGAGTCCGTGTCCGAGGGTACAAGAGGCACCTGGGGACGGCGCCGTCTTGTCCCTATTCTGACGCCCTGTGCACCAGACTTATTCGAATTGGCACCCGCAGTTTTTGCGGGGTCAACTGCTGCAGCCAATGCTGCTTCGTTCTTCGTACCCGACATACGTAAACTATGTGATCCGCCTCTAAAACACCTCGTGTGCCCCGCTCCACCTACAACCCAAAGGGGAGGGAGCTGGGGAAGAATGACCTTTGCGTAATCGCACACACCGAGGACACCGCACCAGCACACTTCAGCCACCCGCCTGCCACTCCGTTACGGTGGTCAGGACGGGGCCCAGGGGAAACGACGAGGACGTATGTGCTTCTGAACCCCCAACCTAACCTAACCTAACCTAACCTAACCTTTTTTTTTTTTTTTTTTTTTTTTTTTTTTTTTTTAACGCTGGAAATGCTACCTTATGCATACCCCCCGCCAACAAGCAGGAGGTTATGTGGGGCTCTCCTCGATGCCACCCGCCGTTGGGCGTTGTGGCGGTTCAAGGCATACCCACTAAAACCAGCGATACCATACCTCCGCTGTAGGGAGGCGCCACAGGAACGCTTACGCACACGACTGTGACGCCTCAGCGGGTCGGCCCGCTCTTATAGCGGGCCTGCACGCCAGGGGGCTCTCAGGGTACACCGAGAGTGGTTACCCCCTTGCCTGACGGTTCCATTCAGGGTGGTGGGAGGAGATGGGCGAATTGTCGCCTACGCCTCCCCGATCGAACTCGGCGGCGCGGGTCTGCAGAGGCGTCACCCTCGCGTTCCCGCTCCGCGGCCTCCTTCTGCGAGATTACAGCCTCGCAGAAGTCGACCATGGCCGACCAGCATCTCTCACTCTCGAGCATGGAATGAATCACGCTCGGGAGAGAGAGGTCTCCACCTAGGACCGCCGCCAGGCTGTGGCGTTGAGGTCCCCATCCAGGGCATTCTGCCAGAGTATGATGCGACGTGTCTTCAGCCGCACTACACTCGTGACAGGCCGGCGTCAACTCCCGTCTGGCAATTTGGCACAAATACTTACCGAAGCAACCGTGCCCGGTAAGCATTTGCGTCAGCCGATAGGACAGGACGCCGTGCTGCCTTTCGACCCAGCGCACGATGTGAGGGCGGATCGCCTCCACCGTCGCCAGGCCTGCACTGGGGGACCTCAAATCCTCCTTCCACCTTTGAATCAGGGCTCGTTGGGCTAGAGCCCTGATTCGTCCAACCTCCTCCTCTCTGGGCCGCACACCAGTCGTCCGTAGACTCGCTCGGAACCGGTACACTTCCGCGTGAACCTCCGCCTGAAGAGCCCAAGGCGGATCGCCCGCGAGAAGTGTCGCCGCCGTCCACGACACTGTACGGTACCCCCGTATAGCTCTCACCGAGATGACCCTCTGCGCTCTCCGCAGCTGGGCCATGTTGCGCTCGGTGAGAGCGTCCACCCATATGGGAGCACCGTACAGTGCCATGCTTCGCACAATGCCGGCATAGAGGCGCCGGCATGGCGAGCTCGGTCCCCCGACGTTGGGTAGTAGCGTTCCCAACGCCGCGGCGGCCTTCACGAGCCTTGGAGCGAGCGCCTCGAAGTGCGGCCCGAAGCTCCATCTGCCGTCCAGGGTGAGGCCCAGGTATTTCATCTGGGCCCTCACTTCCACCACCGAACCTTGGACGGAGATGGACGCTCCCCGTGGGGGGCCTCTCCGTGGACCGTGGAACAAGAGGGCCTCCGTTTTGCTGATGGAGACCCTCAGACCCAACATTCCGATTCGGTCCACCACGAGCGTGGCTCCGACTTCGGCTAGGCGGGCTGCCTCGCGGAAGTCCTTACCCCTCGCCGTCACCAGGGTGTCGTCAGCGTAACAGAGCACCCTCATGCCGGCAAGGAGGGGCGTTCGAAGCAGCCAGTCGAAGCCGACGTTCCACAGGGCGGGACCCAGAACCGAGCCCTGCGGAACCCCGCAGCCCACCCGATGCCGAGCCATTCGCCCGTCGGCCCCCTCCCAGAGGACGTCCCGATCGTCCAAGTATGCTTCCAACAGCCTCCTGAGGTAGAACGGCACTCCATGATAGCGGAGTGCCTCCCTCAAGGTGGTGTGTGGGAGGCTGTTGAAAGCGTTGGCCACATCGAGGGAGACGGCCAGGACAACGTCCCCCTCCTCCACCGCCTCTGTGGCCACCCTCTTCAGCTCGGACAGGGCGTCCAAGGTGGAACGGCCCGCCCTGAACCCGAACTGGCAGGGAGCTAGATCGGGACCCTCCGTCTCCAGGTGCTGAGCGAGACGTGCTGCGAGAATTTTCTCCAGCAACTTCCCCGTCTCACTCAGCAGCACAATTGGCCTGTATGCCGAAGGCGACCCCGGTGGACGGCCCTTCTTCGGCAACAGACACAATTTGCCTTCCTTCCATTGCTTCGGGAACTGCCCAGTCCTGAGACACGCGTTGAACAGTTCCCGGAGCATCGGCCCGAGGTGTTTCAGGGCGATCAGCAACACTCGCCCAGGAACACCATCGGGCCCCGGTGCCGTTCTCCTCCCCCGGAGACGGTCGACGGCCACTTCCATTTCCCCCTCTGTTATAGGGGGAACAGCCGTCGCCTCCTCTTCGTCTGACGGAGGCGTCATCCAGGGGGGGACAAAATCTGCCGCGGGGGATGGGAAAAGCTCCCCCACGAGCCGGCGGAGCGGCCCAGGCGGCATCGTCTCCGTGACGGGGGCGCCGTGTGCACAGATCTTGTCGCGTACACCGCGGTACGGACGCCCCCACGGGTCACGATCTAGGCCCGCAAGCATTTCCTCGCGGGCCACCGCCTTCGCCCGACTGATAGCGAGCTGCAGAGTCTTGCGCGCTTCTTTGTAAGCGCCCCGCAGCTCCTCTTCCAACGTCGGGTCGAGGCCGTTCCGCCTCCGGCACCGAGTGTAGGCCCGCCGCGCCCTGATACATGCCGCCCGAAGATCCGCAATTTCGGGCGACCACCAGTAGACCTGGCGACGCGACGGCCTCCGCCCCACACGGGGCATGGCCGCATTGCACACCTCCTGCAACGCCGTGTGCATGCGACCCGCCAGCTCCTCGACGCCGGCGCCCTCCCACCTTCCCGCGGAACCCCAACGCTGCACGATGGCAGCTTCCTCGGCCAGCTCTTTGTCCAGCCGGCCGAGCGCCCAACGTGGGAGCTTGCTTAGCCCCCTCCGAGGTTCCGTTGGCCCGGAGAGGGTGGAGACCTCGAACCTTATGTAGAGATGGTCCGACAAGGTCTCCACCCCTTCCACCACTCTCCAATTTATCACCCTGCGCGCGACAGCGGGGGTGGCGAACGACACATCAATCACCGATCCCCCGTTATGCCTGACGCAGGTGTGCGCGGTCCCCCTGTTGAGGAGGGATAAATTGGAGAGCAGGGCCCACACTTGTACGGCCCTCCCCCTGGCGTCCGTAGCGGGATTGCCCCACGCCTGGGACTTGGCATTCAGGTCGCCGAGAAGTATTGTTTGTCTCGGCGCCTGTCTGCAGACCGCGGCCCTGACGGATTCGAGGTACGTTTCGAACTCCGCCAGGACGCGATTAGGGGAGAAGTACGTCCCCACAACCACGAACTCTCCCCATCCCACCACGACGTACCCCGAACCCTTTTCGATAGGAACGAGGGGGGGGCCGTTGTTGGTCCCTACCACGACCGCTACGGATCCGTCCAGGTCACCCGCCCAGCGTGGGTTGGAGGGAACGTAGTACGGCTCTGCCGCCACTACCATATCCACCGACCACTCCGCCATTGACTGCAGCAGTAGATCCTGCGCGCCGGCGGAGTGGTTTACGTTCCCCTGGAGAAAGTTGATATGTCGTATCCGGTCCATTAAGACGACATATCAACCTCCTCGCGCCTTTTTGACTGGCGCCCAACCCCCGCTGCGGCCTGAGATTTGGCCGCTTTCTCCTTGGGAGCGAAGGGCTTGCAGCCTCTTCCTCCCATCTTGTGCCCGGACGGCCGTCCGAGATCGGCGCAAACCGCGCAGCGAAACTCGGCCCTGCACGTGGGTGACCTGTGACTTTCGCCACCACACCTATAACACAGGCCACCACGTTCAATCCCGGAAGAGCAAAGGGACTTTGTGTGTCCCAGACCCATGCATTTATAGCAGCGCAAGGGCCGCTCCTCCAGGATCCTGACTCTTGCCGAGCTCCACCCGACCAGGACCCTTCCGGCGTCAGACAGCTTTTTGGCCGCTGACACCGGGCACGATACTCGAGCCGCCAGCATACCCCACGGACCAGACGTAATGTCACCAACCCGGACGGATTCCGCTGCACAGCCGCCCGCCTTCACCACGGCGGCCGTGAGCTTGGCCTTGGTGACGGAGTCATCCAGGTCCGTCACCCGCAGGTCCACCATCTTAGTGGGCCTGACGACCCTTGCGACCCCGTCCAACACCACGCGCAGCTTTCCGGCAAGCAACTCCGCCTGCTCGGGTGTCTGCCCTTTCGGCAACTCCAGCAACCGAGCGCCGGTCTTTGCTTGCCGAATGCGTATGCCCGCTCCGATGCCCATCTCCTCCAGGGAGACCGCCTGTTCCGCCCGCTCCATGATCTGAGCGTAGGTCACACCCTTTTCGGCCGCCTCCGGCTGCAGTGTGATCACCACTGCAGACGTGCTGGGGGCTGAGAGCTTCGGCGTCGGCGGCTTAGCCTTCTTGCGAGACTTGGCCATAGGAGCAGGTGCCGCTTTGGGGGCCGGGGTCTTTTTGCCCTTGCCCTTCCCTTTCTTAACCACCTCGGTCCAGCTGCCCTCCTCAGTTAGCGGTGGTGGCGGTTGTGTCTGATCCATTTGTGCGACAAGCGCAGGAGGGACAGCGCTCGTAGATAGTACGAGCGCATGTGTACTCGCGCTCGTCGGTGGAGTGGCCTTTGGTGGTCCCTTCTTCTTTATCCCCGATGGACCAGCGACAGGTGCAGGAGTTGCCTTCGCTGGTGGGGGATTTTTGCCTCCCTGCTTTTTGACACCTCCCAGCGGTCCAGCGGTTGCAGGGGGAGGCATCAGTCTGGCCGCAGACTCAGACGCGGCGGGGAGTGGACCTCGTTTGTCTGCGGCTAGCGGTGGGCGGAGCACCTTGGCAGGAGGTAGACGCTCCTCGATCCCCGACAACCGCGCGTCTAACATCATCATGAGAGATGACCTCAGCGCGTCGATTGCCGAGTTATCAAGTCCGGGAGTCTGAACCGGAGTGACCTTGGGTATGTTGGCCAACTCCGATCGTAGCTCTGCATATTCCCGCCGGTGCGCCTGGAGCTCAGCTTTGAGGTGTTCCACCTCACGCCGAAGGCGCCCATTGTCTTCACGGACCCGGCGGGCCTCCTCTGTTTCACTTTTGGAGGCAAGCGCCTCCACAACTTTCGTAAGGGCGGCCGAGCACTCATACAGCCTCCTCATAAAGCCGCCCTTAAGGTTTTTCGAACGCCGCGCGACCTCACAGATAGTGGTGGAGATCTGGGCGGCGCTATTCCGCAGCTCCTCCGACCCGAGAGAAAAGGGGTCTGCCGGCAGATCGAAAGCCGGCGTCGGAGTCGCCGTGGAATCCGTATCCGAGTTCTTGCATTCCTTCCTATTTTGGCGTTTTTGCAGGGCCAGTTTGAATTGCTCAATCCTGGCCTCTGCGTCTCCATCCTTAGCGGCGGCCTTCGCCATAGCGAGGTGTCGCCCAGTTTTTGTCTTTTTATTGACAATGAGCCCTTTATCCTTTGCCGTGGTCATCCGGTCAGTTTCCGTATCCGACGAGCTGTCGACCATCTCAGCCGCCGGTCTCTTGCGCCAAAACCGGTCGCTCGCTCCCGAAGCTACAGTTCTGACACTGCAGTCCGACAACACTTCAGCGTCCAGCAACCTCTCAATGGAAATTCTACAGTCCTTTATCAAGCCAGAGTCTATTGTAGCGCCCCCCGCAATCTTTGCGGGTGCAACCACCGCAGCCGATGCTGCCACATCCTGCGAACCTGACATAGCAATTGTTTGCACAATTACGAACACCTAGTGTGCCCCGCTCTACCTACAACCCAGAGGGGAGCTGGGGAAGGGAGGCCTCTGCGTATAAGCACACACACACTAGGGAAGCACACTTCAGCCACCCGCCTGCCACTCCGTTACGGTGGTCAGGACGGGGCCCGGGGGAAACGACGTGGACGTATGTGCTACCTGAACCCCCAACCTAACCTAACCTAACCTAACCTAACCTAACCTAACCTAACCTAACCTAACCGACACGATTACTGCTCTAAGAAACACAATTAGTTTCCGAGAAGCTCACTATACACCGGCTCGTGTGCAACCCCTCTCTAAAGGAAAAATGCGCGTAGAGTTCGACAATCGTCAACAACGAGATGATGCTTTGGAGCGGATCAAGAATTCCCCAACTGCGGAAGTAGAGGCCGTTGAGGCCAAGAGCCTCAAACCCATGATCCTCCTCAAGGGTATCTGCAAGGATATCTCCACGGAAGACCTTAGAGATATCATAGTTGAACAGAACGAAGGACTCAAAGAGCTTATCGACTCCCCCGACGATCTCGTGTTTAAGTTCAAGCGCTCGAACAGGAACGCCAACCTTTACAACGCGGCTTTCATCACAAGTCCTAAAGTTTGGCAATACGCCAACAAAAATGGCAGATTGGGGATAGACTACCAAAGAGTGCATGTTGAGGACTTTTGTCCATTCCTCCAGTGCCACTCCTGTCAACAGTTTGGCCACACACAAAAATACTGCCGTGCCGAAATGACCAGATGCGCATACTGCGCCGAGACATCCCATTTAGAGCCTGACTGTCCACACAAAAACTCGCCAGAACACATAAGATGTTACAACTGTCTTTCCCACAACACTAAATTTAATACCACTAAACATTCCGTCGAACATAAAGCCACCTCTGCGAACTGCCCAATCCTTAAAATTATGCGAAACAAAATACAAAACCTAATCGATTATGGATCACAACAGTAATAGAATAAATATTATACAGTGCAACACTGACCGTTCACAATTTAGCTTCCACGAATTTCTTAAATATTTCAAAGACAGTTCATACAGCATCGCATTAGTCTCGGAACCATACACGGGCTCTGGAGACACTGTGAGGCCGTTCGGAGGCATTAACATCTACCAACACTCTGGTGGTGGCCGTGTTAAGGCATGTGTCATCACTAAGAGCAACATTTCCTGTTTAGGTATTTCACAGTACTCCAACACCAACCTGTGCGTCGTCAGGGTTCAGTTCGGCCACAGTAAATTACATATCGCCTCGGCCTATATTGAACCTAAACAAGACGAAAGTAACACCCTCCACCGCATTGACGACTTCCTCCAGGATTCCTCTGCTATTCCTTGCATCCTGGGAGGGGATTTCAATGGATGGCACCAATTATGGGGATGCAATAAAAACAACTCACGCGGTAATGAAGTTGTTGACATGGCGTATGCTAACGATCTTACCATCTGCAACGTGGGAAATACCCCGACTTTCGAAACTGTCACTCATGGCAAAGAACGCACCTCAATCATAGATCTCACTCTTGCATCTTCTTCTATACATCACTTCATCAGTAACTGGAAAGTCAACTTAGACGCTTGCCCCTCATCACAGCACAATGCCATAGATTTCTTTTATAATCATACATTCTCAGATCGGTTGCATAAGCCTCTCAACACTTCTACTTTTGTGTATAATACAAAGAAAGCCAACTGGAGCGAATTTAAGACCTCACTCGCTACTCAGATGACGTCTCACAATTTATTGGACATGGACATTCTCTCATTTGATACGTCTAAGTTGGAAGAGACCATAGACATAATCACAAAGATTATCCACACTGCTTGCCAATCGTCGATGCCAATAAGATCGGGCGCGGCAAGTGGTAGACCACTCTGGTGGAGCGATGCCTTGGAGGACAGGAAGAGACAAGTCATTGGACTACACAGAGAGTTACATGCTGCGAAGAAACGCAACGCGGTCACTAGCACAATGGCTCAAGAGATGCACAAAAGAAAGAGAGCATATGCAGATGAGCTTCGAGAGGCGTCTTGTGCTAGTTTCCGCAGCTTTTGTGAACTCCAGACCAAAGAAAATGTGTGGTCCTTGACCAACAGACTCTTGAAGGACACCAACCCAAAGAGACCACCGACAACCTTTAAGGTTGACGGCCACTACACCAACGACGAAAGGGAAACAGCTTTTGCCCTCTTAAACCATTTTTACCCCGATGACACACCGGACACTCTACCTAGGCACCACGAATTGAGACATCAAGTTCCTGACAAACCCGATTCAGCAGATGACCCCCCTTTCACTTCGGCGGAGGTGTTGGAGATCTTGAATAAAATGAACCCTAATAAGGCACCCGGACTAGACAACCTTACATCTGACATCTGCGCACAATTCACCCTTTCATATCATCAATTAATCACCGACTTATGCAACCGTTGTCTTGACCTCCAACACTTCCCCCGACAGTGGAAGAGAGCCTATGTTCGGATAATACCGAAACCAAACAAGGACGACTACACCCTACTAACTTCACACCGACCCATAGGACTGATTCCGGTATTCGGTAAAATGTTGGAAAAACTTTTTACCACCCGGATCACTTACACTGCTAGCCTCACTGGCAACCTCCATCCCAAACAGTTTGGATTCAGGGAGCAGACTAGCACAACCATGGCAATCGACTCAGCGCTGCGCACTGTTCGCGAAGCCAAAACCGATGGCTGTCTGGTTGTGTCTGTCTCCTTGGATATCAAATCGGCGTTTGATAACGCATGGTGGCCCGCGCTACTCCACAGGCTCCGAAAGATCAAATGTCCTAGAAACCTTTTTGGCCTGATACAAAATTATCTCAAGGACAGAGAAGTAGTGCTCGACCATGCAGACTTTCGCGTTTCTAAAACAACTACTAAGGGCTGCATTCAGGGCTCTACATGCGGCCCTGTGATGTGGAATTTCATTCTGGACGAGTTGCTGAGTATCAACCTCCCGGAGGGGTGCACAATTCAAGCCTTTGCTGATGACGTCCTGCTGATCGCCCAGGCAAAGACTGTAGACGAGCTTCAAGACGTCACCAATTCAGCACTGGACGCTATTGTAGGGTGGGGAAATAACGTCAAATTGACATTTGGGCCCTCCAAAACTAAACTAGTAGCATTTACGCCAGGTGTAAAGACCGCCAGTATTAAAATTGCTGGCCAGAAACTAACCTTCGACAAGGAATTCAAGCTCCTTGGCGTTATAATAGACGAAAACCTACTCTTTAACAGTCACATCGATTACATCATATCCAAAGCCACCAAAATTTTTAACAAGCTGTGCCTGTTCTGCAGACCAACGTGGGGTGCCCACCCGGAAAACATCCGGACCATATACCGGCAGGTGATTGAACCTATCATCACTTACGCTGCCGGTATATGGGGTCACGCGGCCTGCAGGAAGAATGTTAGACAAAAGTTACTAAGCGTACAACGATCCTTTGCTATTAAGGCGATTAAGAGCTTTAGAACAGTATCGACCGTCGCCTCTATCGCCCTCGCCCAATTTGTACCATTGGACCTCAAGGTAAGAGAGGTTCATGCTATAGAGATGACCAAACTCATGGGAATAACAGAATACCTGCCTTCTGATGTCAATTTGGAAACACGCACTTCTCCACACAAACTTCTACACCCATTCGACAGAATTTCACCTCCTCATCTTGCATTCATCAAAGAAGACCAGATCAGCCAACACTGTCAACCCACTTCCAATCACACAGTTCAGGTATATACGGATGGGAGCAAGCTAGAAGACGGCTCTGTCGGTGCAGCTTTCGTCTGTTTTGAAGGTGACAGACATTTAATCACCAAAAAATTCAAGCTGCACGATAGTTGTTCCGTCTTCCAGGCGGAGCTCCTAGCCATTGACAAAGCATGCTCTTGGGCATCAGATCACTCCTATTCCAGATTCATCATCCTTTCAGATTCGCTCTCATCACTAAAAGCTTTACAGAACCGCAGCAACACACATCCACTCATTGCTAACATACATCGCACCATCTATTCCATTAATAAATTTTCTGCTAAAACAATCGAATTCGCATGGGTGAAGAGTCACGTCGGAATTCCAGGTAATGAGGCCGCTGACGTTGCAGCAAAGAGCGGTGCAGCACTTCACCGATCTCCCGATTACCGGGAATTCCCCTTAAGCTTTGCGAAGCACTCCATCCGCTCTGGAGTGCGCACGGAGTGGGAAGATATATACACATCATCCGAACAGGGGAGATGGACTAAAGCCCTATTACCATCTCTGGGGGACATAAGAAAGCTTATGGCCAAAGTTAAAACTTCCTTTTATTTCACCCAATATCTGACCGGTCACGCTTACCACAAAGCTTATTTAAAACGGTTCTGTATCACTGATGATGACCATTGTCCATGTGATAATATTTCTATCCAGACCCTACCTCATTTATTTGAGGAATGTCCAAGATTCGAAGCACAAAGACTGGAACATACAATTTGCTGCGATATAGCAGGAGTCTCTCCTTTCGTTCTGACGGAGGTGATGGAGAAGGAGAGCGCTTTAAAATCGTTTACAAAATTCACAGATATTATACTGAGCCGTTTGAAGAAATTCAACGGATCCTAATCCCGGATTTTACGCTGTAATAAATATATTACGCTGTAATAATAAGCGAATCATTAGTTGTGTATAAATTAAATTAAGAGTAAAATAATTAGTTTTTAGTTATATATAGTATAGTCTTTTATTACATTTAAAAAAAAATAAAAAAAAAAAAAAAAAAAAAAAAAAAAAAAAAAAAAAAAAAAAAAAAAAAAAAAAAAATAAATAAAATAAAAAACCAATCTTGTAAATAATTCTGATTAACAAATTAGGATAAGTTTACATTTTATTTTGACTCATATTACTTTCTTTTTTTGCATAAAACAATATAAGTCACTATAAGAAATCATCTTCTTCATACAGTCAACATAAAGTTGATAATCCCTTTTCGAAACGACGGTCTTTGCTGTATCAAATCGCAGCACTGGCCATCTCTAGAAAACCGGGTCTCATTTAATTAACTTATGGTCTTCATCATACTCCCAATGTGACAATAAAACTCAATGAATAAACTCATTTCAATAAAAAAAAAAACCTAACCTAACCTAACCTTTTTTTTTTTTTTTTTTTTTTTTTTTTTTTTTTTTTTTTTTTTTTTTTTTTTTTTGCGTTGGAAATGCGCCTTATGCATACCCCCCGCCGACGAGCGGGAGGTTATGTGGGGCTCTCCTTGATGCCGTCCGCCATTGGGCGAGCGGCGGTTCAAGGCATACCCACTAAAACCAACGGTACCATACCTCCGCTGTAGGGAGGCGCCACAGGAACGCTTACGCACACGACTGTGACGCCTCAGCGGGTCGGCCCGCTCTTATAGCGGGCCTGCACGCCAGGGGGCTCTCAGGGTACACCGAGAGTGGTTACCCCCTTGCCTGACGGCTCCATTCAGGGTGGTGGGAGGAGGTGGGCGAATTGTCGCCTACGCCTCCCAGATCGAGCTCGGCGGCGCGGGTCTGCAGAGGCGTCACCCTCGCGTTCCCGCTCCGCGGCCTCCTTCTGCGAGATTACAGCCTCGCAGAAGTCGACCATGGCCGACCAGCATCTCTCACTCTCGAGCATGGAATGAATCACGCTCGGGAGAGAGAGGTCTCCACCTAGGACCGCCGCCAGGCTGTGGCGTTGAGGTCCCCATCCAGGGCATTCTGCCAAAGTATGATGTGACGTATCTTCCGCCGCACCACACTCGTGACAGGCCGGCGTCACCTCCCGTCTGGCAATTTGGCACAAATACTTACCGAAGCAACCGTGCCCGGTAAGCATTTGCGTCAGCCGATAGGACAGGACGCCCTGCTGCCTTTCGACCCAGCGCACGATGTGAGGGCGGATCGCCTCCACCGTCGCCAGGCCTGCACTGGGGGACCTCAAATCCTCCTTCCACCTTTGAATCAGGGCTCGTTGGGCTAGAGCCCTGATTCGTCCAACCTCCTCCTCTCTGGGCCGCACACCGGTCGTCCGTAGACTCGCTCGGAACCGGTACACTTCCGCGTGAACCTCCGCCTGAAGAGCCCAAGGCGGATCGCCCGCGAGAAGTGTCGCCGCCGTCCACGACACTGTACGGTACCCCCGTATAGCTCTCACCGAGATGACCCTCTGCGCTCTCCGCAGCTGGGCCATGTTGCGCTCGGTGAGAGCGTCCACCCATATGGGAGCACCGTACAGTGCCATGCTTCGCACAATGCCGGCATAGAGGCGCCGGCATGGCGAGCCCGGTCCCCCGACGTTGGGTAGTAGCGTTCCCAACGCCGCGGCGGCCTTCACGAGCCTTGGAGCGAGCGCCTCGAAGTGCGGCCTGAAGCTCCATCTACCGTCCAGGGTGAGGCCCAGGTATTTCATCTGGGCCCTCACTTCCACCACCGAACCTTGGACGAAGATGGACGCTCCCCGTGGGGGGCCTCTCCGTGGACCGTGGAACAAGAGGGCCTCCGTTTTGCTGATGGAGACCCTCAGACCCAACATTCCGATTCGGTCCACCACGAGCGTGGCTCCGACTTCGGCTAGGCGGGCTGCCTCGCGGAAGTCCTTCCCCCTCGCCGTCACCAGGGTATCGTCAGCGTAACAGAGCACCCTCATGCCGGCGAGGAGGGGCGTTCGAAGCAGCCAGTCGAAGCCGACGTTCCACAGGGCGGGACCCAGAACCGAGCCCTGCGGAACCCCGCAGCCCACCCGATGCCGAGCCATTCGCCCGTCGGCCCCCTCCCAGAGGACGTCCCGATCGTCCAAGTATGCTTCCAACAGCCTCCTGAGGTAGAACGGCACTCCATGATAGCGGAGTGCCTCCCTCAAGGTGGTGTGTGGGAGGCTGTTGAAAGCGTTGGCCACATCGAGGGAGACGGCCAGGACAACGTCCCCCTCCTCCACCGCCTCTGTGGCCACCCTCTTCAGCTCGGACAGGGCGTCCAAGGTGGAACGGCCCGCCCTGAACCCGAACTGGCAGGGAGCTAGATCGGGACCCTCCGTCTCCAGGTGCTGAGTGAGACGTGCTGCGAGAATTTTCTCCAGCAACTTCCCCGTCTCACTCAGCAGCACAATTGGCCTGTATGCCGAAGGCGACCCCGGTGGACGGCCCTTCTTCGGCAACAGACACAATTTGCCTTCCTTCCATTGCTTCGGGAACTGCCCAGTCCTGAGACACGCGTTGAACAGTTCCCGAAGCATCGGCCCGAGGTGTTTCAGGGCGATCAACAACACTCGCCCAGGCACACCATCGGGCCCCGGTGCCGTTCTCCTCCCCCGGAGACGGTCGACGGCCACTTCCATTTCCCCCTCTGTTATAGAGGGAACAGCCGTCGCCTCCTCCTCGTCAGACGGAGGCGCCATCCAGGGGGGGACAAAATCTGCCGCAGGGGGTGGGAAGAGCTCCCCCACGAGCCGGCGGAGCGGCCCAGGCGGCATCGTCTCCGTGACGGGGGCGCCGTGTGCACAGATCTTGTCGCGCACACCGCGGTACGGACGCCCCCACGGGTCACGATCTAGGCCCGCAAGCAATTCCTCGCGGGCCACCGCCTTCGCCCGACTGATAGCGAGCTGCAGGGTCTTCCGCGCTTCTTTGTAAGCGCCCCGCAGCTCCTCTTCCGACGTCGGGTCGAGGCCGTTCCGCCTCCGGCACCGAGTGTAGGCCCGCCGCGCCCTGATACATGCCGCCCGAAGATCCGCAATTTCGGGCGACCACCAGTAGACCTGACGACGCGACGGCCTCCGCCCCACACGGGGCATGGCCGCATTGCACACCTCCTGCAACGCCGTGTGCATGCGACCCGCCAGCTCTTCGACACCGGCGCCCTCCCACCTTCCCGCGGAACCCCAGCGCTGCACGATGGCAGCTTCCTCGGCCAGCTCTTTGTCCAGCCGGCCGAGCGCCCATCGTGGGAGCTTGCTTAGCCCCCTCCGAGGTTCCGCTGGCCCGGAGAGGGTGGAGACCTCGAACCTTATGTAGAGATGGTCCGACAAGGTCTCCACCCCTTCCACCACTCTCCAATTTAGCACCCTGCGCGCGACAGCGGGGGTGGCGAACGACACATCAACCACCGATCCCCCGTTATGCCGGACGCAGGTGTGCGCGGTCCCCCTGTTGAGGAGGGATAAATTGGAGAGCAGGGCCCACACTTGTACGGCCCTCCCCCTGGCGTCCGTGGCGGGATTGCCCCACGCCTGGGACTTGGCATTCAGGTCGCCGAGAAGTATTGTTTGTCTCGGCGCCTGTCTGCAGACCGCGGCCCTGACGGATTCGAGGTACGTTTCGAACTCCGCCAGGACGCGATTAGGGGAGAAGTACGTCCCCACAACCACGAACTCTCCCCATCCCACCACGACGTACCCCGAACCCTTTTCGATAGGAACGAGGGGGGGGCCGTTGTTGGTCCCTACCACGACCGCTACGGATCCGTCCAGGTCACCCGCCCAGCGTGGGTTGGAGGGAACGTAGTACGGCTCTGCCGCCACTACCATGTCCACCGACCACTCCGCCATTGACTGCAACAGTAGATCCTGCGCGCCGGCGGAGTGGTTTACGTTCCCCTGGAGAAAGTTGATATGTCGTATCCGGTCCATTAAGACGACATATCAACCTCCTCGCGCCTTTTTGATTGGCGCCCAACCCCCGCTGCGGCCTGAGATTTGGCCGCTTTCTCCTTGGGAGCGAAGGGCTTGCAGCCTCTTCCTCCCATCTTGTGCCCGGACGGCCGTCCGAGATCGGCGCAAACCGCGCAGCGAAACTCGGCCGTGCACGTGGGTGACCTGTGACCTTCGCCACCACACCTGTAACACAGGCCACCACGTTCAATCCCGGAAGAGCAAAGGGACTTTGTGTGTCCCAGACCCATGCATTTATAGCAGCGCAAGGGCCGCTCCTCCAGGATCCTGACTCTTGCCGAGCTCCACCCGACCAGGACCCTTCCGGCGTCAGACAGCTTTTTGGCCGCTGACACCGGGCACGATACTCGAGCCGCCAGCATACCCCACGGACCAGACGTAATGTCACCAACCCGGACGGATTCCGCTGCACAGCCGCCCGCCTTCACCACGGCGGCCGTGAGCTTGGCCTTGGTGACGGAGTCATCCAGGTCCGTCACCCGCAGGTCCACCATCTTAGTGGGCCTGACGACCCTTGCGACCCCGTCCAACACCACGCGCAGCTTTCCGGCAAGCAACTCCGCCTGCTCGGGTGTCTGCCCTTTCGGCAACTCCAGCAACCGAGCGCCGGTCTTTGCTTGCCGAATGCGTATGCCCGCTCCGATGCCCATCTCCTCCAGGGAGACCGCCTGTTCCGCCCGCTCCATTATCTGAGCGTAGGTCACCCCCTTCTCGGCCGCCTCCGGCTGCAGTGTGATCACAACTGCAGACGTGCTGGGGGCTGAGAGCTTCGGCGGCTTGACCTTCCTACGCGGCTTTGCCGCGGGAGCGGGAGCCGCTTTGGGCGCCGGGGTCTTCTTGCCCTTGCCCTTCCCTTTCTTCACCACCTCGGTCCAGCTGCCCTCCTCAGTTAGCGGTGGTGGCGGTCGTGCCTGCTCAAGTGCTACGACGGGCACTGGAGGGACTGCACTCGTGGTTGGAATGAGTGCAGCGCTCGTCGGTGGAGTGGCCTTTAGCGGTCCCTTCTTGTTCATCCCCGATGGACCAGCGACAGGTGCAGGAGTTGCCTTCGCTGGAGGGGGATTTTTGCCTCCTTGCTTTTTGTTACCTCCCAGCGGTCTAGCGGCCGCAGGGGGAGGCATCAGTCTAGCCGCAGACTCAGACGCGGCAGGGAGTGGACCTCGTTTGTCTGCGGCTAGTGGTGGGCGGAGCACCTTGGCAGGAGGTAGACGCTCCTCGATCCCCGACAACCGCGCGTCGAACATCATAATAAGAGATGCTCTAAGTGCGTCGATTGCCGAGTTGTCCTGAACCTGAGTGGGGGGAACGGCCTTGGGTGTGTTGGCCAACTCCGTGCGTAACTCAGCATATTCCCGCCGGTGGGCTTTCAGTTCGGCTTTGAGGTGGTCCACCTCACGCCGAAGTCGCCCGTTGTCTTCACGGACCCGGCGGGCCTCCTCCGTTTCGGTTTTGGAGGCGAGTGCCTCCACAACTTTAGTAAGGGCGGCCGAGCAATCGTAAAGCCTCCTCATGAAGCCGCCCTTAAGATTTTTCGAACGCCGCGCGACCTCACATATAGTAGTAGAGATCTGGGCGGCGCTCAGCCGCAACTCCTCCGACCCGAGAGAAAACGGGTCTGCCGGCAGATCGAAAGCCGGCGTCGGAGTTGCTGTGGAATCCGTGTCAGAATTCCTGCTCTTCTTCTTATTTTTGCGATTTTGCAGGGCCAGCTTGAATCGCTCAATCCTGGCCTCTGCGTCTCCGTCCTTAGGGGCGGCCTTCGCCTTGGCGAGATGTCGCCCCGTTTTAGATTTCTTGCTCACAATGAGCTCCTTATTTGTCGTCTTATTCATCTGGTCAGTCTCTTCATCCGACGAGCTGATGACCATATCAGCCGCCGGCCTCTTACGCCAAAACCGGTCGCTCGCTTCCGAGGCTGCAGTTCTGACACTGCAGTCCGAAAACTCATCTGCGTCCGGCAACCTTTCAATAGAAACTCGACAGTCCGCAAGCAAGCCAAGGTCGTTTGTAGCGCCCCCCGCAATCTTTGCGGGTGCAACCACCGCAGCCGATGCTGCCACATCCTTCGAACCAGACATTGTAACTCTTTGCAGAATCACAATTACCAACACCTAGTGTGCCCCGCTCTACCTACAACCCAGAGGGGAGGGAGCTGGGGAAGGGAGGCCTCTGCGTATAAGCACACACACACTAGGGAAGCACACTTCAGCCACCCGCCTGCCACTCCGTTACGGTGGTCAGGACGGGGCCCGGGGGAAACGACGTGGACGTATGTGCTACCTGAACCCCCAACCTAACCTAACCTAACCTAACCTAACCTAACCTAACCTAACCTAACCTAACCTAACCTAACCTAACCTAACCTTTTTTTTTTTTTTTTGCGTTGGAAATGCGCCTTATGCATACCCCCCGCCGACGAGCGGGAGGTTATGTGGGGCTCTCCTTGATGCCGTCCGCCATTGGGCGAGCGGCGGTTCAAGGCATACCCACTAAAACCAACGGTACCATACCTCCGCTGTAGGGAGGCGCCACGGGAACGCTTACGCACACGACTGTGACGCCTCAGCGGGTCGGCCCGCTCTTATAGCGGGCCT
The DNA here is from genome assembly GCA_905147385.1 of Limenitis camilla. Lineage (NCBI taxonomy): Eukaryota > Metazoa > Arthropoda > Insecta > Lepidoptera > Nymphalidae > Limenitis > Limenitis camilla. The sequence continues at coordinate 15,405,553 of LR990236.1, read as the reverse complement.
GCACGCCAGGGGGCTCTCAGGGTACACCGAGAGTGGTTACCCCCTTGCCTGACGGCTCCATTCAGGGTGGTGGGAGGAGGTGGGCGAATTGTCGCCTACGCCTCCCAGATCGAGCTCGGCGGCGCGGGTCTGCAGAGGCGTCACCCTCGCGTTCCCGCTCCGCGGCCTCCTTCTGCGAGATTACAGCCTCGCAGAAGTCGACCATGGCCGACCAGCATCTCTCACTCTCGAGCATGGAATGAATCACGCTCGGGAGAGAGAGGTCTCCACCTAGGACCGCCGCCAGGCTGTGGCGTTGAGGTCCCCATCCAGGGCATTCTGCCAGAGTATGATGCGACGTGTCTTCCGCCGCACCACACTCGTGACAGGCCGGCGTCACCTCCCGTCTGGCAATTTGGCACAAATACTTACCGAAGCAACCGTGCCCGGTAAGCATTTGCGTCAGCCGATAGGACAGGACGCCGTGCTGCCTTTCGACCCAGCGCACGATGTGAGGGCGGATCGCCTCGACCGTCGCCAGGCCTGCACTGGGGGACCTCAAATCCTCCTTCCACCTTTGAATCAGGGCTCGTTGGGCTAGAGCCCTGATTCGTCCAACCTCCTCCTCTCTGGGCCGCACACCGGTCGTCCGTAGGCTCGCTCGGAACCGGTACACTTCCGCGTGAACCTCCGCCTGAAGAGCCCAAGGCGGATCGCTCGCGAGAAGTGTCGCCGCCGTCCATGACACTGTACGGTACCCCCGTATAGCTCTCACCGAGATGACCCTCTGCGCTCTCCGCAGCTGGGCCATGTTGCACTCGGTGAGAGCGTCCACCCATATGGGAGCACCGTACAGTGCCATGCTTCGCACGATGCCGGCATAGAGGCGCCGGCACGGCGAGCCCGGTCCCCCGACGTTGGGTAGTAGCGTTCCCAACGCCGCGGCGGCCTTCACGAGCCTGGGAGCGAGCGCCTCGAAGAACCTAACCTAACCTAACCTAACCTAACCTAACCTAACCTAACCTAACCTAACCTAACCTAACTTCACTATGGTAGAGTTAGAGAATGTTGTGGAGTCATTCAGTCCCAAGAAAGCACCGGGTATAGATGGATTAACAGCGGATATTTGCAGGGAAGCCATTAACAGGGATCCAGAGTTATACCTGGAAATGATAAATAAATGTCTTAAACTTGCATATTTCCCAAAATTATGGAAGATAGCTAAGATAGTAGTGCTAAAGAAGCCAGGAAAGTCAGACTATCACCATCATAAGTCGTACAGACCTATCGGATTACTCCCCGTGCTGGGGAAGATACTTGAGAAGATGATGATGGCTAGGCTAAAATGGCATTTTCTACCTAGATTAAATAAAAAGCAATATGGGTTCATACCGCAGAGGAGCACTGAGGACGCCATGTGCGACCTTATGGATAGGATAGAGCAGAAGATTGAAGCGAAGGAATTGGTGGTGCTTATATCGCTGGACATCGAGGGTGCTTTTGATAGTGCCTGGTGGCCAGCGATTAAGCACCGACTATTGGAAGGAGGGTGTCCTCAGGGCACATACGGTATGATAAATAGCTATTTTTCGGATAGGAAGGTACAACTGACTTACGCAGAAGAAACTTGTGAACAAAACGCCACTAAGGGATGTATTCAAGGCTCGATCGGAGGCCCAATATTCTGGAACCTGTTGATGGATCCCTTGTTGAACCTGATAGAGAGAGAAGGAGTGTATGTACAGGCATTTGCGGACGACGTAGCTCTCGTGGTTTCTGGTAATAATATGCAAAGTATAAATGAAAAGAGTAATTATGTATTAAATAAAATATTAACTTGGGGAAAAGAAAATAAATTAAAATTTGCACCGCAAAAAACAAAAGCAATAATAATGACTAGAAAACTTAAATACGATTTGCCTAGACTAAAAATGGGAAACAACGATATAGAAATAGTTGGGGAGTTGAAATTATTGGGAATTACATTAGATGAAAAATTGACATATAATACACATATAGATAACGTAAGCAAGAAAGCTATAAATATATATAAAAATATGGCACGAATGGTTAAAGTCAGTTGGGGATTAAAACCAGAGATCACGAGAACGCTTTATAAAGCAGTTATTGAACCGATTATTCTGTATGGAGCGAGCGTATGGGGGAAGGCCGTCACTAAGAAAACAGTAGCCAAAAGACTAAATTCGATCCAGAGAAGTTTCGCAATAAAGATTACGAGAGCGTATAGGACGGTCTCCCTGGACGCTGCGCTGATCCTTTCTGGATTGATACCGCTGGACCTTCGGGTGCAAGAGAACGCCAGACTCTTTAGGTGTAAGAAGGGATTGCCCACATACCTCCTCCCAGAGGACAGGACGGTGGAGCAAAACGTGAGCTATCTGAGCACAGTACACCCAGCGCAGGATATAAGAATTAAGTATGAGTGTCTGGAGAGTTTGAAGGAGGAGGATCGAGCTGCCATTCGGGGTATAGAGATATACACCGATGGCAGCAAGATCGAGGAGAAAGTTGGGGCAGCGGTATCAATTTGGAAAGAGGGAAAAGAGATAAGAGCGATAAAACTTAAACTAGACTCATACTGTTCGGTATTTCAAGCCGAAATGCTGGCAATTCAAAAGGGAATAGAATACTTCTTAAAGAGTGACGAAAAAGAGTGCAGCATTTTTAGCGACTCGAGATCATCAATTGATCTCATAAAGAAAACAAAAACGTTCCATCCCCTGGCCTTCGATATTAAACAGAAAATAAGAACGATTAGGAATAGTGGTAAAAATATAAAAATGTTCTGGATTAAGGCTCACGAGGGCACGGAGGGGAACGAGCGCGCAGATCAGCTCGCTAAAAATGCTGCACTATATAAGAAGACGGCGCCAGATTACGCACAGTGTCCTATATCATATATTAGGGCGATGCTGAGGGAAAAATCTGTCAATTAAAACAATTTTTCCCATCAGTATCCGGCGCCTTTTCAATTCTGCGGAAAATAGAATTAAACCAGATAATAGTTCAAGGATTGACGGGCCATGGCGGTTTCGGGGAGTATTTGCACAAATTCAAGTGCAAAGACTCTCCGAGCTGTCCGTGTGACCCTAACAAAGAGGAATCAATATTACACTTAATCACGGAGTGCCCTATGCACGACAGAAATAGATATAATTTGGAACAGGAGATTGAGGAGAGAATAACTGTAAGAAATTTGAGTAGTATTATGAAGGAGGATGTAAAAAGAATGAAATTGATTAAATTTTTAGCGTCAGTTACCAAAGACGCAATAAAGAGAAATAAGAGTTAAGTGTATATAGTGTGTAAAATAGTATAGAAGTAATAATATGTAAACAACAATAATTAAAAAAAAAAATAAATAAATAAATAATAAATAAAATAAAAAAATAAAAAAAAAAAATAAAATAAAATAAAATATTAAATAATAATAATAAAAAAAAATATATATATGTATAAATAAATAAATAATAATTAGTAAGATGAATAAAATGAAACTTACTGTAATAAGATAAACTTAGATTAAGAAAATTGTAAATATGACAAGTAATCTAATAAGAAAGGAACAAAAATGGCATTGACCACCAAAGGTCAATGGTACAAATAGATAATCTAATAATAAAAAAAAAACCTAACCTAACCTAACCTAACCTAACCTAACCTAACCTAACCTAACCTAACCTAACCTAACCTAACCTAACCTAACCTAACCTAACCTAACCTAACCTAACCTAACCTAACCTAACCTAACCTAACCTAACCTAACCTAACCTAACCTAACCTAACCTAACCTAACCTAACCTAACCTAACCTAACCTAACCTAACCTAACCTAACCTAACCCAGTCTGAGTCCAACCGCGACCGAGAAAGCCACGTTTTTGCAGCGCTCCGCCTTTAAAAATCGATTTTGAGTGGAAATAGTGCTCCGATTTTTGTGAATCAAGTGTCAGTGGATGCGTCTCAACAAGGCGCGTCATCTGGTGTATTGTGTGAAAAGGTGACGCAACGGGTCATTGAGAAATCGTGTAAAAACAATCTAAAAAAGAGATTTTTTTCGAAGTTTGGACCAGACAGAAGACCGTGCGCTGTCCCCGTTAGCGCGTTTTGAAGCCATTGCTAAGCAGTATATACCCAAATTTTTTCGGATTTTTAAGACCACTCCTTCCCTGAGAAAATTGCGTTAGCATTTTCTGACGCAATCGCATGGTCATTGAAGGAGTTGCGCGAGCTTCACCGCAAAGAGCAGCCGGGGGCCGGGCGCCATCATAAGGACTTTGACGCTTTTAAAATAATTTTAAGTAGAATAGTTTTTATGTTATTAATATTATAAAATTGGAACTTTGGAATTTTTTATCTCGAAAAGTAGATGCGCGACCACCACTTTTTATCATGGCATATGTTGCGCGCTAGCTAGTTCTAGCTGCATATCAAAATTGAAAATTTTCTGCGCGCTACTGTTTGAGATATTCAAGAATTTTCAAAAATATCATAAAATTGTAATTGTGTCTGAAATATTAAGAAATCATCGTAGGTGATAAATCTATGCAATACTATCTAAAAAGACGAATGTAACGACACACCGAGCGTCAAAATCGGATAAGTAATTCGGGAGTTATTAGAAAAATACGAATTTTTTGACATAACCAAAAAACTACTCAGAAAGTTTAAAATTTTTTGACACAGATGGTCTTAGAAACCATAATTGAACATAGTAGACCCAAAATTTCAGTCGAATAGCTTTAAAATTGACGGATTTGAAAAATTCCGCCATTTTATCTTATATGTCAAAAATTTTAAAACTGTGATAACTTCCGTTGTAATTAGCGTAGGAGACGGGGATTTTCGACATAATTAATTAAGTTAGGAATACTTTCGAAAGAATGCGGTTTTTGGTGATTTCGGCGCCATAAAGAATTTTGGGTGAAAACTACCGGATTTACATTCTTAAGGTGAGGCCAATACGTGTACCCAAAACCGCATTTCTCTGCGGCCAACGGTTGCCGAGATATAACGCTTTAAAACATCACTTTGACAGGTCGGCGGCCATTTTGGAATTCTTTGCTTTGCCATAACTCGGCAACCAGAGGTCGTAGAGAGTTGGGGTTTTCAGATTCCACCAAGGGACGACCTTCCCCATCAACTTAAATTGGTGCCAGGCCAATTCGAGCAAAAAAGTTTTTGGGCGCCGGAACCGCCAAAACTTGAAAGAAGAGATCGAGCCATTTAAAATAAGCCCAAGCGCGAGGTAATTAGACTCTCCCGTCTCGGAGATATTATCGATTGAAAAGTGACATTGACAGCTGTCAAAAATATTTGAAACAAAATATCTCGGGAACTATAAGCCATAGAACACTGGGACTTTTTTGGTTGGCTTTGTCTCCCCATACAGATTAAAATAAGAAAAGAAAAATTGGAATTGGGGCAAAAAAATCTTTGACAAACCAAATCAGTCACCGGCGGGTGGGTCTCGTCGGGACCAATCCAGGGAACCCAAGCACGAGGGAGATCGCACCAGTGGAACCGGATATATATCGTTCGAACCACTGTGGACCGTTTGAACCACTTAGAACCGAGAAACTCGATTGCGAATATATTCGGAACCACAAGGGCTAGGGGCCCCGAGTTTGGAGTCGTTGGAGAGGTCTTGGGGCGGCCGATCCGGTGGACCCTGTTTGGAGGCTCTATGTAGAGTCGAAAATTTTGACCCCAAAAATATTGCTGTGATATTAGTTTAAGTGACATAAAATAGGACATAGGCAGCTCTTTACACTGCTCAAAGTAGAATTAGGACTCTAGGTACTCGTAATATTTCAATTTACTCCTAGTCAAACATATTATCATATTTTAACATATAATTTATTTGACCCCGGGGAATTTACACCTCAGGGAGACATAGCTACTTACTTAGAATAGGATATATAGAATACTAGGACTCCTTGGCGCCATCTACACGCCAAAGAACGACATTGCTCAACTAGGGTAAGATAGGGAAAATTTTGGACAACATGGCCTCAAAGGCAGTAGCCCCTAAGACTACAGATAAAAAAGCTGTACAAGTCCCGGTACAACAAAGGCGTGTGTCCACACACGACATGGACAGTTTAGACTCGAAGAAAAACTACAGAGAAATAGCACAACGACTGGTCGACAGTACCGAGAATCAACTAAATCAATCGGGAAACTTAAAAACAGTCATAAAAGACAAAGTCTCGGAAAATTCGAAAAACTTAATGACTATAATAGTAAAACTGTGTGATGCTCTAATGGAATCAGACACGAAGGTCGATCTCCTCCAGAAGCAAATCACGACAGGGGCAAGCCAAAATGGAAAATTTGAAAATATCATAATAGACCTGAAAACACACATAGAAAAAACGCATAAACAGATGGAAACATTAATAGAATGCCAAACAAAGATAGTCGAGAATACAGAAAACACAGACAAAGAAGTAAAGTATATACAAAACAAGATGACGGACTTAGAAATGGAAATAAAAAGTAAGGTCACAGACGGAGTAAGTTACGCCGACAAAGCAGCTAACGCCCAAAAATCCTCTATGGAAGGCAAATCCATCCACTCAGCATTAATTTCGTCCGTTGACGAAACAGACACTAGCGACGACGTACTTAACAAAATCCGTACGGCTGTTGATGCCAAAACAACTGGTATAAGAGTGGATAGAGTACGCAGGGCCAAAGATGGAAAGGTAATAGTTGGCTGTGAAAACAAAGCGGAAAGAGACCGAATTATTTCCCAAATAAAGGAACAAGCAGGTCTAAAAGTTGAGGCCAAGGAAAACAAGGACCCGCGTGTAATACTGAAAGACGTCCTGGCATATAACAAAGACGATGATATCATAAAAGCATTGCAAAACCAGAATCGGCACATTATCGGCCATATAAATAAGGAGGAGTTTAGAGTGAGTGTAATATACAGGCGTAAGGCAAGAAATCCTCTCGAAAACCACGTCGTGCTCCGGGTTTCCCCGAGCCTTTGGAAAGCATTGGTGGAGGCTGGAAGGATTCACATTGACTTCCAAAGGGTTGTGGTCAAAGACCAGTCCCCGCTAATCCAGTGCTCGAGGTGCCTGGGGTATGGGCATGGAAGAAAACAATGTATAGAGACGCAGGATGTCTGTAGTCACTGCGCGGGCCCACATCTAAAAACTGACTGCCCTAGTTGGAGAGACAGAAAACCGCCATCCTGCCGTAATTGTGTCGAAGCCAAACAAGAATGTGTCGACCATAACAGTTTCGATGAAAGCTGTCCTGTAAGGCAGAAGTGGGACAGGTTGGCAAGATCAACAGTAGCGTATTGCTAAAGTTGACCTAAGCCAACTATCGGTAGAGACAAATGATAGGAAAGCTCCCGAAGAAAACATGAAATACAAAGTCCTGCAGGCCAACTTGCAACGCAAAAAGCTCGCTACACAGGAACTCATCATGGAGGCATGGAAAAGTGGGGTGTCCTTCGCACTAGTGCAAGAACCTTACACCGGAGCGGAAGGAGAAATACGGACGGCGGCTGGGTACCGAGTTGTACAATGTACCAGGAACAGGACCAAACCAGTAAAAGCAGCGGTGATGGTTTTCGACCAAAATATTCAAATTTTAGACAACGTTCTATATAAGACCGAAAATATTGTGGCGGTAATACTAAAGACCAACTCATGGACTCTAGGAGTCATCTCCATTTATTTCGAGGACAGTGCCCCGATAGAGCCCTACCTCGAACAGGTTAAGTCTATCACTGAGAAAATGGCAATCGAAAAACTTGTAATAGGGGGCGACGCCAATGCCTGGAGCCCGTGGTGGGGAAGCGATGGACTTGACCATCGGGGTGAGGCCCTGTCGGGAGCACTCGATGAAATGGAACTAAACATATTAAATGAGGGTAAAGTGCCAACGTTCTTCACAGTGAGAGGCGGAAATATATATAAGAGCATAGTTGACATCACCGCATGCAGCACGAATCTTCTAGATAAGATCCTGGACTGGAAAGTTAACCAGGGCATTACCAGCGCCGATCACAATGTCATCACTTTCTCCATACTACAGAATAAACACAAAAACGATTCAAATAACAAAACCACAAGGAAATTTAAAACAAAAAACGTAAAATGGAAAGACTTTAAACTAGAATTTGCTAAAAATTTGGAAAATAATCAAATAAATTTAGAAAAAATTAGCCAAATAGAATCAGCAACAGAATTGGAAAACTTAATTATCAAATATACAAAAACCTTAGATGACACCTGCACAAAAATAATCCCATTAATAAAACAGAAGAATAAATTCAGACTACCATGGTGGAATGAAGAGTTAAGAAAGCTTAAAAAGGAAGTGATGACGAAAAAGAATAGGATACGATGCGCAGCACCGTCGCGGAGAGGATGTGTCGTAGAGAAATATCTGAAAGCTAAGGAAAAATACGAGCAAGAAGCAGCAGCGGCTCAAGTGAGGAGCTGGCAGGATTTCTGTGGGACCCAGGATCGTGAGAGTATGTGGGACGGAATTTACAGAGTCCTAAGGAAAACGTCCCAAAGACATGAAGACCAGCTGATAACAACTGAAGGCACTGTCCTGGACCCCGCAGGATCTGTCAGGGTCCTTGCTGACGCATTCTTTCCAGAAGACGACATAACGAAGGACACCCAAACACATACAGAAGTGCGTGAAACAGTAAAACTGGAAGGGGAAGAGCTTAACACAGAAAACGCAGACCCACCATTCACTGAAGAAGAACTGATGACTGCGGCAAAAAGTTTCAATCCCAGGAAGGCACCAGGGGCAGACGGATTCACCGCAGACATATGCACGGCAGCAATCCAAGCAGATCCAGGCGTTTTCTTGGGTATTGCAAATAAATGCCTTGAAACATCACACTTTCCAATAATATGGAAGGAGGCAACGGTAGTAGTCCTACGGAAGCCTGGTAAAGAAGACTACTCTCAAGTGAAATCGTATAGACCAATAGGACTGCTACCGGTGCTCGGAAAAATATTGGAAAAGGTGATAATAAAAAGGATAAGAAGGCAACTATTATTGAGACTCAACTCGAAGCAGTACGGGTTCGTACCGAGACGTAGTACGGAGGACGCCCTTCATGATCTGGTGACACACTTAAAATCAAAGATCAAAGAAAAAAAGATCAGTGTCGTCGTGTCTCTAGATATAGAGGGCGCTTTCGACAGTGCATGGTGGCCGGCAATCAAAAGAGAGCTCGCAATAAAGAAATGTCCCTCAAACTTAAAACGCCTTATGAATAGCTACCTCCACGACAGAAGAGTCACAGTTAACTACGCCGGCGAGAGTTTCACAAAAGAAACAAAAAAGGGATGTGTCCAAGGATCAATTAGCGGACCCACACTATGGAACGTGCTATTGGACCCCCTTTTAAATAAAATAGAGCAAATGGGAACTTATGTTCAAGCTTATGCAGACGATATAGTGTTAGTATTTTCAAGCTATAACAGTACAGATATCACTAAAGAAGCGGAAAAGGTACTGTGCCGGGTGTATGACTGGGGACTCGACAATAAACTGAAATTCGCTCCGCATAAAACAAACGCGATGATAGTGACGAACAAGTTAAAATATGATAACCCAGTCATACGTATGGGTAACACCCAAATTGAATATGTAGATAGTGTAAAAATTCTCGGCCTAACCATAGATCAAAAACTAACATTTAATAAACATATTAAAACGATCTGCACAAAAGCAACAAACATTTATAAACCTGTAGCTAGATCCGCGAAAATAAACTGGGGATTGGGGCCTGAAATAATTAGGACTATATATACCGCAGTGATAGAGCCCATAATTTTGTATGCGGCAAGCGCATGGTCGAAGGAAGCAAATAAAATCTGCAGCCGGAGGTGCCTGGAGAGCGTTCAGAGAGGCTTTGCCCAAAAGATAATAAAATCTTACAGGACGGTCTCACTGGACGCTGCCCTGGCACTAAGCGGTCTTCTACCACTCGACCTGCGAATAAATGAGGCCGCAGAACTCTATTTAGCGAAAAGAGGCAAACCCCAAACGTACCTGAAAGGGAGAGAAATAGAAAAGAAAGTCGAGTTATTTCAGATGCCCCACCCAGCGGAGGAATACATGGTGCACTTCGACTGCTTAGAGGATCTGGAGCCGGAGACCGTGGAGAGCCACAACCTCAAAGGGACGTGGATCTTCACGGACGGCAGCAAGATTGGTGGCAGGGTGGGAGCAGCACTCTCGTGCTGGAGGGACGGCACTGAAGCACTGGCCAAAAAGTTTGGCCTAGCTCCCTTTTGTACAGTGTTCCAGGCCGAACTTTATGCTATCTATCAAGCCACCAATATTGCCAACAGGATCCGGGATCGGGAGGTGTGCATCATGAGTGACTCTAAATCGGCCCTTGAGTTGCTGGCGAGGCCCGGGGTGACTCACGCAATAGCTCATTTAACCAAGGAAAACCTCAAAAGTATTAAACAAACAGGAAAAGTGGTGAGATTCTGTTGGGTGAGAGCACACGCTGGCCTCGGGGGCAATGAAAGGGCAGACGAATTAGCAAAAGCAGCAGCACAAAATTCAAAACGAGCACCCGATTACGATAAATGCCCAATTTCTTTTGTGAAAAAATCAATTCGAGAACAAACGATAAAACTGTGGAACGAGCGATACAAAAACAGTGATAAAGGTGCAGTAACGAAAATGTTTTTCCCAGATATAATTAAATCATATAAAATCATAAGAAAAATAAAATTAAACTCGATATTAGTACAAGCGCTAACAGGACATGGGGGCTACGCCGAATATCTCGAAAGGTTTAAGTGTAGAGACGACCAGGGCTGTGAATGCGACCCGGATATACCAGAGACTATAGACCACTTAATTATTGAATGCCCGAAGTTTGGAGTAGCCCGCCATGATCTGCAGCAAAATCTAGATCAGGAACTAACCATTAAAAACCTAAGTGAAATAATAACTAGAGAGGAAAATAGGAAAGTACTGTTCTGTTTCCTGGAATATGTAACCAGGATGTGTATAACAAAGAATGGAGGCAGGATAGGTGTATCCGGAAAAAATTAATTATTAATTTCAGACGGATCACCAAATCCGGTGGGAGGTAAAAGGAAGGTAAATGTTTATTACAAATATTATAAGAATAATTGGATAAAGCATTTAAAGGAAAAATAGAGGTTACACATCCCAAGAAACAGAAATTGTAAACTAAAAAGTCAGAAATAACAAAAACTATGTGAAACATATGTGTAAATTGAAATTATGTAAATTATGGTACGAAGAAATGACTATAGTGAAAATAGATTCATAATTATGTAATAAGATAATTAGAAAAATAAAAATAAGAGAAATTACTGTAAAAAACAAAACCTGTAACTGTTTTTAAAATAAATGGAACGACACAAATCCCTACGAGCTTACGGTAGGGGGGCCTTGCAACACCCTGAGATGGCGGGTGCCTTTATATAAAAAAAAAAAAAAAAAAATAAACCTAACCTAACCTAACCTAACCTAACCTAACCTAACCTAACCTAACCTAACCTAACCTAACCTAACCTAACCTAACCTAACCTAACCTAACCTAACCTAACCTAACCTAACCTAACCTAACCTAACCTAACCTAACCTAACCTAACCTAACCTAACCTAACCTAACCTAACCTAACCTAACCTAACCTAACCTAACCTAACCTAACCTAACCTAACCTAACCTAACCTAACCTAACCTAACCTAACCTAACCTAACCTAACCTAACCTAACCTAACCTAACCTAACCTAACCTAACCTAACCTAACCTAACCTAACCTAACCTAACCTAACCTAACCTAACCTAACCTAACCTAACCTAACCTTTTTTTTTTTTTTTTTTTCCAACGGTACCATACCTCCGCTGTAGGGAGGCGCCACAGGAACGCTTACGCACACGACTGTGACGCCTCAGCGGGTCGGCCCGCTCTTATAGCGGGCCTGCACGCCAGGGGGCTCTCAGGGTACGCCGAGAGTGGTTACCCCCTTGCCTGACGGCTCCATTCAGGGTGGTGGGAGGAGGTGGGCGAATTGTCGCCTACGCCTCCCCGATCGAGCTCGGCGGCGCGGGTCTGCAGAGGCGTCACCCTCGCGTTCCCGCTCCGCGGCCTCCTTCTGCGAGATTACAGCCTCGCAGAAGTCGACCATGGCCGACCAGCATCTCTCACTCTCGAGCATGGAATGAATCACGCTCGGGAGAGAGAGGTCTCCACCTAGGACCGCCGCCAGGCTGTGGCGTTGAGGTCCCCATCCAGGGCATTCTGCCAGAGTATGATGCGACGTATCTTCCGCCGCACCACACCCGTGACAGGCCGGCGTCACCTCCCGTCTGGCAATTTGGCACAAATACTTACCGAAGCAACCGTGCCCGGTAAGCATTTGCGTCAGCCGATAGGACAGGACGCCGTGCTGCCTTTCGACCCAGCGCACGATGTGAGGGCGGATCACCTCCACCGTCGCCAGGCCTGCACTGGGGGACCTCAAATCCTCCTTCCACCTTTGAATCAGGGCTCGTTGGGCTAGAGCCCTGATTCGTCCAACCTCCTCCTCTCTGGGCCGCACACCGGTCGTCCGTAGACTCGCTCGGAACCGGTACACTTCCGCGTGAACCTCCGCCTGAAGAGCCCAAGGCGGATCGCCCGCGAGAAGTGTCGCCGCCGTCCACGACACTGTACGGTACCCCCGTATAGCTCTCACCGAGATGACCCTCTGCGCTCTCCGCAGCTGGGCCATGTTGCGCTCGGTGAGAGCGTCCACCCATATGGGAGCACCGTACAGCGCCATGCTTCGCACGATGCCGGCATAGAGGCGCCGGCACGGCGAGCCCGGTCCCCCGACGTTGGGTAGTAGCGTTCCCAACGCCGCGGCGGCCTTCACGAGCCTGGGAGCGAGCGCCTCGAAGTGCGGCCCGAAGCTCCATCTGCCGTCCAGGGTGAGGCCCAGGTATTTCATCTGGGCCCTCACTTCCACCACCGAACCTTGGACGGAGATGGACGCTCCCCGAGGGGGGCCTCTCCGTGGACCGTGAAACAAGAGTGCCTCCGTTTTGCTGATGGAGACCCTCAGACCCAACATTCCGATTCGGTCCACCACGAGCGTGGCTCCGACTTCGGCTAGGCGGGCTGCCTCGCGGAAGTCCTTCCCCCTCGCCGTCACCAGGGTGTCGTCAGCGTAACAGAGCACCCTAATGCCGGCGAGGAGGGGCGTTCTCAGCAGCCAGTCGAAGCCGACGTTCCACAGGGCGGGACCCAGAACCGAGCCCTGCGGAACCCCGCAGCCCACCCGATGCCGAGCCATTCGCCCGTCAGCCCCCTCCCAGAGGACGTCCCGATCGTACAGGTATGCTTCCAACAGCCTCCTGAGGTAGAACGGCACTCCATGATAGCGGAGTGCCTCCCTCAAGGTGGTGTGTGGGAGGCTGTTGAAAGCGTTGGCCACATCGAGGGAGACGGCCAGGACAACGTCCCCCTCCTCCACCGCCTCTGTGGCCACCCTCTTCAGCTCGGACAGGGCGTCCAAGGTGGAACGGCCCGCCCTGAACCCGAACTGGCAGGGAGCTAGATCGGGACCCTCCGTCTCCAGGTGCTGAGCGAGACGTGCTGCGAGAATTTTCTCCAGCAACTTCCCCGTCTCACTCAGCAGCACAATTGGCCTGTATGCCGAAGGCGACCCCGGTGGACGGCCCTTCTTCGGCAACAGACACAATTTCCCTTCCTTCCATTGCTTCGGGAACTGCCCAGTCCTGAGACACGCGTTGAACAGTTCCCGGAGCATAGGCCCGAGGTGTTTCAAGGCGATCAGCAACACTCGCCCAGGAACACCATCGGGCCCCGGTGCCGTTCTCCTCCCCCGGAGACGGTCGACGGCCACTTCCATTTCCCCCTCTGTTATAGGGGGAACAGCCGTCGCCTCCTCTTCGTCTGACGGAGGCGTCATCCAGGGGGGGACAAAATCTGCCGCGGGGGATGGGAAAAGCTCCCCCACGAGCCGGCGGAGCGGCCCAGACGGCATCGTCTCCGTGACGGGGGCGCCGTGTGCACAGATCTTGTCGCGTACACCGCGGTACGGACGCCCCCACGGGTCACGATCTAGGCCCGCAAGCAATTCCTCGCGGGCCACCGCCTTCGCCCGACTGATAGCAAGCTGCAGGGTCTTCCGCGCTTCTTTGTAAGCGCCCCGCAGCTCCTCTTCCAATGTCGGGTCGAGGCCGTTCCGCCTCCGGCACCGAGTGTAGGCCCGCCGCGCCCTGATACATGCCGCCCGAAGATCCGCAATTTCGGGCGACCACCAGTAGACCTGGCGACGCGACGGCCTCCGCCCCACACGGGGCATGGCCGCATTGCACACCTCCTGCAACGCCGTGTGCATGCGACCCGCCAGCTCCTCGACGCCAGCGCCCTCCCACCTTCCCGCGGAACCCCAGCGCTGCACAATGGCAGCTTCCTCGGCCAGCTCTTTGTCCAGCCGGCCGAGCGCCCATCGTGGGAGCTTGCTTAGCCCCCTCCGAGGTTCCGTTGGCCCGGAGAGGGTGGAGACCTCGAACCTTATGTAGAGATGGTCCGACAAGGTCTCCACCCCTTCCACCACTCTCCAATTTAGCACCCTGCGCGCGACAGCGGGGGTGGCGAACGACACATCAACCACCGATCCCCCGTTATGCCGGACGCAGGTGTGCGCGGTCCCCCTGTTGAGGAGGGATAAATTGGAGAGCAGGGCCCACACTTGTACGGCCCTCCCCCTGGCGTCCGTGGCGGGATTGCCCCACGCCTGGGACTTGGCATTCAGGTCGCCGAGGAGTATTGTTGGTCTCGGAGCCTGTCTGCAGACCGCGGCCCTGACGGATTCGAGGTACGTCTCGAACTCCGCCAGGACGCGATTAGGGGAGAAGTACGTCCCCACAACCACGAACTCTCCCCATCCCACCACGACGTACCCCGAACCCTTTTCGATAGGAACGAGGGTGGGGCCGTTGTTGGTCCCTACCACGACCGCTACGGACCCGTCCAGGTCTCCCGCCCAGCGGGGGTTAGGAGGAACGTAGTACGGCTCTGCCGCCACTGCCACATCCACAGACCACTCCGCCATTGACTGCAGCAGAAGATCCTGCGCGCCGGCGGAGTGGTTAACGTTCCCCTGGAGAAAGCTGATATGTCGTATCCGGTCCATTAAGACGACATATCAACCTCCTCGCGCCTATTTGACTGGCGCCCAACCCCCGCTGCTGCCTGTGATCTGCTGGCCGCTTTCTCCTTGGGAGGGAAGGGTTTGCAGGCTTTTCCTCCCATCTTGTGACCGGAAGGCCGTCCAAGATCGGCACAGACCGCACAGCGAAACTCGGCCGTGCACGTGGTTGACCGGTGACCGTCGCCACCACACCTGTAGCACAGGCCACCACGTTCAACCCTGGAAGAGCAGAGGGACTTTGTGTGCCCCAGGCCCATGCATTTATAGCATCGCAAGGGCCGCTCCTCCAGAATCCTGACCCTGGCCGAGCTCCACCCGACCAGGACCCTTCCAGCGTCAGCCAATTTTTTGGCTGCTGACACCGGGCACGATACCCGAGCCGCCAGCATACCCCACGGGCCGGACGTTATGTCCCCGACCCGGACAGATTCAGCTGTACAGCCGCCCGCCTTAACCACGGCGGCCGTGAGCTTGGCCTTGGTGACGGAGTCATCTAGGTCCGTCACCCGCAAGTCCGCCATCTTAGTGGGCCTGACGACCCTGGCGACCCCGTCCAAAACCACGCGCAACTTTCCGGCAAGCAAATCCGCTTGCTCGGGTGTCTGCCCTTTCGGCAACTCCAGCAACCGAGCGCCGGTCTTTGCCTGCCGAACGCGTATGCCCGCTCCGATGCCCATCTCCTCCAGGGAGACCGCCTGTTCCGCCCGCTCCATGATCTGAGCGTAGGTCACCCCTTTCTCGGCCGCCTCCGCCTGCAGTGTGATTACAACTGCAGACGTGCTGGGGGCTGAGAGCTTCGGCGTCGGTGGCTTAGCCTTCTTACGAGGCTTGGCCGCGGGAGCGGGTGCCGCTTTGGGGGCCGGGGTCTTTTTGCCCTTGCCCTTCCCTTTCCTCACCACCGTGGTCCAGCTGCCCTCCTCAGTTAGCGGTGGTGGCGGTTGTGCCTGCTCAGGGACTGCGCTCGTGGGAGGTATGAGTGCAGCGCTCGTCGTTGGAGTGGGCTTTGGTAGTGCCTTCTTCCTTATCCCCGATGGACCAGCGACAGGTGCAGGAGTTGCCTTCACTGGTGGGGGATTTTTGACTACCTGCTTTTTGTTACCTCTTAGCGGTCCTGCGGCCGCAGGGGGAGGCATCAGTCTGGCCGCAGACTCGGACACGGCAGGGAGTGGGCCTCGTTTGTCTGCGGCTAGCGGTGGGCGGAGCACCTTAGCAGGAGGTAGACGCTCCTCGATACCCGACAATCGCGCGTCAAGCATCATGATGAGAGATGTTCTTAGCGCGTCGATTGCCGAGTTCTCATGAGTCTGAATCGGGGGTGCGGCCTTGGGTGTGTTGGCCAAATCTGATCGCAGCTCTGCATATTCCCGCCGGTGGGCTTTGAGTTCGGCTTTCAAATGCTCCACCTCACGCCGAAGTCGCCCATTGTCCTCCCGAACCCGGCGGGCCTCCTCCGTTTCCGTTTTGGAGGCGAGTGCCTCCACAACTTTAGTAAGGGCGGCCGAGCAGTCATACAGCCTCCTCATGAAGCCGCCCTTAAGATTCTTGGAACGCCGCGCGACCTCACAAATTGTGGTGGAGATCTGGGCGGCGCTATTCCGCAGCTCCTCCGACCCGAGAGAAAACGGGTCTGCCGGCAGATCGAAAGCCGGCGTCGGAGTCGCTGTGGAATCTGTGTCAGAGTTCTTGCTCTCCTTTTTGTTTTGGCGTTTTTGCAGGGCCAGTTTAAATTCCTCAATCCTGGCCTCTGCGTCTCCATCCTTAGCGGCGGCCTTCGCCTTAGCGAGGTGTCGCCCCGTTTTCGTCTTTTTGTTCAAAACGAGCCCTTTATCCTTGGTCGTGGTTATCCGGTCTGTTTCCGTGTCCGACGAGCTGTCGACCATCTCAGCCGCCGGTCTCTTGCGCCAAAACCGGTCACTCGCTCCCGAAGCTGCAGTTCTGACACTGCAGTCCGAAAACTCTTCTGCGTCCGGCAACCTCTCAAGTGAAACTCGACAATCCCTAAACGAGCCAGAGTCTATTGTAGCGCCCCCCGAAATCTTTGCGGGTGCAACCACCGCAGCCGATGCTGCCACATCCTGCGAACCTGACATAGCAATTGTTTGCACAATTACGAACACCTAGTGTGCCCCGCTCTACCTACAACCCAGAGGGGAGGGAGCTGGGGAAGGGAGGCCTCTGCGTATAAGCACACACACACTAGGGAAGCACACTTCAGCCACCCGCCTGCCACTCCGTTACGGTGGTCAGGACGGGGCCCGGGGGAAACGACGTGGACGTATGTGCTACTGAACCCCCAACCTAACCTAACCTAACCTAACCTAACCTAACCTAACCTAACCTAACCTAACCTAACCTAACCTAACCTAACCTAACCTAACCTAACCTAACCTAACCTAACCTAACCTAACCTAACCTAACCTAACCTTTTTTTTTTTTTTAATGTGGGAAATGCATTTACGCATACCCCTTGAAGGGGTTATGTGGGACTCCCAGCGATAAGCGCTGGACTACCGCACTAAAACCCACCACCGTCCATGCCGTATGTTAGGCGCCGCAGGAACGCGTTAGCATACTACTGCGGACGCCTCGGCACAACCACCCGTCTGCGGGTACAAGTACCCGCAGTTCAAACCCGCCCATGGGCTCGCTTTACCAAGCACCTAACCGAGGGGGGATGCCAGGACATGTCTACTGAAACACCCAGCCCCCGGAGGAGTTAAAAGCGGCCCATATCCCTCGAGATCAGGTCGCTCACAAGTCATTTCTGCTAACAGAGAAGTACCCGGAGCGACCCGTACCTCCGGCCACCGGACCCCCCTGGACTTAACCGCCGTCTGCGACGCCCAGGGTATGAACGTTGGAGTTTAAGGCCCGCGCCCGTCACGCCGGCGCTCCGCGACCTCCGCGCCCAACCTTGGCGCAAACCTCTGCGCCGGCCGCCCGACCGCTACCCCCATCCCGGATACGCTACTACACCGAGACAGGAGTCGACGGCGAAACATCCAGCGCAAGAGACTCAACCTAACCTAACCTAACCTAACCTAACCTAACCTAACCTAACCTAACCTAACCTAACCTAACCTAACCTAACCTAACCTAACCTAACCTAACCTAACCTAACCTAACCTAACCTAACCTTTTTTTTTTTTTTTTTTTTTTTTTTTTTTTTTTTTTTTTTTTTTTTTTTTTTTTTTTTTTTTTTTTTTTTTTTTTTTTAACGCTGGAAATGCGACCTTATGCATACCCCCCGCTAGCAAGCGGGAGGTTATGTGGGGCTCTCCTTGATGCCGCCCGCCATTGGGCTAGCGGCGTTCAAGGCATACCCACTAAAACCAGCGGTACCCTCCTCCGCCTACGTGAGACGCCACGGGAACGCTTTCGCAAACAACCGTGACGCCTCGGCGGTCAGCCCAATCCACGCGGGCCGACATTCTCAGAGGGGCTCCCAGGGTACTAGGAGTGGCTCCCCTCCGGAGCGGCTGCTCTCTTACCTTTACGGGGGGGCTTGCAGTTCTTGCCCCCCATTCTATGGCCCGACGGCTTGCCTGCATCCGCGCAGATTGCGCAGCGCATTGCGCCTGTGCAGAGAGCCGCCTTGTGCCCCTCTTGGCCGCACCGGTAGCACAAGTCTGCTCGGTTCTTCGGCGAAGGGCAGAGGGCTTTAGTATGACCTAGGCCCATGCACTTATAGCAGCGCATGGGTAGGTCATCCAGTACCTGCAGCCGGGCGGAACTCCAGCCGACCAGGATCCTCCCCGCCCTGGACAGCACCTTTGCAGCGTCAACGGGGCAGGAGATTCGAACCCCCTTCATACCTGCGCGGCCGGTCCACAACTCACCGACGCGCACCGCCTCCGCAGCACAGCCGCTCGCTCGCACGACCGCGGCAACCACCTTCTCTTTGGTGGCCGAGTCGTCGAGCCCGTCCACCCGGAGATTCACGGCCTTGGTTGGCCGTGCTACCTGCGCCAAGCCGTCCAGCACGATGCGCATTCTCTCCGCCAAGGTCTCCGCCTGCTCGGGTGTCTGCCCCTTCGGCAACTCCAGCACCCGAGCCCCGGTCTTGGCCTGGCGGATCCTCATACCGGCGCCTATACCCAGCTCCGCGAGGTCTATACTCATCTCCGCTTTCTCCAAGATTTTGGCATAGGTGACTCCCTTCTCTGCCACCTCGGGCAGGAGCCGCACGACGACAGCCGACGTGCGAGGAGCCACGAGCCTCTTCTTGGGCTTAGCGGAGACCTTCTTCGCTTTAGGCGCCTTGACCGGCGCCACCTTCTGAGGCGGGGGGTTTTTCGCCCTCCTGCGACCACGCCGA
Source organism: Limenitis camilla (assembly GCA_905147385.1). Taxonomy (NCBI): domain Eukaryota; kingdom Metazoa; phylum Arthropoda; class Insecta; order Lepidoptera; family Nymphalidae; genus Limenitis; species Limenitis camilla. The sequence continues at coordinate 15,386,020 of LR990236.1, read as the reverse complement.
GCAACCGTTGCCCAGCTATCGCCTTCTTGCTCTGCAGAAGGCGCACTCGCCAGAACAGCCTGTGTCGGTTCCTGCGTAGTTTGAGGAGCCTCTAGTGCTGTGGCCGCCACTTGAGAAGGACTCTTCTTTTTCCCCCTCTTTTGAAGAGGGGCTGCTGAAGCAGTGTCGGGCTGGGATGCTGCGAGAGTGAGCGCAGTTGACGGAGCCAGCACCGCCTGCCTCCTTCCATCAACCACGGATGGCGGTTGTGTGTTCGCCGTCGTAACCAGCCGTTCCTCGATCCTGGACAGACGAGTTTCCAGCATCGAGGTGATCGCCGTTTTTAGCTCCTCTGCCGCGTTTGCCATCGCGTCGGACGACGAGGGTGCGGCTTGTTTAGGGGATCTCTTAGCCCCCATCTCCTCAAGGTCCCTCCTGTACGCCAGGGACTCGGCTTTGGCGTACTCGAGCTGCCTGCGTAGGCGAGCGTTCTCGACCCGAAGTCGACGAACCTCCTCCGCCTCTGTCCTGTCCGCCAGCGCATCTACGATCTCCTTTAGATTACTGGCGGACTCCTTAAGGATCTTGACGTAGGTCCCCTTGAGGTTCCCGGACTTCTTAGCAAGCTCGATGATCTTGGATGCGCTCCGTCCAGCATCCGCTCGCAGCTCGTCCGCGTTCCTCAAGGTTGGATCGCTTTTGTCCACTTCGGACGCAACATCCGAGTCGCTAGGGCCCTTTGCCGCCGCTGGAGTTGGCCTGCGGAAGGGCCTAGCCCGAAGCGTGCGCTCAAAGGCTTCTACGGAGTCGCACTTTGAGGCTACCTTGTCGTCGGTTTCGGACTCTGAGTCCGAGGATTTAAGAGGCACCTCGGGGAGGCGCCGTCTTGTCCCTATTCTGACGCCCTTTGCATCAGACTTATCCGACTTACCACCCGCAATATTTACGGGGTCAGCCGCTGCAGCCAATGCTGCTTCTTTCCTAGAACCCGACATGGGATTCGCTATCTCAGGATACGCCTTGAAAACTCCTAGTGTGCCCCGCTCTACCTACAACCCAAAGGGGAGGGAGCTGGGGAAGGAAGACCTTTGCGTATTGCACACACTGAGGTAACCGCACTAGCACACTTCAGCCACCCGCCTGCCACTCCGTTACGGTGGTCAGGACGGGGCCCAGGGGAAACGACGAGGACGTATGTGCTACTGAACCCCCAACCTAACCTAACCTAACCTAACCTAACCTAACCTAACCTAACCTAACCTAACCTAACCTAACCTAACCTAACCTAACCTAACCTAACCTAACCTAACCTAACCTAACCTAACCTAACCTAACCTAACCTAACCTAACCTAACCTAACCTAACCTAACCTAACCTAACCTAACCTAACCTAACCTAACCTAACCTAACCTAACCTAACCTAACCTAACCTAACCTAACCTAACCTAACCTAACCTAACCTAACCTAACCTAACCTAACCTAACCTAACCTAACCTAACCTAACCTAACCTAACCTAACCTAACCTAACCTAACCTAACCTAACCTAACCTAACCTAACCTAACCTAACCTAACCTAACCTAACCTAACCTAACCTAACCTAACCTAACCTAACCTAACCTAACCTAACCTAACCTAACCTAACCTAACCTAACCTAACCTAACCTAACCTAACCTAACCTAACCTAACCTAACCTAACCTAACCTAACCTAACCTAACCTAACCTAACCCATATACGAAATCTTAAAAATTAGAGTAGATTCCTTCAAGTTATCGTCAACGCCAAAAATATTTAAAAAATTCTTTAGTTAATTTGAACCAGTCCAATTTAAGTCTAATTGTTGTGTGTTAAAATGCCTCGAATTATGGAGAAACTGCCTCTTCCTGCTACGGCTTCTTCTGTAGTGGACACTTCATCATTTTTCGCATCAGTAAATACACTGGCCGCCGCAATAATAGCGGCGGTCCGTACTGGAACCAACCTGGCAAAAATTCAGAAGGATCTAATAGAGGATTGCAGCAGGGAAATGGGGAAATGTATAACCATCTACAGTGCTTTACTGAATGCCCCTGTGGTGCATATAGGCACACAGGCTTGCACAAACATCCCTCAAAAAGAGGCCGCTGTAGCGTCGGAGCAGTCAGAACAGACAAAGGTCCCGGAACCCGAACTTTGTTCGGGAACTGAGGCTCACGTAGGACCGACTGCAACGGTTGTGACCTCTTCTACAAGTGCTCTTCATCCTTCTATGGTCGTAGCGCCAGCAGATCTGCAAGAGATAATAAATGTATTAAAAATTCAAAGTGAAGAAATAAGAAACACACATAGGGAGGTGCTAGTAGTGCAAAAGAAAATAGACAAATTACAGGAAGAGACTATTAGCAGGAATAAGGTTGTGGAAGGAATCTCGTACGCGGAAAAAGTGGCTATACGCGAAAATAGGGAAAGAAAGAATTACACCGACGCAGTTGCTAGGCCTAGATATTCGATAGTGGTTGAGTCAGCTGATCCAAAGCATTGTAACGATGACATTGTGAAAGAGATTAAAGAGAAGGTGGATGTTGTGGATTTGGGAGTGGGTATAAGTAGTGTTAGAAAGTTGAAGAATCAGAGAGTAGTATTCACGTGTGAATCAAGGAAAGAAAGGACTGTGCTACATGAGGCGATTAAGAAGACAAATGACAAGCTGTCTGTGAGTGAACCTCCGCCTAGAAATCCGCTGCTCAAATTGATTGGAGTCGCCCATGACTTGACTGATAAGAAATTGGAAGAAGCGATATTGCGTCAAAACATGAACTTAATTGGAACTATGGAAAGAGAAGTTGAAAGGGAAGAAGTGAAAGTAAAGGTATTAAGGAGAGCGAAAGGAAGGAACAATTCGGTGAATAACATAATACTGGATGTGAGTCCGAAGGTCTGGAAGAGTTTAGTGAATCGTAGAATTAGAGTTGGTTACCAAATCGTAGACGCAATAGATCAATCGCCCATCTTGCAATGTTTCAATTGTATGGGCTTCGGACATAGGGCCAAAGACTGCACAGCGGAAACTAAATGCGGGTACTGTGCACAGGATCACGATTCGCGAGAATGCAACAACAAGAGTGAGGGACCGAGCTGTGTGAACTGTCAGGATAATAAAGGTCATCCGTCATTCTCATCGGTATGCCCGGAATGGAGGAGATGGGACAAGTTCGCGCGGAACTTGGTTTCGTATTCCTAAAGGGCACCTCGACGGATCAAATAATAGTTAAGAGTAATAAAAAGGTAAATGATAATTATATCGGTTTCGCTCAGTGCAACCTGGGCAGAGGACTTGCAGCAACACAGGAAGTGTTGCGGGAAGCTAGTGAAAGGAAGTATGTGGCACTTCTTCTTCAAGAACCATACGTGGGAGCGTCGGGATCAGTCGCTACTCCATACCGCACCATTCAGAAAACTGCAAACAGAAATAAAGTAGTAAAATCAGCAATAGTAATCATAAATCCAAATATACAGATAATAGACAGTCCAAGCTTTGTTACAGAAAATATTGTGGGAACGGTAATAATATTAGATAAAATGAGAATTGGTTTAATATCGATATATTGCGAAGATACGGAAGACATAAATGAATATATACAACAATTAGATAATATTATTTCTAAACTAAATACAAACTTAATAATAGTAGGAGGTGATTGCAATGCAAAGAGTGCGTGGTGGGGTTGTGACGACGAAGACGATCGGGGATCAGACTATGCATCATTCTTAGCACAAAGAGGTCTGGAAGTGTTAAACGAAGGAACGACTCCTACGTTTTACACTTTTAGGTGTAACAAACCGTGTACAAGTATAGTGGACGTGACAGTTTGCTCGCAAGAAATCCTGGACAAAATAGAAGAATGGGAGGTAGATACTGGAATGGTCACGACATCTGACCACAGGGCTATCACGTTTAAACTTAGAACAGGAGTAACGAATGTCAAAAATATTAAACGATCAACCACTAGAATATATAACGTAAAAAAAGTAGACTGGACGAAGTTTGAAGAAATTGTAATAAGTAAATTTAACGATTCAGAATTAAACGAATATAACATAAAACAAGCAAAAACACCGGAAGAGATAAACGTGATAGTCCAGAAGTATACAGAGTGTATAACCCAAGCGTGCGAAGAATCTATGCCTAAACTAAGTCCGTTTATAACTAAAAAGCTTAAATGGTGGAACGAAAATTTAACTAAACTCAAGAAGAATGTCATCAGGGTCAGAAATAAGATTAAAAAAGCTAATTACAGAAGAAAGAAGTATATTATAGAGGAATATCTTAAAAATCTAGAAGAATATAAAGCAGAAATTTTATTAAGCAGAACATCAAGTTGGAAAGAGTTTTGTACATCTCAAGGTATAGAATCAGTTTGGGACAAGGTGTACAGAATTATGAAATCCGCAGGGAAGAACACTGAGGAGTCGCTATTAAAGAAGAACGGTATTGAATTAAATGAACAACAATCGGCAGAATTTTTAGCAGACACATTCTACCCAAAGGACGACCCGAACACAGACATAGAATATCACCGAAAGATTAGAGAAAACGTACAGAAAGAGCTAACAGGGATAGACAAAAATCAGGTACAGATAATTCCTATAGAAACGAATGAAATAGAATAAGTAATTAAAGGTATGAGTCCATCTAAAGCGCCAGGAGATGACGGCTTCACAGCCGATATCTGTTGGAGTGCGTATAGGGCAAAACCAGAAGTGTTTAGCGCTATTTTAAATATATGCTATTCCTCTGGCTATTTCCCGAAAAGTTGGAAAACAGCCAATGTTAAAATATTAAGAAAACCGGGTAAGGAAGACTACTCAGTACCAAAGTCATATCGGCCAATCGGATTATTACCGGTGAATGGAAAAATTCTAGAAAAGATAGTTTGCAATAGACTGCTCTGGCATCTGGGGTCCACTAATCAACTCAGCGATAGGCAATACGGATTTATGCCCCAAAGGAGCACCGAGGATGCACTCTTCGATGCGCTAACGTTCGTAAGATCTGAGTTAACCAATCATAAATTAGTAGCAATGGTATCGTTGGACATCGAGGGTGCGTTCGACAATACATGGTGTGGTGGCCCAAGATGCTAGAGCAGCTCATTGAAAAGAGGTGCGATCCCAGTGTCATAAGAATCATTAATAGCTATTTAAGTGAAAGGCAAATAAAACTGGAATATTTAGGGAGTAAAACGACCAGAGAAACAAACAAAGGGTGTATCCAGGGTTCTACTGGAGGACCATTATTGTGGAATCTCCAATTAGACCCTTTACTCAAATGTACGAAAGGGTTAACAGCAAGAGTGCAAGCATTTGCAGACGATATACTTGTAGTAGCCTCAGCACACAATACCGAAGTGCTTAACGATAGAGTAAATGAGGCATTAAAATACATTTCAGAATGGGGGACTCAAAATAAAATGCGGTTTGCTGAACATAAGACGCAAGTCATTCTAGTCACTAAAAAACTAAAATATGATCATCCGAAGTTCATTTTTAACAACACAATATTACAAATATCCCCATCATTAACTCTGTTAGGACTTACAATAGACTCTAATCTCAATTTCATTACTCATTTAGACAATATCAACGTAAAATCAATTAAAATTTACCAATCAGTAGCACGCGCCGCTAAAGTTACCTGGGGATTAAACCCGGACATAGTTCGAACGATTTATACAGCGGTTATCGAACCGATTGTATTATATGCTGCATGCGCGTGGGAATCAATTTTAGATAGGAAATACGCTATAAATAAATTAAATAAATTGACTAGGATGTTTGCGCTTAGGATTAGCAAATCACATAAAACGGTCTCGTTAAATGCTGCTACTTTGATAGCAAGCATTCTTCCTCTGGAAATAAGAGTTAAAGAAGCCGCAGATACATATAAAATTAAAAGAAAAGGAAAATCAATCTCTATATATCCCGGAAGACCAATAGAAAAACCAATTAGTCCATTCGAATTGCCACACCCATCTGAAAGAAGACCTTTTACTCACGGTAATCTCACGTCTCAGGAGGAAGTAGAAGAGATAGATAATGGCTGGCCGTGTATATATACGGACGGCAGCAGAATAGAAGGCAGAGTAGGAGGAGCTTTTTCCATTTGGAAAGAAGATAGGGAGATAGGAAATAGCACATTTAGATTGGACGATTGCTGCTCAGTGTTTCAGGCGGAGTTGGTAGCCATATCTCGTGCCCTTAAATATACACAACAAAAACATACAGCTTTTAAAAATTCAAATATAATCTCAGATTCAAAATCAGCCCTACAATGTCTAGAAGATCCCAACCATCTCCATCCATTAATATATGAAATCAGAAAATCAGTTAAACATATCGAAGAGAAAGGAGGAAACGTGAATTTCTATTGGATAAAGGCGCACGAGGGTATGGCTGGTAACGAGCGGGCGGACACTTTAGCAAAAAGGGCAGCCTTATCAAAGAAAACAGCACCGGTGTATGATGCAATACCCGTCTCGTCAGCTAAATACATTCTAAGACAGGAGAGTATTGAAAAGTGGCAGAACAAATATAGTAGTGCTGAGCAGGGCCAATTGACAAGGTTGTTTTTCCCTGACGTAAGAGAGGCAAGAAAAACCATAAAATCGATCAATTTGGAAAATATGTTGTCTCAAATATTGACCGGACACGGTGGAGTTGGCCAATATTTACACAGATTTAAACTGAAGGACAATCCTTATTGCGATTGCGATAACTCATCGGTCCAAAGTGTAATACATGTCCTTTGCGAATGTCCGAAATTCGGAAGTAAAAGAAATGATATAGAAATTAAACATAAAATAACAATAACAGAGGAAAATTTTAGATTTTTAATAAATGGTACTAACAAACGAAACGATTTTCTGACATTCGCAAAGGAGGCAATGCAAACTGTAAATAAAAATAATAATACAAAGATTAAATTTAAGAAATAAGTATATAAAAAAAAAAAAAAAAAAAAAAAAAAAAAAAAAAAAAAAAAAAAAACAGTATGTAAATAGTAGAAATAAGATAATAGATTTAAGAAATAGCTTGTAATATGTAGAATAAGACTGTAAAATAGTAAAAAAACCCAATCGATAAAGAGAAATAGGTAATAAATATCGTTTAATATGTACATAGTTAACATAATCGTTTAAAAGTTGTTGCATAATACAAAGCAACAGTTGAAAATAGTGTAATTATTAAAAAAAAAAAAAAAAAAAAAACCTAACCTAACCTAACCTAACCTAACCTAACCTAACCTAACCTAACCTAACCTAACCTAACCTAACCTAACCTAACCTAACCTAACCTAACCTAACCTAACCTAACCTAACCTAACCATATATACGAAATCTTAAAAATTAGAGTAGATTCCTTCAAGTTATCGTTGTAAAATTTTTAATATAGCTTCAAATAGTCCTCCCCCATATTACAGAACAAAATTTATCTAAATTCAGTATATTGAAAATTTTTTATTCAGAAAATTATATGAAAATTTCGTAAAATCTTAACATTTTATGTTATAAATAGTCTATTTTTCTTCACAAACGCTATTTTCTCGATTTGTTTTTGTCTTATATTATACATAAACTATCCACCTATATTATATATCAATTTCAACCCCTGTTGTATAAGTAAAATTTTCGAAAATTTCAGTAAAACTGTTAAATTTTGGCAAAATTTCGTTCAAAAAACACGTTTTTTATAAATAATAGTTAGATTTTGTCGTCCGATTTTCCTCGTTTATATATCGTTGAATAGCGTTTTTAATCACCTATTCAACGACGCCACTCAAATTAGGATATCTTTAATAACGAGCGAAAAAAATCGCCCTCCCTCCCGCCCATCATCGATTACTTAAGTAGATTTTATTGACCTTGGGAATATTTATAATATATTTTTATTGTTTTTTCGCTTAAATTATTTAGTTGTCGTTATAAGGTCAACGCCAAAAATATTTAAAAAATTCTTTAGTTAATTTGAACCAGTCCAATTTAAGTCTAATTGTTGTGTGTTAAAATGCCTCGAATTATGGAGAAACTGCCTCTTCCTGCTACGGCTTCTTCTGTAGTGGACACTTCATCATTTTTCGCATCAGTAAATACACTGGCCGCCGCAATAATAGCGGCGGTCCGTACTGGAACCAACCTGGCAAAAATTCAGAAGGATCTAATAGAGGATTGCAGCAGGGAAATGGGGAAATGTATAACCATCTACAGTGCTTTACTGAATGCCCCTGTGGTGCATATAGGCACACAGGCTTGCACAAACATCCCTCAAAAAGAGGCCGCTGTAGCGTCGGAGCAGTCAGAACAGACAAAGGTCCCGGAACCCGAACTTTGTTCGGGAACTGAGGCTCACGTAGGACCGACTGCAACGGTTGTGACCTCTTCTACAAGTGCTCTTCATCCTTCTATGGTCGTAGCGCCAGCAGATCTGCAAGAGATAATAAATGTATTAAAAATTCAAAGTGAAGAAATAAGAAACACACATAGGGAGGTGCTAGTAGTGCAAAAGAAAATAGACAAATTACAGGAAGAGACTATTAGCAGGAATAAGGTTGTGGAAGGAATCTCGTACGCGGAAAAAGTGGCTATACGCGAAAATAGGGAAAGAAAGAATTACACCGACGCAGTTGCTAGGCCTAGATATTCGATAGTGGTTGAGTCAGCTGATCCAAAGCATTGTAACGATGACATTGTGAAAGAGATTAAAGAGAAGGTGGATGTTGTGGATTTGGGAGTGGGTATAAGTAGTGTTAGAAAGTTGAAGAATCAGAGAGTAGTATTCACGTGTGAATCAAGGAAAGAAAGGACTGTGCTACATGAGGCGATTAAGAAGACAAATGACAAGCTGTCTGTGAGTGAACCTCCGCCTAGAAATCCGCTGCTCAAATTGATTGGAGTCGCCCATGACTTGACTGATAAGAAATTGGAAGAAGCGATATTGCGTCAAAACATGAACTTAATTGGAACTATGGAAAGAGAAGTTGAAAGGGAAGAAGTGAAAGTAAAGGTATTAAGGAGAGCGAAAGGAAGGAACAATTCGGTGAATAACATAATACTGGATGTGAGTCCGAAGGTCTGGAAGAGTTTAGTGAATCGTAGAATTAGAGTTGGTTACCAAATCGTAGACGCAATAGATCAATCGCCCATCTTGCAATGTTTCAATTGTATGGGCTTCGGACATAGGGCCAAAGACTGCACAGCGGAAACTAAATGCGGGTACTGTGCACAGGATCACGATTCGCGAGAATGCAACAACAAGAGTGAGGGACCGAGCTGTGTGAACTGTCAGGATAATAAAGGTCATCCGTCATTCTCATCGGTATGCCCGGAATGGAGGAGATGGGACAAGTTCGCGCGGAACTTGGTTTCGTATTCCTAAAGGGCACCTCGACGGATCAAATAATAGTTAAGAGTAATAAAAAGGTAAATGATAATTATATCGGTTTCGCTCAGTGCAACCTGGGCAGAGGACTTGCAGCAACACAGGAAGTGTTGCGGGAAGCTAGTGAAAGGAAGTATGTGGCACTTCTTCTTCAAGAACCATACGTGGGAGCGTCGGGATCAGTCGCTACTCCATACCGCACCATTCAGAAAACTGCAAACAGAAATAAAGTAGTAAAATCAGCAATAGTAATCATAAATCCAAATATACAGATAATAGACAGTCCAAGCTTTGTTACAGAAAATATTGTGGGAACGGTAATAATATTAGATAAAATGAGAATTGGTTTAATATCGATATATTGCGAAGATACGGAAGACATAAATGAATATATACAACAATTAGATAATATTATTTCTAAACTAAATACAAACTTAATAATAGTAGGAGGTGATTGCAATGCAAAGCAATGCAAAGAGTGCGTGGTGGGGTTGTGACGACGAAGACGATCGGGGATCAGACTATGCATCATTCTTAGCACAAAGAGGTCTGGAAGTGTTAAACGAAGGAACGACTCCTACGTTTTACACTTTTAGGTGTAACAAACCGTGTACAAGTATAGTGGACGTGACAGTTTGCTCGCAAGAAATCCTGGACAAAATAGAAGAATGGGAGGTAGATACTGGAATGGTCACGACATCTGACCACAGGGCTATCACGTTTAAACTTAGAACAGGAGTAACGAATGTCAAAAATATTAAACGATCAACCACTAGAATATATAACGTAAAAAAAGTAGACTGGACGAAGTTTGAAGAAATTGTAATAAGTAAATTTAACGATTCAGAATTAAACGAATATAACATAAAACAAGCAAAAACACCGGAAGAGATAAACGTGATAGTCCAGAAGTATACAGAGTGTATAACCCAAGCGTGCGAAGAATCTATGCCTAAACTAAGTCCGTTTATAACTAAAAAGCTTAAATGGTGGAACGAAAATTTAACTAAACTCAAGAAGAATGTCATCAGGGTCAGAAATAAGATTAAAAAAGCTAATTACAGAAGAAAGAAGTATATTATAGAGGAATATCTTAAAAATCTAGAAGAATATAAAGCAGAAATTTTATTAAGCAGAACATCAAGTTGGAAAGAGTTTTGTACATCTCAAGGTATAGAATCAGTTTGGGACAAGGTGTACAGAATTATGAAATCCGCAGGGAAGAACACTGAGGAGTCGCTATTAAAGAAGAACGGTATTGAATTAAATGAACAACAATCGGCAGAATTTTTAGCAGACACATTCTACCCAAAGGACGACCCGAACACAGACATAGAATATCACCGAAAGATTAGAGAAAACGTACAGAAAGAGCTAACAGGGATAGACAAAAATCAGGTACAGATAATTCCTATAGAAACGAATGAAATAGAATAAGTAATTAAAGGTATGAGTCCATCTAAAGCGCCAGGAGATGACGGCTTCACAGCCGATATCTGTTGGAGTGCGTATAGGGCAAAACCAGAAGTGTTTAGCGCTATTTTAAATATATGCTATTCCTCTGGCTATTTCCCGAAAAGTTGGAAAACAGCCAATGTTAAAATATTAAGAAAACCGGGTAAGGAAGACTACTCAGTACCAAAGTCATATCGGCCAATCGGATTATTACCGGTGAATGGAAAAATTCTAGAAAAGATAGTTTGCAATAGACTGCTCTGGCATCTGGGGTCCACTAATCAACTCAGCGATAGGCAATACGGATTTATGCCCCAAAGGAGCACCGAGGATGCACTCTTCGATGCGCTAACGTTCGTAAGATCTGAGTTAACCAATCATAAATTAGTAGCAATGGTATCGTTGGACATCGAGGGTGCGTTCGACAATACATGGTGGCCCAAGATGCTAGAGCAGCTCATTGAAAAGAGGTGCGATCCCAGTGTCATAAGAATCATTAATAGCTATTTAAGTGAAAGGCAAATAAAACTGGAATATTTAGGGAGTAAAACGACCAGAGAAACAAACAAAGGGTGTATCCAGGGTTCTACTGGAGGACCATTATTGTGGAATCTCCAATTAGACCCTTTACTCAAATGTACGAAAGGGTTAACAGCAAGAGTGCAAGCATTTGCAGACGATATACTTGTAGTAGCCTCAGCACACAATACCGAAGTGCTTAACGATAGAGTAAATGAGGCATTAAAATACATTTCAGAATGGGGGACTCAAAATAAAATGCGGTTTGCTGAACATAAGACGCAAGTCATTCTAGTCACTAAAAAACTAAAATATGATCATCCGAAGTTCATTTTTAACAACACAATATTACAAATATCCCCATCATTAACTCTGTTAGGACTTACAATAGACTCTAATCTCAATTTCATTACTCATTTAGACAATATCAACGTAAAATCAATTAAAATTTACCAATCAGTAGCACGCGCCGCTAAAGTTACCTGGGGATTAAACCCGGACATAGTTCGAACGATTTATACAGCGGTTATCGAACCGATTGTATTATATGCTGCATGCGCGTGGGAATCAATTTTAGATAGGAAATACGCTATAAATAAATTAAATAAATTGACTAGGATGTTTGCGCTTAGGATTAGCAAATCACATAAAACGGTCTCGTTAAATGCTGCTACTTTGATAGCAAGCATTCTTCCTCTGGAAATAAGAGTTAAAGAAGCCGCAGATACATATAAAATTAAAAGAAAAGGAAAATCAATCTCTATATATCCCGGAAGACCAATAGAAAAACCAATTAGTCCATTCGAATTGCCACACCCATCTGAAAGAAGACCTTTTACTCACGGTAATCTCACGTCTCAGGAGGAAGTAGAAGAGATAGATAATGGCTGGCCGTGTATATATACGGACGGCAGCAGAATAGAAGGCAGAGTAGGAGGAGCTTTTTCCATTTGGAAAGAAGATAGGGAGATAGGAAATAGCACATTTAGATTGGACGATTGCTGCTCAGTGTTTCAGGCGGAGTTGGTAGCCATATCTCGTGCCCTTAAATATACACAACAAAAACATACAGCTTTTAAAAATTCAAATATAATCTCAGATTCAAAATCAGCCCTACAATGTCTAGAAGATCCCAACCATCTCCATCCATTAATATATGAAATCAGAAAATCAGTTAAACATATCGAAGAGAAAGGAGGAAACGTGAATTTCTATTGGATAAAGGCGCACGAGGGTATGGCTGGTAACGAGCGGGCGGACACTTTAGCAAAAAGGGCAGCCTTATCAAAGAAAACAGCACCGGTGTATGATGCAATACCCGTCTCGTCAGCTAAATACATTCTAAGACAGGAGAGTATTGAAAAGTGGCAGAACAAATATAGTAGTGCTGAGCAGGGCCAATTGACAAGGTTGTTTTTCCCTGACGTAAGAGAGGCAAGAAAAACCATAAAATCGATCAATTTGGAAAATATGTTGTCTCAAATATTGACCGGACACGGTGGAGTTGGCCAATATTTACACAGATTTAAACTGAAGGACAATCCTTATTGCGATTGCGATAACTCATCGGTCCAAAGTGTAATACATGTCCTTTGCGAATGTCCGAAATTCGGAAGTAAAAGAAATGATATAGAAATTAAACATAAAATAACAATAACAGAGGAAAATTTTAGATTTTTAATAAATGGTACTAACAAACGAAACGATTTTCTGACATTCGCAAAGGAGGCAATGCAAACTGTAAATAAAAATAATAATACAAAGATTAAATTTAAGAAATAAGTATATAAAAAAAAAAAAAAAAAAAAAAAAAAAAAAAAAAAAAAAAAAAAAAAAACAGTATGTAAATAGTAGAAATAAGATAATAGATTTAAGAAATAGCTTGTAATATGTAGAATAAGACTGTAAAATAGTAAAAAAACCCAATCGATAAAGAGAAATAGGTAATAAATATCGTTTAATATGTACATAGTTAACATAATCGTTTAAAAGTTGTTGCATAATACAAAGCAACAGTTGAAAATAGTGTAATTATTAAAAAAAAAAAAAAAAAAACCTAACCTAACCTAACCTAACCTAACCTAACCTAACCTAACCTAACCTAACCTAACCTAACCTAACCTAACCTAACCTAACCTAACCTAACCTAACCTAACCTTTTTTTTTTTTTTTTTTTTTTTTTTTTTTTTTTTTTTTTTTTTTTTTTTTTTTTTTTTTTTTTTGCGTTGGAAATGCGCCTTATGCATACCCCCCGCCGACGAGCGGGAGGTTATGTGGGGCTCTCCTTGATGCCGTCCGCCATTGGGCGAGCGGCGGTTCAAGGCATACCCACTAAAACCAACGGTACCATACCTCCGCCGTAGGGAGGCGCCACAGGAACGCTTACGCACACGACTGTGACGCCTCAGCGGGTCGGCCCGCTCTTATAGCGGGCCTGCACGCCAGGGGGCTCTCAGGGTACACCGAGAGTGGTTACCCCCTTGCCTGACGGCTCCATTCAGGGTGGTGGGAGGAGGTGGGCGAATTGTCGCCTACGCCTCCCCGATCGAGCTCGGCGGCGCGGGTCTGCAGAGGCGTCACCCTCGCGTTCCCGCTCCGCGGCCTCCTTCTGCGAGATTACAGCCTCGCAGAAGTCGACCATGGCCGACCAGCATCTCTCACTCTCGAGCATGGAATGAATCACGCTCGGGAGAGAGAGGTCTCCACCTAGGACCGCCGCCAGGCTGTGGCGTTGAGGTCCCCATCCAGGGCATTCTGCCAGAGTATGATGCGACGTGTCTTCCGCCGCACCACACTCGTGACAGGCCGGCGTCACCTCCCGTCTGGCAATTTGGCACAAATACTTACCGAAGCAACCGTGCCCGGTAAGCATTTGCGTCAGCCGATAGGACAGGACGCCGTGCTGCCTTTCGACCCAGCGCACGATGTGAGGGCGGATCGCCGCCACCGTCGCCAGGCCTGCACTGGGGGACCTCAAATCCTCCTTCCACCTTTGAATCAGGGCTCGTTGGGCTAGAGCCCTGATTCGTCCAACCTCCTCCTCTCTGGGCCGCACACCGGTCGTCCGTAGACTCGCTCGGAACCGGTACACTTCCGCGTGAACCTCCGCCTGAAGAGCCCAAGGCGGATCGCCCGCGAGAAGTGTCGCCGCCGTCCACGACACTGTACGGTACCCCCGTATAGCTCTCACCGAGATGACCCTCTGCGCTCTCCGCAGCTGGGCCATGTTGCGCTCGGTGAGAGCGTCCACCCATATGGGAGCACCGTACAGTGCCATGCTTCGCACGATGCCGGCATAGAGGCGCCGGCATGGCGAGCCCGGTCCCCCGACGTTGGGTAGTAGCGTTCCCAACGCCGCGGCGGCCTTCACGAGCCTTGGAGCGAGCGCCTCGAAGTGCGGCCTGAAGCTCCATCTGCCGTCCAGGGTGAGGCCCAGGTATTTCATCTGGGCCCTCACTTCCACCACCGAACCTTGGACGGAGATGGACGCTCCCCGTGGGGGGCCTCTCCGTGGACCGTGGAACAAGAGGGCCTCCGTTTTGCTGATGGAGACCCTCAGACCCAACATTCCGATTCGGTCCACCACGAGCGTGGCTCCGACTTCGGCTAGGCGGGCCGCCTCGCGGAAGTCCTTCGCCCTCGCCGTCACCAGGGTGTCGTCAGCGTAACAGAGCACCCTCATGCCGGCGAGGAGGGGCGTTCGAAGCAGCCAGTCGAAGCCGACGTTCCACAGGGCGGGACCCAGAACCGAGCCCTGCGGAACCCCGCAGCCCACCCGATGCCGAGCCATTCGCCCGTCGGCCCCCTCCCAGAGGACGTCCCGATCGTCCAAGTATGCTTCCAACAGCCTCCTGAGGTAGAACGGCACTCCATGATAGCGGAGTGCCTCCCTCAAGGTGGTGTGTGGGAGGCTGTTGAAAGCGTTGGCCACATCGAGGGAGACGACCAGGACAACGTCCCCCTCCTCCACCGCCTCTGTGGCCACCCTCTTCAGCTCGGACAGGGCGTCCAAGGTGGAACGGCCCGCCCTGAACCCGAACTGGCAGGGAGCTAGATCGGGACCCTCCGTCTCCAGGTGCTGAGCGAGACGTGCTGCGAGAATTTTCTCCAGCAACTTCCCCGTCTCACTCAGCAGCACAATTGGCCTGTATGCCGAAGGCGACCCCGGTGGACGGCCCTTCTTCGGCAACAGACACAATTTCCCTTCCTTCCATTGCTTCGGGAACTGCCCAGTCCTGAGACATGCGTTGAACAGTTCCCGGAGCATCGGCCCGAGGTGTTTCAGGGCGATCAGCAACACTCGCCCAGGAACACCATCGGGCCCCGGTGCCGTTCTCCTCCCCCGGAGACGGTCGACGGCCACTTCCATTTCCCCCTCTGTTATAGGGGGAACAGCCGTCGCCTCCTCTTCATCTGACGGAGGCGTCATCCAGGGGGGGACAAAATCTGCCGCGGGGGATGGGAAAAGCTCCCCCACGAGCCGGCGGAGCGGCCCAGGCGGCATCGTCTCCGTGACGGGGGCGCCGTGTGCACAGATCTTGTCGCGTACACCGCGGTACGGACGCCCCCACGGGTCACGATCTAGGCCCGCAAGCAATTCCTCGCGGGCCACCGCCTTCGCCCGACTGATAGCGAGCTGCAGGGTCTTCCGCGCTTCTTTGTAAGCGCCCCGCAGCTCCTCTTCCAATGTCGGGTCGAGGCCGTTCCGCCTCCGGCACCGAGTGTAGGCCCGCCGCGCCCTGATACATGCCGCCCGAAGATCCGCAATTTCGGGCGACCACCAGTAGACCTGGCGACGCGACGGCCTCCGCCCCACACGGGGCATGGCCGCATTGCACACCTCCTGCAACGCCGTGTGCATGCGACCCGCCAGCTCCTCGACGCCGGCGCCCTCCCACCTTCCCGCGGAACCCCAGCGCTGCACAATGGCAGCTTCCTCAGCCAGCTCTTTGTCCAGCCGGCCGAGCGCCCATCGTGGGAGCTTGCTTAGCCCCCTCCGAGGTTCCGTTGGCCCGGAGAGGGTGGAGACCTCGAACCTTATGTAGAGATGGTCCGACAAGGTCTCCACCCCTTCCACCACTCTCCAATTTAGCACCCTGCGCGCGACAGCGGGGGTGGCGAATGACACATCAACCACCGATCCCCCGTTATGCCGGACGCAGGTGTGCGCGGTCCCCCTGTTGAGGAGGGATAAATTGGAGAGCAGGGCCCACACTTGTACGGCCCTCCCCCTGGCGTCCGTGGCGGGATTGCCCCACGCCTGGGACTTGGCATTCAGGTCGCCGAGAAGTATTGTTGGTCTCGGCGCCTGTCTGCAGACCGCGGCCCTGACGGATTCGAGGTACGTCTCGAACTCCGCCAGGACGCGATTAGGGGAGAAGTACGTCCCCACAACCACGAACTCTCCCCATCCCACCACGACGTACCCCGAACCCTTTTCGATAGGAACGAGGGTGGGGCCGTTGTTGGTCCCTACCACGACCGCTACGGACCCGTCCAGGTCTCCCGCCCAGCGGGGGTTAGGAGGAACGTAGTACGGCTCTGCCGCCACTGCCACATCCACAGACCACTCCGCCATTGACTGCAGCAGTAGATCCTGCGCGCCGGCGGAGTGGTTTACGTTCCCCTGGAGAAAGTTGATATGTCGTATCCGGTCCATTAAGACGACATATCAACCTCCTCGCGCCTTTTTGACTGGCGCCCAACCCCCGCTGCGGCCTGAGATTTGGCCGCTTTCTCCTTGGGAGCGAAGGGCTTGCAGCCTCTTCCTCCCATCTTGTGCCCGGACGGCCGTCCGAGATCGGCGCAAACCGCGCAGCGAAACTCGGCCGTGCACGTGAGTGACCTGTGACCTTCGCCACCACACCTATAACACAGGCCACCACGTTCAATCCCGGAGGAGCAGAGGGACTTTGTGTGTCCCAGACCCATGCATTTATAGCAGCGCAAGGGCCGCTCCTCCAGGATCCTGACTCTGGCCGAGCTCCACCCGACCAGGACCCTTCCGGCGTCAGACAGCTTTTTAGCCGCTGACACCGGGCACGATACTCGAGCCGCCAGCATACCCCACGGACCAGACGTTATGTCACCGACCCGGACGGAATCCGCTGCACAGCCACCCGCCTTCACCACGGCGGCCGTGAGCTTTGCCTTGGTGACGGAGTCATCTAGATCCGTCACCCGCAGGTCCACCATCTTAGTGGGCCTGACGACCCTTGCGACCCCGTCTAACACCACACGCAGCTTTCCAGCAAGCAACTCTGCCTGCTCGGGTGTCTGCCCTTTCGGCAACTCCAACAACCGAGCGCCGGTCTTTGCTTGCCGAACACGTATGCCCGCTCCTATGCCTATCTCCTCCAGGGAGACCGCCTGTTCCGCCCGCTCCATGATCTGAGCGTAGGTCACACCCTTCTCGGCCGCCTCCGGCTGCAGTGTGATCACCACTGCAGACGTGCTGGGGGCTGAGAGCTTCGGAGTCGGCGGCTTAGCCTTCTTGCGAGACTTGGCCATAGGAGCAGGTGCCGCTTTGGGGGCCGGGGTCTTTTTGCCCTTGCCCTTCCCTTTCTTAACCACCTCGGTCCAGCTGCCCTCCTCAGTTAGCGGTGGTGGCGGTTGTGTCTGATCCGGTGGCGCGACGAGCGCAGGAGGGACGACACTCGTAGATGGAACGAGCGCAGTTGTTCTAGCGCTCGTCGGTAGAGTGACCGTTCGTGGTCCCTTCTTCTTCATCCCCGATGGACCAGCGACAGGTGCAGGAGTTGCCTTCGCTGGTGGGGGATTTTTGCCTCCCTGCTTTTTGACACCTCCCAGCGGTCCAGCGGTTGCAGGGGGAGGCATCAGTCTGGCCGCAGACTCAGACGCGGCGGGGAGTGGACCTCGTTTGTCTGCGGCTAGCGGTGGGCGAAGCACCTTGGCAGGAGGTAGACGCTCCTCGATCCCCGACAACCGCGCGTCTAACATCATCATGAGAGATGACCTCAGCGCGTCGATTGCCGAGTTATCAAGTCCGGGAGTCTGAACCGGAGTGACCTTGGGTATGTTGGCCAACTCAGATCGTAGCTCTGCATATTCCCGCCGGTGCGCCTTAAGCTCAGATTTGAGGTGTTCCACCTCACGCCGAAGTCGCCCATTATCTTCGCGGACCCGGCGGGCCTCCTCCGTTTCACTTTTGGAAGCGAGTGCTTCCACCACTTTAGTAAGGGCGGCCGAGCACTCATACAGCCTCCTCATGAAGCCGCCCTTAAGATTCTTGGAACGCCGCGCGACCTCACAGATAGTGGTGGAAATCTGGGCGGCGCTATTCCTCAGCTCCTCCGACCCGAGAGAAAAGGGGTCAGCCGGCAGATCGAAAGCCGGCGTCGGAGTCGCCGTGGAATCCGTGTCCGAGTTTTTGCATTCCTTCCTATTTTGGCGTTTTTGCAGGGCCAGTTTGAATTGCTCAATCCTGGCCTCTGCGTCTCCATCCTTAACGGCGGCCTTCGCCATAGCGAGGTGACGCCCAGTTTTCGTTTTTTTATTGACAATGAGCCCTTTATCCTTTGCCGTGGTTATCCGGTCAGTTTCCGTATCCGACGAGCTGTCGACCATCTCAGCCGCCGGTCTCTTGCGCCAAAACCGGTCGCTCGCTCCCGAAGCTACAGTTCTGACACTGCAGTCCGACAACACTTCAGCGTCCAGCAACCTCTCAATGGAAATTCTACAGTCCTTTATCAAGCCAGAGTCTATTGTAGCGCCCCCCGCAATCTTTGCGGGTGCAACCACCGCAGCCGATGCTGCCACATCCTGCGAACCTGACATAGCAATTGTTTGCACAATTACGAACACCTAGTGTGCCCCGCTCTACCTACAACCCAGAGGGGAGGGAGCTGGGGAAGGGAGGCCTCTGCGTATAAGCACACACACACTAGGGAAGCACACTTCAGCCACCCGCCTGCCACTCCGTTACGGTGGTCAGGACGGGGCCCGGGGGAAACGACGTGGACGTATGTGCTACCTGAACCCCCAACCTAACCTAACCTAACCTAACCTAACCTAACCTAACCTAACCTAACCTAACCTAACCTAACCTAACCTAACCTAACCTAACCTAACCTAACCTAACCTAACCTAACCTAACCTACCTACCTACCTACCTACCTACCTACCTACCTACCTACCTACCTACCTACCTACCTACCTACCTACCTACCTACCTACCTACCTACCTACCTACCTACCTACCTACCTACCTACCTACCTACCTACCTACCTACCTACCTACCTACCTACCTACCTACCTACCTACCTACCTACCTACCTACCTACCTACCTACCTACCTACCTACCTACCTACCTACCTACCTACCTACCTACCTACCTACCTACCTACCTACCTACCTACCTACCTACCTACCTACCTACCTACCTACCTACCTACCTACCTACCTACCTACCTACCTACCTACCTACCTACCTACCTACCTACCTACCTACCTACCTACCTACCTACCTACCTACCTACCTACCTACCTACCTACCTACCTACCTACCTACCTACCTACCTACCTACCTACCTACCTACCTACCTACCTACCTACCTACCTACCTACCTACCTACCTACCTACCTACCTACCTACCTACCTACCTACCTACCTACCTACCTACCTACCTACCTACCTACCTACCTACCTACCTACCTACCTACCTACCTACCTACCTACCTACCTACCTACCTACCTACCTACCTACCTACCTACCTACCTACCTACCTACCTACCTACCTACCTTGAGATTTCTTGTCATATAATTTATTATTAAACTTATTTTGCCACGTGTGTAGACAATGTATTTTGTGACTGTAAAGTGTTTGAGACTTAAATAATGAAAAACTTAACTTCGGATCATTATGGACAGAAATTCACGTTAGTAGACCAAGAAATTAAAAATTCAAATAAGATTACATGTTTAAGGATAATGTAGTACAAAAAATACCTAGTTTGTGTTTAATTTATAAGGACCCAGATACGCTATATAATAATTTATTTACTACGATTTTAAATGAATTTAATAACACATTTAAAATAAAAACAAAATACCTTAGGTATATTTAGAAGTAGAGATAAATTATATGGTATGAGGCAATATAATCGGGATCCAGTATTTTTAGAACGCGTTAGATGTTATTTATTCTAAGATTTTTAAAACCGTTGATATGCATCCAGGCAAAGGCAATTTATATTAGAAACAAAATCCTTAACTCTGACAACAAAATAAAAGCTACCTGGAATATTATTAATTGCATAACTAGAAGATCTAAAATAGAAAACGAACCAATTAAATTAAATGTTGATAATATATAATTTATTCATAAGAAGAAGTAGCAAGCATGTTTAAAAAATTCTTTACTGATATACCTATCAAAGTAACATCTGTATTAAAATCATCGCCCTTAGATGCTATTTCTCTACTAAAAACTAATCTCCCAGGCTGTGCCTATAACTTTAAGTTTAAACATGTTACAGCGTTAGAAATTATTAAGAATTTCAGAACACTTAATATAAAAAAAACTGGTGATTTATGGGACATTTCAGTAAAAATATTAAATGCAATAATTAATAATATTGATCCATTTTAGGCCCGTTTTTTACGGTTCCGTGCCTTAAAAGGAAAAAAGGAACCCTTATAAAATCACTTCGTTGTCCGTCTGTCTGTTTGTCCGTCCGTCCGTCTGTCAAGACCCTTTTTCTCAGGATCGCGTGGAGGTATCAATTTGAAATTAATGTTAAATACTCAAGCCTGCGGTCCCTTGCGGGTGTCACAAGATCAAACTTCTAAGTCCACGCATTGAAAAGATATGAAAAGATGAAAGATGTGGTCACTCATATAATTATAAGGTACTTCCCAATGACCTAGCGTCGTGAAATTTACCATGAAGTAAGGTCTCATAGCACAAATAAAGGATAAAATTAAAAAACTGTAAATTATTTTCTGCACCACTAGAAAATTAACTTTTTTTGACTGTCACGAAAGACAAAGGGTCTTCTCAGAAAAACATGAGGATATCAAGTTGAATTTAGAATTTTGAATTAGAATATTTTGTATAAATTTACAAAATATTCTAATCTTTAGTTCCTCAAATATGTAAAAATATCAAACTGATAAGTCGATTTAATGAAAACCCGCACCCGCTTTTATCTCATGTATTGTAATTTTGATTTTCGAGAAAATCAAAATTCCCAGGCTTCGTCTTTTGACCTAGGAACATGATTTTTGGCAAGAAGCATGCTCTTATAGCACTAGTATGGGGAAAAATCCTAAAAATGCCAAATTGTTGTTACATCACGAAAAAAATGATATTTTATAGATTTAGGTTTTGACGCATTATTTGAAGAACGCGTGAAGTTATCAAGTTGAAATTAATAGTAAACATGTAAGTCTATAGTATCTTAAAGCTGTGAAGAAATCAAACGTCTAAGTGTAAGCAATCAATAAATATGGCCATTTATTCTTAAGTGACAACAAGTAGTTTTCTATAGGGCATTCTACAGATGCGGACATGAAAAAGTCGATGTTTGACATTTAAGTAATTTTCAAATATGTTACATAATATACCTGGCCACGATACAGATACAAAATATTTTTACCGTTTAAAGAGTTTCAATTTAATGATATTGAAATTTGAAAACTTTTAAGAAGTTTATTCCAAGAAAGAAAGAAATCATTTGTAATGCAAAAATGTATTTGAAAAGATTATTTGGTAAAATATAAATTTCATTAAATAACACTGGGGAATAAGGTAAATTAAAATATGACACCTCTTCCATTTACTCAAATTTTCAAAGCCCTCTAGCTTTTAACTATCATCAGGGCTTAAATCTGTGCCGAAGACGTGTGTATGTATAACATATTCGAGTGTTAGTAAAATCGCAAACATGGACGTTTTTATCGTCGTATCGTGTGAAATGAATCTAAAGCTAATGGGCCGCGAATCTTAGTAACGGCTGTTGACGATATGACGTGTTGTTAAATGACAACTTGTAAAATATTTTAATAGACTAGAAAAAAAGAAGGTTCTATATTTGACAATTCATATTTTATTAATATAATATGTTCACCGACTTAAAAATTATTTTTGCAAAATTATTTTTTATTGTATTTTTGTTGATAAAAATGTTTTATCATATTTTCTTATATTCTTTTTGTAAGTAATTATAAATATGTCAATTGAAACACGCATTACTAATGTCGGGAATAAATGCCTACCAATACTATTTTTGATCATATTTAATAAACCCGCACACGAAAATCAAAATTTGATAGTGTTTGTCCCTTTATTGAAATTGTATGGAACCCTCAGAGCGCGAGTTCCACACTCGTACTTGGCCGAATTTTTTTTATTTATATTAATGATCTGCCATACTATGTGAAGAATTTGTGTGATATTGTACTTTTTGCTGATGATACATCTCTTAGTAAACAGAAATAAACATAATTACGACGATGTAAACAGTGCTTTATTGCATGTTCTTCAATGGTTTACGGTAAATAACTTAGTTCTTAATGCTAAAAAGACTAAATGCGTTGAGTTTGCTTTACCTAATGTTAAAAAACAAAAATTTACCTTCTGTTAAATAATGAAGTTTTAGATGTGGCGGACTCGACGGTATTTCTGGGTATAACTTTAGATTCGAAACTCCAGTGGAACCCCCATTCAGTACGGCACGGCAGGTAGTTCGCGTCGGACGTGTGCATAATGTTTGTCAGCGTATCCGCTGGTCCAAGTTATAAGTGATGGCGGGAAAAATTATTATTAACGAGTTTTTGACATTTGTCCAGAATAAGATAGATATTTTGGAGTTGAGCATAGTACAGATTTGTGTTACTAACTTTTCGGATACAGAAATAGAGGATGGGAAAAGCGTTCTTTATAACAGCTGTAGTGACAAAGTGCGTAATGTACATAGGAAAAGAGATGACAAGAAAAAGCAGAACATCAAAGACGTGATTAAACTATTAAAGGAAGTAGACCCTGATGCCCAGCCAACCTATGTTGCTAGAGATCTGAATCGCCTGCCACCTGTTTCTTTTGACCATATTGATGTGGCACGTCTTTTAAAAGATGTGACAATTATGAAAACGGAACTTTTTGAGTTTCAGACGAAAATGAGCGCGGAGCTTACTGAGCTGCGTAATTCATTTGATGTATACAAGAAAAACAATAATGATGTTTGGTCAATTGCACTTTCGCCTGTATACTCCAAATCGCTACCGCTTGTCCCCATACCACAGGCAGAGATAACAAAACCGGTCGACAAGGTACGTTCCCCAACGTATCGAGATATTGTTCGTGAACCACACGGTTTGCGGCCGCAGCGTGCAAAAACTACTCGTACGCAATATGTGCCGACGGGTGTAAATTATGAGCGGGATCACTGCGAATTAAGCATAAAATCGATCGACAAAAGACAGCTACCAGAATACGATGACAACTTTACACTAGTGAAGAATAAAAAACGTAAACAGAAAATTAATAATTTTCGAGGAACATCAGAAACTACCGGGAAGATCCAAGTCGTGGAGACACAATGTGCAATTTATGTTTCGAGAGCAATGAAATCGGTTACCGTGTCAGATATAATTGACCATATTACGGAAAGGAGTGAACGATGTTCTGACGTTGTGTTACTGCAACAATTTAAAGAAACGTCATTTAAATCGTTTAAAGTAACAATACTAGTAAGTAAAATAGACACATTTTTAGATATTAATTTTTGCCCACTGGTATTGTTTATCGACGTTACCGCGAACGAAGGAATCTCGTTACTTTTAAAAATAATGATGGATAAGTATAACAAATTACTGGTTAAAATGGTTACCGTCAACTGTAAGAGTTTAAAAAGATCAATTGAACAGGTTAGATCCATATGTCACACCTCTGACATTGTAGCTCTCCAAGAAACATGGCTTTTACCTCACGATCTTGGACTGGTGAACGAAATCAGTGACGACTTTGGTTGCTTTGCTAAATCATCAGTTGATACGTCGATGGGAGTATTGAAGGGACGTCCATATGGTGGCCTGGCACTAATGTGCAGAAAGTCGTTATTTTCCGATGTAAAGATAATAGATTGCGCTAGTTATAGATTAGCTGCGATAGAAGTTAGCTTGGAAGGTCGTAAGTTTTTGATCTTGACTGTTTATCTACCGACAGATACAGAGGAGAACTTGATCAATTTCACTGATTGCTTAGCTGGAGTGGCTGCGTTGATAGACGACAGGAACGCAGAGGCTATATATGTTTTAGGAGACTTTAATGCCCATCCTAATGCTAAATTTGGGATCGAACTTCAATCTTTTTGTGCAGAGCACTCATTATTGTGTATGGATAATGAGCTCCGAACAATACTTACACATATGTAAGCGAGGCTAATGGATCTAAAAGATGGCTTGATCATTGCGTGGTATCTGTTGCTGCTCGCGATACAATTAGATCGATTCATGTAGATTATGGTGTTTTCTGGTCTGACCATTTTCCTATGATGATTATGTGCGAAATGAATGTGGTGATAAGTAAACTCAGTTTGACAGGAGAGGACTTATTGAAAGGTGTCAGATGGGGTCTAAGACGAAGTGATCAAGTTAGTCTTTATACTAAGTATTGCTGTGATAATTTTAATTCATTATTTCTATCTAGTCATTGTGATAATTGTGTTAGGTATACTTGTAATAAACATTTATATTTAATTGATAAGTTTTATGATGATATTGTTAACATAATGCAAGATGGTGCTAAGCTTAGTGCAGTCTTGCAAACTGGTGCATCGAAAAATCCTAAAAAAATTTTTGGATGGAACTATCATGTAAAGGACTGCCATGATGAAGCTAAGATGTTCTATTCGTGGTGGAACTGTAATGGTAAGCCAAAGTCAGGTGAGATATATGATGATATGGTTGAGAGTCGTAAGAGATTTAAAAATAAGTTGAAGTGGTGTCAAAACAATGAAGAGAAAATAAAATTAGATATTTTAGCTATGCATAGAGTTGACAACAATTTCATAAAATTCTGAAAAACTAATAATTCACTTAATCATAAACCTAGCTTATCTGTAGCTATTGAGGGGTTAAGTGATAGACAAAAAATTGCTGATTTGTTTGCGCACCACTTCAGAGTTGATCCGTTGCCAGCTTGAAGTGCGACATCTAGCTTGTTGAATCAGGATAGGAATAACGATGTGTGCCTGACTGCTGAGGATGTCGCTTTAGTAGTAAGAAATATAAAGAGAGGTAAGTCTCCGGGCATAGATGGTTTAAGTTTAGAACATATTATGTATGCCGGCGATATGATATATAGTATTTTAGCTAACCTGTATAATGTTTGTTTGAATAATGGCTACCTACCTAAACATCTTATAATGACAATTGTAGTTCCTGTTCCAAAAAACAAGACTGGGGATCTTTCCAATATTAAAAATTATAGGCCGATTTCCCTGGGTCCAGTATTAGGTAAAATACTTGAAAGATTAATTCATAAAGATATAAACAAATATTAAGTTAAGCGATGCTCAGTTTGGTTTCCGCCCAAGTCTCTCGACGGACTCGGCAATTTTTAGTTTGAAAGCGACCGTTAGACACTACGCTAGTAGGGGTACTTCGGTTTATGCATGTTTTCTAGACTTAAGTCGTGCCTTCGATCTCGTAAATTATAATTTACTTTGGGAGAAATTACACGCTACCAACGTCTCAACTAAAACTGTTGATTTGCTGAGATACTGGCATAGAAACCAAACTAATGCTGTGAGATGGGGCGACACGACTTCTAATGAATATATATTAGAGTGCGGTGTACGCCAAGGAGGGTTGACCTCTCCGGACCTCTTTAGCTTGTACGTGAATGACCTGATTGAGGAACTGAGAAGTACCAGGGTGGGTTGTCACGTTGGAACAATTTGTATGTATAATTTCAGCTACGCCGACGACATGGTGCTTCTTAGTCCCTCGATCAGGGGGCTTCGAAAATTGTTGTCAATTTGCGAGCGTTATGGTGCTGATCATGGTTTGAAATGTAACGCGAAAAAGACGGTCATGATGGTATTTCGTTCGGGCAGAGGTCCGGAGAATGTACCAGATTTGATTTAGAATGGCACTGTAATAGATAGGGTTGAGCGGTTCAGATACCTAGGACACTGGCTAACTGTGGATCTCGTTGACGATGACGATATAGAAAGAGAACGCAGGGCCCTGGCTGTTAGGTACAATATGCTTGCGCACCGTTTTGGTAAGTGCACCGACGCTGTAAAAATAACATTATTTAAGACATATTGCTTATGTTTTTATACATGTTAGCTCTGGGTCACTTACACAAGACGTGCTGTAAATAACATCAGGGTACAATACAATGATGACTATCGTATCCTGATGAAACTGCATAGGCACTGCAGCGTATCTGAAATGTTTGCGAACGCCAGGGTACCGGATTTCTTTGCAATCATAAGATCGCGTATTGCTTCTTTCTAGAAACGACTGCGGGATACGGATAACGAGATCCTGAGCACATTGGTTGGGACACTGAACTGCTATTTTGTTTGTAAACTGGGTCTATACCTTTAAATAAAGTTTATTATTATTATTTTTTTTTTTTGATAATTCACGGATAGAATAGCCGGTTATAAAAACCAATGACACGGGCCTAAGCCAAGTGTACATCAGTATGCTAGGTATATGTTGAAGATGAAGGGTGAGGCATTACTATATTAGGTGTGTTATCTGCTTCGCATTCTAGAAATTTTCCAACTATTCTACATGTGTTGAGTATTGCTGCTTTCTGTAACAAATGGTAACTATTTCGTGCTAAATTTAATGTGAAGTGATTGGTGTAACTGTCTGGGTATCACACCTGTTGTCGAAATTACTACAGGAACTACTGTCACTTTTTTCAAATGCCAGAGTCGTGTGATTTCATGTTTAAGATCATTGTATTTAGTTATCTTTTCAGCTATGGTTGTCTGTAAATTATGTGTATTGCAAACTGCTATATCAATTAGGTAGCCAGTTTTTTCTATCTTGTTAACTAATGTAATATCAGGTCTGTTGAAGTGTATAGTGCGGTCAGTAAGAAGGGCTCTATCAAAGTACAGTTTTGTAGTGGCATTTTCTAAAACAGTTTGAGGTGTGTATTTATAATATTGTACAGTAATGTCAGTCAATTTATAAAGAAAAGCTAGTTTCTGGTGTATTATATTAGCTACTTGATCGTGTCTATGCTTATAATCAGTCTGGGCTATTGCTTTTCATGCACCTGTAATGTGTTGTATAGTTTCAGCAGCGCTATTGCATTTCCTACAATTATCATTAGTTAAATTTTTAATAATATGTTTTCTGTAATTTCTAGTTTCTATCACCTGATCCTGTATTGCTATCATAAAACCATCTGTTTCTGTAAATAGGTCCCCACGATTAAGCCACGCCTTCGACGCCTCTTTGTCGACATTATCTTGGCACAAATCATGGTGGTGCCTTCCATGCAGAGATTTCTGAGACCAATCTATGAGTTTAGTTTTATTATCTATCAAATTTTCATTACGTTGGGTTGTAGAGTTTTTTAAATTAAGAGGTGTTAGCTGTTGATCATTGTAAATAATTAATCTATGTAATTTGGATGTTTCACTCTTATCAAAAAAATATTTCCTAAGTGTAGTGATCTGTCTATTGTGTAAATTTAAAATATCTATCAATCCTCTACCTCCTTCTTTTCTTGGCAATGTTAGCCTTTGTAAACATGATCTAGGGTGATTTTTGCGAAATTTGGTAAGTGTGGTATTTATTTTTCGTTGTAAATTTTTTAGTTCTGTCTGTGTCTAGTTTATCACGCACGCCAAAAGAATATGTGAGTACTGGTATAGCAAAGGTGTTGATCGCTTTAATTGTATTTCGTGAATATAATTGAGTTTTTAAATTGAATTGAGTCTGTGTTGAAATTGAAATTTCCACTTTTTCTTTATTTCTTTATGTTGTATTTGTATGTTTCTCCTTCGCCCTATAGAATCATTAAGGTTCAATGAGTTTTCCAGATTGCAATGTAAACTGATGTTGGTAATTTTGACCAGCTTTACTTGAATTTATCTTACATTTATCTATACTGAACTCCATCTTGATATCATTTGTAAATTTTTCTACTATTTTAGCTAGTTGATTTAATTGATCTTCACTTTTACCATATAACTTTATGTCATCCATGTAAAGTAAATGATTTAGAATATTGTGTTGTATGTCAGTCTGTGTGTCAGTCTTTGAATTGGCTAAAGGGAACCCTAGCCAACTTGAATTTAGCATATTAGAAAGAGGATTTAAAGCCAGACAGAACCATAGCGGACTAAGTGCATCACCCTGAAATATACTTCTTTGAATTTTAACTGGTCTAGTTTGAGTTGTGTTATTTTTATTACTTAGTCTTAGTACAGTTTTCCAATTAAACATGATAGATTTCAAAAATAATATTATCGATGGATGTATTTTATAGATTTCTAAAATTTTATGAATGGGGAACCGTGTCATAGGCTTTTTTATAATCGATGCATAAGCTAAATAAGTCAGATTTAGTTTTTTGGACTTTTTTAAGAACAACCGCATCTATTATTAACTGTTCCTTACACCCTTGACTAAATTTTCTACATCCCTTTTGTTGTTCAGCCAGTATGTTATTAGCGTCAACATGTTGGTAAATAAGTTCAGATATACAGGAAGTGATAATTTTGTACAAAGTCTGCAAGCAAGTGATGGGTCTATATTTTGCTGGGTTAGTTAAATCATTGCGATCTTTAGGAATCATATATGTTATACCTGATGTTAAATAATGTGGCATAGTATTGGGATTAGTAATAAACTGGTTAATATATGCTAATGCTATTAATATATTTGTGTAAGTGAGTGTGGATGCTTGTGAATTTCTTATACCAAAAACTATGTAAATAATCAGATCCAGGCGCTTTCCAATGATGTAAGTTACGTATTAATTTTTCAAATATTTCAGCAGGAATCTGTTCGTATGTCATTGTCTCTATGTTAGTGTTAAGTGATTTTCTGTTTCAATCCATTCAGCTTCCGAATTGTGTTGAATAGGTTCTTCCCATACTCCTGTCCAGAAACTATGCAAAGTTTCTGAATCAGGGCAGTTAGATGTATCTTTATCGTTACAATGGTTTTGAGAATTAGTTGTTGCCTGCCTAATGTTACGATAGAAACCTTTTTCGTTATGGCTAAATTGCCTATTTTGTTGTTTACGTAATGAACATGCTTTATATCTGTGTAGACGGCCTGATACGACTGACAGTCTTTGTTTGAGTGTGTCTAATGTGTGTGAGACATGAGAGTTTGGTTCTTCGTGTACAGTGTGAGTTTTATATTGTTCTACAATCTTGTTTACATACTTTATTATTTTTCTGCTTCTGCAACCATTTATAAATTGTGTAAATCTACCTATTTTAATTCGTAAATCTTCTAATTTATTTTTCAGTCGTTTCTGCCATTTTGGTATATTTTCGCTTTTTGGCCGGTAATATTTTTCGTTGGTTGTGGTAAAGTTGTTTTTGCTCCATTAACTTTAGCAGAAGTCCACGCGGCACAGTATATTGTTGTTTATAATGTTAAAAAATCAGTTCCTTCATTCACATTTTCAGGGAGTATAATATCATTTAGATAGTTAATTATTATTGATAGATTTTTGGAAGGTTTTTGTTTGGGGATATAAGATCTATCAATCGGATTAGTTTCTTTGAAAAATTTAAATGCTTGTTGAAAAGTTTCATCTATATTCTGTTGCCTTTTAGTGATTGTTTCTGTGTAATTTTCTAGCTCTTCTGTATATATAAAGTCAGTGTTAGTCTGTGTTTGTTCACTATGGTCTAATGTATGTGTACCTATCAGTATAACTAATTGTACTTATATTTCTTAAAGTGTGATTGGAGTTAAAATTATTTGTATTATTTAGTAGTAATTCTTGTGATATTTCTTGTTTTAATATATTTAATCTCTCAATTGACAAATATTTATTGTTTACAATTAGTCTTCTTTGATCTGCTATTCTTTGTTCACTGAGATGGGCTAGTGAAGGATATCTGCTAATAAAGTCATCGTACATAAGTTTTCTGTATGCTGTTATATTGGTACCTAACTGAGTTGATCGAAAGTATGACCGCATTATCTCTTCATTGTATTCGTCAGTCCATGTCATTCGAGTCCTTATTGTACTTTGTGCCCAGTTATTGCTCCCATTTCTGCCAATCTCTTCCTGGTAATTATTGTGTGTTTGAGTATGTGATATCATAATGGAGTGTGATTGTTTTTGTGTTTTATTTTCTACATGGGTCTGCTGAAGGAAAGATGTAACTTCTATCTTTATTTCATTTAACGTTTCTTGGGAAAGCAATTTATTTCTGACAATAGCTCTGCATTGATCGCCTAGTCTCTGTCTCGTAGCCTGCATATACGGGTATTCTTGATGTAACTGGTCCAAGTATAGCCTACTGGTATTTAATTTTGTAGCAATAAGGTACGTGCGCCAGATAAATCTATTCATCTCTTCTGACCATCTTTTTCGCACACGGTTTGTACCTGTGGTGGGTTTAGGTTCTGTGGCAGGTGCCTCCTCCACAACATCCACAGGCACTGGTGAATTAATGCTTGAATTTGAAGAAGTCGAAAATAAAAGCGGAGATGATGTGGGTGATTCATATGAATTGAATGAGGAGAGCGTCATCGAACTAGTTTCGCTTAGCTGATCGGAGTCCATATTAGTCGTTACTTGGGTCGTTTGACGGGTATAGCGCGCCACCCGGAGATTCTTCGCACCCCTAGGCTCAGTCTCAGATCCGCTTCCGTCAGAGCCGGTACTGCAACTGGGCCCGCCGGGCACTTGGGGCCTATTTGTCATACTTCTTGTTTGTACCATGTTGTTTTTTGGGTTTGAGACCGTTAGTTAAGAAGGGTTGAGCCACGATGGTATTGGCTAAATCAATGTACCTCCTGAATATCTCAGGGTTATTGAGCTTAAGTTAGCTCTTTATTTGTCAAGGTGGTCCCCTGGGGGGGTTATTATTATTAATATTATCATCTCTAGCGGGCAGACTCAGCTCAGCTGACTACGCTGTGAGGAAAGTTAGACAAATAACTGATATCAATACTGCTAGTTACTTTCACAGTATTATGTCTTATGGCATTTTGCTGTGGGGTAGGGCCGCGGACATTGAATCCATTTTTGTACTTCAAAAGAGAGCTGTTCGGGCCATTTATAATCTTAGAGCACGAGATTCACTTAAAGATGTCTATAAAAAAATAGACCTCCTTACAGTCTCATCACAATACATATATTGTAATATTTTGTTCATACAACAGAATATCGATTCGTATTCAAAACACAGTGACAAACATAATGTTAATACTAGAAACAGAAATAAACTTGTAATGCCTCACTTTCGTCTCCACAAAGTGAGTAATAGCTTCAAGGGGCTTGGCGTTCGCATCTATAATAAGATCCCACAACATATTATTAAATCATTAATAAATAAAGCATACTATAATGTACAGGATTAGTTAAATGATGAGAATGCTTGGAATCTAAGTGACGTTGACTCTCAAGGTAAATCATTTGTATAACAATTTATGTAAACATGGCTTTTTGATGCGAGCGACTGTTGAGTTTGACTGGCCGACCAATATTTGACGTATCAAAAGTACTTTTATACAAAAGTCTAATTGAAATAAAATATTTTAATAAAATTAATAAAAATAGCAGCTAGTTTTATTAATATATGTTCAACGACCAAAATTATTTACGTGACATTATTTTTAATTGCAATTATTTGTTAAAAATGTTTTATCATATTTTTTATATTCTTTTTGTAAGTAATTATATGTCAATTGAAACACACATTACTAATGTCGGGAATAAATACCCCCAATATACAAAAATACTATTTTTGATAAAATTAAAATTTGATAGTGTTTGTCCCTTTATTGAAATTGTACGGAACCCTCAGAGCGCGAGTTCCACACAATTTTACTATGAATCAACGATCTCACTTTAACGAACGATAAACATTGTACATTGTCATTAAATATTAACTTACGTAACTTACGATGGCCGACTGTTTGAAGCAACCGGCCCTTCATTGTCAGAAAATGTGTGAACAGGGTAAATAAAACAAGGTATCGTAACTCTTTGAGAGTTTAATTATTTAGTTCTTGGAACTGGGAAACATTACTTATCTCTTTTAGCGCACCACACTCTTATTTATAGTTCATATAATCAATTTATTTTCTTTTTAGTTAAAAATAGTATTTATTTATTAAAAAGTACATAAAAATAAATTGAATAGGTACTGTATTTATGGATCACAAGAAAATAGATTTGTAGCACGACGTCGACACAGGACGCCAGCGGAGCACCCTCTGCCTCTCGCACACGCTCACACAGCCTCGTCTCCCGTCTTACACCTAGTAGGTAGGCTATTTACAATCTAACTTGTACTCGTTTACCTAACAATAAATAAAATGACATTTAAGAACTACAACTATCACTTGTAATGTTACAGTAGTCACAGGAATACGATAGATATCTTCAGCATCAACAACAATTAATATTAAAGATAAAATATTTTATAATTCGTAAGTGCGGTTTAATGAACCATAAATACTAATTTTTATTTTCTACGATCACAACAATACGTAGGGACTCATGGGGTCCGCTCGGAAACTAATATAGTTTATACAAAAATAATTCTATGCGAAACATAAGTAGACAATAGTCGACTAAAGCTTCTCTCGATCACAAGCGCGTCCTAATACTGACGAGTGCGGGCCTTCGCCCTTATCCCCCCTCTCCCTCTTCTCACATCACAGCCTCAGGCCTCCTCGAAACGCTAATTTTGTCTAAAATATACAGCATTAATATTATTGCGACTGAAAAGTTTCACATCGAAGTCTAGTAAACGATTAAACCGAGACTCACTCGCAATAATGTTTTTACAAATGTAATAGTCGCCGTCAATCGTATACAGTCCATGCGCAGTTGGCGACGCACACACTGCACAGACACCGCGGGCCGGGGGGCTCGCCTCAAGCGTGCAGCGCCGGCGGCTTGTGCGGCGCCAGGCGCTCGTCCGCCGCCAGCAGCCGGTCCAGCTCCTCGTCCTCGTAGAACACCACGAAGTGCTCCGGTTTCGTGACGGCCTCGAAGATGGAGCACACGGAGGGCTTCACGTTGTAGAAGTAGAGAGGCTGCAGCCGCGCGTGGAAGTCGCCGGTGAGCTGCTCGATGCTCTTGGCGGCCGTGTAGTCAGCGCTGTAGATGTGCGTGCACTCGATGACCACGGGCACGGAGCTGCTGGCCGCGCACTTGGTCACCAGCCGCCGCACGTAGTCCACGGACGGGAACATGAGGCAGCGGTCCGGCGTGATCATCAGGTACTCCACTCCCTGTTCGGTCTGCAAACGTGTCATAAACAGATAAATGTATGTTTCATGGTTAGGCTGATTGCATCACATATAGAATGATATTTACCTTGAGCATCTCCACGGAGAACTTGGGTCGCGCCGCGTGGTAGAGGATGAATATGATATTGACGACGACGCCGGTGAGGATGCCCAACTCGATAGGTAGAGTGAGACAGAGTACAAACGTTCCTATCCCCGGAACTAAGTCCAACTCTGCAAAATGAAATAAAAAATTTAGGTTCCTAATAGGCCTTCGATTTAAATAGAAAAAAATATAGTTTTTGTGAGAGTAAATATGTTTTACCATTTATCAAGTTTTAAAATGTTTGTTTACTCTTTCAATTTATGCCATTTTAAGAAAAAAATGTAGTGCAACGTGGTATTTCTCTACAAAACCAACATACAAGACAGAAAAAAATTCAAAAGCAATGGTCTTAAAACATATTAATCCACTCTGCAAGAAAATGTTACACTTTCTAAATTGTAAAAAAAAATCTGATGATATCAAAATCTCCACATAATCGAATTTTATTTAAAAATCAGTTGTTTTATACCAACCAGAAATAAAATAATTTGAATGTTTATGTACAGTGTAGAGTACATGACTGTAATAATATTACTCACTCTTCGCTCGCCACATCGGCTTAACGACATCGTATTCGACCATGAATAATATGGCAGAAATGATAACAGCCGCTAGCGCCGCCTTTGGAATGAACTCGAAATATTGAGTGAAAAACTGCAGCGCCAAGATGACCATCACACCTGAAATAATTATATTCTTATACACTATACACATACATACGCACTCACCGACGAGCACACACACACTCATAAAAATTGAGTAAATTTAATGAAACTTCTTTACCTAAGGAAAACTAAAACTACCTATTTAGATATAACACGAGTATGCATGTTAAGAACGAATAGGGAGTGGCGCTGTACGCTGATACTAGTTCGATGACGATCATGTTATTTTTGAGGTAATTGTTATTATATTCTGTCTTAATAAATAATGAAAAGTTTGAAAAAAAATTACTAAAGGTTTTTAATGACATTTATCTCAAAGTAAACGTTGAGTTTAACGTAATCATGAAATAAAGTTTTGTCACGAGTGAACCACTTACCCGTATAGAGGCCATTAAAGGTGGTTTTAACTCCGGAGCCATTGGAGACAACAGATCGAGCCAGGGATCCTCCGCCAGGGTATGCTTGCATGAACGAGTTGGCCACGTTGGCAACACCCAGGGCGATCATCTCCTGCGTGGCGTCAATGGTGCGTCCGTCCGAGAACGCCTTGCAGATAGCGATGTCCTCGAGCAGTACGATCAGAGGGATGACTAGCAGACCGGATCCGAGCTCCGAGACCATGTCCAAGAAGTCTGCAGTCGTGTTGTCTGCGCGAACATAACTAAACGGCGGAAGTTGCGGCATCGGCACTCCTGAAGGGATCGCTCCTGTAAATAGAATTAACATGTTATTTCACTAACCTGGGTCTAATTTACTTCAGGTGATAACTACTGGTAAGTAAATATACTGAATAAAATATATTGTGTGCGATATGGAACTTATTATGAGTGAAATGGTTAACTATAATACTATGTAGGGGAAGTGGAACTGGGAACTATGCACGATGTCAAGTCGCAAACTCTAATACTAACCGCCCTTAATGTTATCGGCTAGGAAGCGTAAAGAGAAAAATATTTTACTGTAAATTATTTAATAACAATTTTAGATTTAAATTTGAGTATCAGTCTTGAGTAAATAAATATAAAAGTTACCCATGAGGCGCACCGGGGAGGAGTCCTGGGTGGCTACGAACCAGAAGCCCAGACCGCCGGTGACCACCACCACGATGGCGTTGCGACACGTGCCCAGCAGCCACATACACTTGGTCAACACTTTCTGGCGGGTGCTCGGGCCTTCCTCGGACTTAGCTCCTAGTTTGATCATTCCGATTTTCTATAAGAATATAGTTATTATATTGTAACTTCATACATAAGTAAAAATTCATTTGAAACAGTTTCAGTCTATTCAATTTTATCAAACTTACCCTCATGGAGAGCAGCAGAGCAATACATATAAATCCAAGCACCGGATCCCAAAGTGAGGCGTTGTGAATGTTTCGGAAAATAGAAATCCATTGCTGCAGGAAGGTAGTCCCACTCACTGATATGGCGAATAAGTCCTTCACTTGAGAAGTAGCTATCATGAGCGCCACTGCCGAAGTAAATCCTGAGGACACAGGTCCAGACACGAAGTTAATGAGGAACCCCAGTCCTAGCACGCCCATCAACAGTTCTACTAGGCCAGCGAGAAAATTAAGTAGAATCGCCTTCTCGATGACCCCACCTGCTACCTGCCACGTGAGCAGGGAGGCGATGGCGGTGGGGCCCGCGGGCACCGCGCGGCAGCCCCCCAGCACGATGTAGACGAAGCACCCTAGGAACGATCCGTACAACCCATACTGGGGTGGCAGCCCCGCTATGTTGGAATACGCCAGCGACTGCGGAATCACTGTCAGGCCCACCGTCACACCAGCGATCACATCACCGATTGCCTTCTCTGCGTTGTATCTGCCATTATGAGATTATTGTTATTTAAAGTGTGAACTTTAATTAGTACACAATATATGCACTAACAAATATAATACTAATAACTTACTGCGGGAACCAGGAGGTGACCGGTATGCGCTTGTGAAGAGTCTTGCGGTTGAAGCGGCGCCTCAGGGCAGCGCGCCACCCGTCCCGCGCGCCGCTCTCCGATACTATAATCAATAAATCAAATTAAATATGTATGTTTAAGTTATGAATAATGTATATAAATGTTTTCAGTATTTACGCGATAAATTCTTTGTTCTATATTACTTATAAGTGATAACCAAATGTTTTCAATGCTTGATATATCACACATTGTACATTGATGGAGGCGGAGAATCGCATTAAGTTGAAGCGAGCGCGGCTTATTGAAGGAAACGGTCAAGATCAGGGTCGCCACTCACCGGTTCCTCAGTTCCCTCTCTCTGCCTCTGTCATATCTTTCGCCCATATCAAAGATTGTTATTTAAAATAGGAAGTTATATTCTCGTATTATAAGTCTAAATCTACTACACGTACGGAAAAGAACTTATTTAAGTTTGAGAAGAACGGATACACAAAATTAGCAGGACAGGATTTTTTTAGTGATTTCATTCCCAAGAACCTACTTTGTGTAGTGATTTTAAATTGCTCTATGTAGATGATCTAATCTAACTC
Source organism: Limenitis camilla (assembly GCA_905147385.1). Lineage (NCBI taxonomy): Eukaryota > Metazoa > Arthropoda > Insecta > Lepidoptera > Nymphalidae > Limenitis > Limenitis camilla. The sequence goes on along the minus strand of LR990236.1, from coordinate 15,348,932 downwards.
ATTACAGTTGTTTACATATTGATGTTGACTAATAAGGTTAATTGATAACCAATATGCATATAATCGATAACAATACTAGCAGTATAGATCACACACTACTAGTATTCCTTTACTCTCCAACTAAACTAAAAACTTGTGTTAGGAATGGGCCACGCCAGTAGTCCAATGACTGGGATTTGAACCCACGACCTATAGATCATTAATGTTATTTAATGTGTAAAACATACAATAAAAAGGAAAAATGATAACTCACGGATGTAGTCGTTGCTGGCGGTCTTGTCGTCGGGCGGCGGCAGGGAGCCGGACGACGCGTTGTGTTTGCGGCGCGGGATCATTCTGAACAGACCAGTCGACAGTTACGGGTTAACGTTACCTTTGCTCGTATTGCAACGTTGGCGGTTCGAGGGGCCAAGGTCGTTAGAAATTAACAGCACAAAACTAACCTCAATATAAAGAGAAACTGAATTACGTAAAAGAAGTCACTAGCTATTAATTAAACATTATTATATTTGAAGTTGCTAAATTTTCAATTAAAAATAAATACACTAATATGAAATTGAAATAACAACAAATATCCAGTTATTTGTTCAGCCGACTTTAATATGCCGAGTGTGGCACTCGCCCCAGGAAAGGTCAGTTAGACACAGTTAGCTTAGATTAGCTGAAAATATTTCCTAATTAGCACTGAAAAAGATATTTTTAAAACAGTATAATAAAAATAAAAGAATTGTTGTATTGTTAGTGTCGTAGTGTTGTAGTGTTGTAGTGTTGTAGTGTTGTAGTGGCAACCAGCCACTACGGGTAGCACGAGCAGAGTAACTACGGCGCAGATGTACAATCGATTGATACCAATGAGACAATTTAAAGGCCGTTAATATGATTACAGATACGGATTCATCACATGACTCGTGCAGTCGTGTGCATGCTGCTGCTGCTGCTGGTGGTGGTGGTGGTGAACTATCTGCTCCACGTTATTCGGTGACCATATCTCCCCATACAGGAATTAATATTGCTGGTAATCTGTAGTCCGTAGCTACTACCTATTAATCTTATAAAGCTGCACTATTTGCATGTTTAAGCGTGTTTAGGTATATCACAAACTGTACATTTATTTAAATAATATACCTAGTTAAAACTGTGCCATTTATCCAAAATAAATTGATGTACATATATTAATCTACGGCCTTACGTTTAGTTCCTCGCCTTTCCACCAGAGCTTTCGCGGGCGTTTTTCATCATAACCGAATGAATGATTAGCAAAAGTATAAAGGAAAACCTACAAGTTATTGTTCATTTGCGAAAGAAGCTTAATAACGAATTACTTACAGTTTGAAAATTAATTACGAAGCTTTAAATGAGATTACCATAAAATATAAGACAAGGCCAATTATTTAATTGATTCCAAATTATAAATCCCCGAATAAGTGCTGCCATCCAATTGAGAATAATCAATGAACTTCTTGAGTATAATCTCGTGTAGGTGGATTTGGGTAACGAGAACAACACACCGAGAAGCTTTTAAAAACTAAGACGATTTCAAAGTTTCAAGAGCGACCGATAGCTCTCGCCAGCTGTTCCTACAAAATGTCTTTATAGGAATTATAAATGCTGTGCGTGAAGTAATTTCTGAAAGCTATATAGTACATAGTACTTAGCATTATTATCATTAATGGTTTTCCAGTTTCGTTTAGAATGCGAGTGATAAGGCGCGCGGGGACGCGGGCGCATCGGCATCGGCATCGGCACCAACACTCAACACATCGAATAACGTTATAATTGTTTTTGAAAAAAAAATACTCACGGTTTTATTTTATAAATTTATGTTTAAAATCAATAATAATAGCAAATTATATTTAAGGAGAAGTACCAGCATTTGAGTACATTTGTACGAGTTTCCTTAAGGCAGCTTGTGAATCATAAACACATTATATTCTGAATATTACGAGAATTAATTAATATAAAGTTTTAATTACCATTTATACTATACAACATACACTTCCATCTAAACATTTAAAAATACAATATTATAGATAACATTGAAAACACTTATCACAAACGCACATACTCTGTGTTGTATCCGATCCGAAAAAAAGCCAATATTAGTTTTGAAGTCCAGGAGAAGTGTGCCGTGTGTGGTGTGTGGTGTGTGCTGGCCAATGGCTGGGTACTCAACTAGTCACTGGAACACTCACTTGTCTTTAATACGAGGATCGTGGTACAGCCGGTAGCGAGGCCGGTGTCAGGTGCACATGCCGCGGCGCGAGGGTGGCGACTGCGGCGGCGGAGACGTCGTGCTGGGGCTGCGCGTGGCGGCGGCGGAGTGGCGAGCGGGCACTGTTGGAGCGTGCAGACACCACCGCGAGCCGAGCGCGACTGATGGAAGGTTCGCAATCTGCAGCCGCCCGCTGCCGTGCCGCCGCCGGGAGATGCGTCGCGGTCGCGGTCGCGGAGGCTGCGCGAGTGCGACCCACCCTGCGCCCCACACCCCTCCACACCCCTCCACACCTCTCCACACCCCGCCAGCGCCCGTCAGCTGCTGCTCAGCGGCTCGTCGCACAGTGCTCTCGTACCAAGCACCAGCTACTGGTCAGCACAACGTATGCCATTCATACGTAATATGACACAACGCATATAACACTTTTTTTTATTTACAAAACTATTTAATGTCAACTATTTATTATCAATCTATTTAATGTCAATTTATTTCTATGGCAGTCTTGCAAGTCGTGCTATAAAATGTAGGTATTTTTTTGAACTAAGCTTTCCGAATTATCTAATAGTAATAGAAAGGTCCATTGAAAAAATATCACAATTTTTGTTTGAAAATTATGTTTATGTTTTCTTCAACTATTGAAAACGAAAAACATAAATTTTGTTTATTTAATTCGCAGAATACATGCATAACAGGTACTATTTTGTTAACAAATAATATCTCATTTAAACATAATTTAATTTATTTTTAAATGAGATATAGGCAATGTTACAATTTACATTGATTTAACTGACGCCACATTTTGTACAATTCTACCCTCATTTTAAGAGGCGCCAATTTTTAATATTCTATAGTGACCAATTAATATGTAATGTTCGGGGAGGACAGGGCGAGACAGGAGCAGTAGATATAGTTTTCTCTGAGCCAATAAGTAATACGAAGTAGTTCGTTAATCGGTCAATGTTATCACTTGCAGGTTAAAATTACAATACAATAAAATTACAATATTATAAATCAAATATAAAATGGTTATTATTGGAGCTTGATGCTAATCAGTAACGCGCTGCCTAGATTGCGCTCCTTCGCTCTGGTCGTTCTGCGCCCTCGCTGCCCTGACGAATGTTACTAAAGTTAACGACAATGACACCATTATAATGAATTCAAACAGAATCCGATTCTATTATGTTGTGTGTTTGTGTGTCTGTGTGTGTCTGGCTGCCTTTGTTATGAAGAATATTTTCAAAAAAATGTTAACTGTTATGTTTTTGTGACGATAATGTCGGGTCTATCGTTACCCGTTCCTGTGCGGGGTGGAGGTAAGGAGGTGGGACCGCCCCGCCCGTGACGTCACTGCCTCACCGAATGCACTTTGCTCTTTGCACCTGCCCTAACTTAACTATAGCATAAATGAAATATCGAGAGGAGTTATGTAACTGCGAAAGTAACTACCTGTTACATTTTCATGCTTAACACGTTGAGCCACTGAACCGATTTTGATGAAATTTGATACAGATAGACTAACCCTTGAAAAGGACATAGGCTATGTTTTATCGCGTAAATAAGGCTTGACGGGCTACAATAGGGAATGATGAGCATGTCGAACTGTGAAAGGATTTGTCTTTGGGAATCCGACTAGTACATATTATAAACGCGAAAGTTGGTAAGAATGTATGGATGTCTGTTTGTTACACAATCACGCAAAAACTACAGATTGGAATTTGATGAAACTACAATAATACCTATAGCTTACACATCAGATAGGCTATAATTCGTAATGATATAATGTGGATTATCCAAAATATAGCTGGTGAAACAGAGGGCTGGAGCTGGTCGTAATTATAATATCAAAAGTCAAAAAGTCATTCCTGTCACCTAGACTAGAGGGCATATAAAATAGCCTACGAGGGCGAACTATTCTCAGGTCGATAAAAACTCTGTGACACTGTGTCAGATTTATATATATAAGCTATTGATTATTGTTGATGTTGAAAATGTAAAATATTGCGATACAACAGTATGACAATATAAGTTTTAGTTAACACATATTTCGCATCATACGTTTTAATTTAAATCTTAGATCACATGTTTAAAAATGTAATAAGAAAAACAAATGTATGATAATATTTGTTGTACTATTACGCACTGAGCCACAGGGCACTCTGTAGTCCTCCAGTCGAACACCGCGAGCACACGGCTCCTCGACCACTCGACCACTCGACCACTCGACCACTCGACCACTCGACCACTCAACCACTCAAACACTCAGTTGTCAATATTGACTAGTGAGAAGGTATGATGTGTGAGCACGACACGCACCGCACACACGCACACACGCACAGTAGCAGCGAGGTCACTGACCTTACCGCTGCAAAAAATGATCACTGAGCATTTTATACTCCGCACATCAATAATGGTCAGTGCTTAGTGCTTAGTGCTTAGTGGTCAGTGGTCAGTGGCAACCCGTGCTAGTCATAGACACCGGCTCAATATATCAAATACATTATTAGATACACATATAAGAGTATGGTTTAGTGTGTGCCAACTCTTATGTCTCATATTTTAGTTTAAAACATATACTAAAATATGTACTATTTTACAATATATACTATTTTCTTCATACTTTAAAATAACAATCCAACTTCAAGGCTCAGATCCAGCCCTAGCTCAGAGTCGGGCAGTGCGCTGCGCACGCGCACGCGCACGCCTGTCTAACTTTGAGCGTTAAACTCTTTTGTTTGTAAATCACTTTCAAGTGTGCTAAATTTCTTGCGATTTTATTTTTGCCTATTACCTATGTTAAAAGCATTAATTGTCAATGTCAAACTAATATCATATCGAGGTTGATGACATAACATGAAAATGTCAAATACAGCGTAACCATGCCCATATGAACGATAAAGTCTTTATTGAGAGTTCGATGAATTATATATTTGAGTTAGTGTAGACATTGTTATTAAAGTCGATGTACTATACATAATATACTAGTATACCTATCACCTAATCCAATCGTCTGTTTATGGGATATAGATAACATTGGTTACCTTTTTTATTATCGACCTTTGGACAACCTGTCGCTAACAGCTGCTTCTTCAAAACAATACTTTAATATAAAGTAGAAACACGGATGTTAAAAAAGTATACCATCACAATAACACGGAAGTATTTCATACATTCATTAGCTCTTCCCTTTGGCTTCTCCCGAGTCCCGTGTAAACACTAAACAATAGAAAACCTCAGTGGTGGTAAAGTTTAAATTATAAGACCTTTTATATTGTTTAAGTCCTAAAGGTATTTAGTAAGGTTTCGGAATGAATGAATGAAAAGGATTAGGGCAGTCACAGTCGCAGCGGATGTTGTGACGTGTTTCACTTATCGCATTGTTTTTGTTTCTCGGTGAAAAGGTTTATTCGGAATCCAACACATTGTTATCTAATACTATTAAGTATCTGCAATTCTTGGATTACAAATACATTGTATTTTAAGACTCGTTCACTCTTCGCTCTTTAATATTTATCTAATTCACGTATTGAATACGTAAGCTTAGGTGAGCTGCTTCGAGAACATTCACCGATTACATATTGTAATTTGTTTATTGGTGCTAATATCAACTCTAAACCTGAACATAAACTGACATCCAATCTAGATGAAACCTATTATATTGTCTACACGTGGGTACAATTGAAATGAAATAAAAGGAACAACTCTCGAATACAAAGTTATTAACAGTGTTGCTAACATTAAGTTTACTCTTTTATGGGACTTTAGCGATTTCCGGCCCGTTTTGATGATATTTTCGTGAATCAACAAATCAAAATATTGTGACAATAAAAAAGGAAAGTCGACGAATTATATCAAGAGGGGCACTACCGAATAGATCTTTGAAAATCAATAAATATACTGACTAACCAATCATTTTCAATTATCAGTTTTTACAGTAAAAACCTAATAAGTGTAAAGTGCAAGGACGAGTGCGAGTGCGAGTGCGGGTGAGGGGAAGGAAGGGAAGGGAAGGGAAGGAGTCAGTCACATGATGCAATGAACAATCACTGATTGATTGATACGGTCTATTTTAGTATACGAGTGCGTCGATATCGCATCGGAAACATTTTAATGAACCAATATAGACTATTGAGTGGCGTTGTGTACGGCTACGTCGTTTGCTGCTCCCCCCCTCCCCCTCCCCTCTCCTTCCTCGCACTCCGGGTCCAAGTACAAGGTCGAAAGCCGAGGCATTAATATTTGATATCTCGGGTCATCAATACAGAAAGTCGGTCGTTTGCCAAAAAATATTTTTGCTGAGCCGCAGAGTGTATTATAATATAAGTCAAAGTTAACGTAGTACCACTTGTAAGCTGTAACTCGTGTACTCGTGTATAATAAAGCTGAGAGGTTGTGGCGCAGAGCCACGACCTACTGAAGGGTGGACCCTTATACTAATAAATTAATGAAACGCGTAAAATTTAATAAATAGAATTTCCTAAGGTTTACCGCAATGTGATAAAATCAATGCACTAATGATTTAACAGTGTTTACTGTTTACACATGCGCAGGCGCAGGCGCAGGCTCCGGAGCTGTGGCAGGACCGGTTCTGCGGGTGGAGCGAGTGGGGGCGAGAAGGGGCGAAGGCGGGGACGGGTCGTCATGTGACTACGAGGGAGGAGGAACGGGTTCATTGATGCCGCGGAAGGCAGGTGACGTCGGAGCACGTGAAGCACCCTCCTCCTCCTCCTCCCCGCCCCCGGACACCGGTTCTCGTTAGAAAGTGAGTCGTTTCTCTCAGGATTTCCCCAGTGTGTGACCGAGAGCTCGGAGGTGAACGTATGTAGGCAACAGAACAGCTACGGCCAGGACACGTGACCGCTTGACCAGCAGCTGAGCCACAACACCACCGCGTACGGCACTGACCCTCGTGCTTTGTTTTGTACTTTCTAGGTTCACGAGTAAAATGCGTCGCGCGTGTACTAGGAACACGTAACATTCATTGATATATACTATATTATAGTTGTATGAAAATCAAAGTACGTAGATAGTAATATATGAAAAAAACTTATCAGTAGATATATGGTTGGTCATTGTTAGACTGAGGTTACGGGTTTAGTAGATGCAAAGTATTTTTGTACAATTTAAATATAAACATAGAAGTCATGCAATGACAGCACCAACTATTTGCTCCGCTCGCGTTGCGGTCGCGGCACAGCGCTGAACAAACCGCAGCTCTCGTGTACACCACACCATTAGTATTCTGTACATATAATTGACAAATTAGCGATACAAGATACAATAAACCTTTGCACTTCACATGTTTATCGCTACAAAGAAATTATTGAACTCCATATCGCGCGAGAGTCTAGTCTGCAGCCTCACAACCTAATGGTTTAAGTCAATTAACATTTATTACCATACTTCTCATTTTAACTTGTATTAAAAGCTAATTACTGATTTTGCAATTTGCAGTGAACTCAGAAACTCAGACATAATATTACGCCTTGTTCTTGCATAACCTCAGCGAAGTGAGTACGGGTAATTATTATAAAAAGATACGCATTATCCTTATAAATATTAATGTAAATATTATTTAAAGTACAAGTGAATGACGCAATAATCCTCGAAGATAACCCGAGTCATGTGCCTCTAAGCTGAGAACACAACCACACAATACTGCAGGCTGTAAATGATATCAACAATCGTAAAACAGATCTAAAACAAAAATATCTCCCTGTTTACATTACAGCCAGTTACTACATTGTTTATATTATATATATATATATAAAGATTTGTTTCCTTAAAATGTATATGTATATTCAAATAAAAATATCGATATTTTAAAACCAATATTCATAAATCGTATATTTTATAATTAACATAAGTACTCCATCAATTTAATGAAATATCAAAATTTGATATCAATAGCGTTCATCCCTGCCATATCATAATAATAATACCCTCACCTAGGAAGCCTAGCCTTTAGCTAGGAACTAGTCGTTCACCGGACTGGTTATAAAATCCAATTTTTTATTTTTTCGCTAAAAATTCTAAATTCAAATTATTTTTATTTTTGAACGGGTTAGAATACTATTCCCCTCTGAGAAAGCATCTCATAAGAGCCGAGTAACCCAGCACCCCCTAGGGGATTTTTTTCTTCGACTGGCTTGCGACCACCAGCATGCGAATCCGACCGCCAAGTGACACGCGTTCCGGTTGAGCCGCATGTGGGCCAGACTTATCCCCACCATTAATTCTACGGATCCAGTGGACTCTGGGCTCTTGCTCAGGGTCCGCTGAAACCACAGCATTTTTTTTCACTCCCCCTCCCCACTTTACCTTCGAGGATGCAACGCATGTCCATGGGCGATGGTGGCCACTTACTAATAAAAATTGTCGAGGTGGAATTTCAAAAGCCCTGACATTAACAATGGGAACCTCAAAAATACTAAACAAATATGCCTCTTTCACAAAGCCAATAATTAAGGAAATCACTGACTCACTGACTCACTTACAAAACTTATTTCAATCCTTGATATAAACAAACTTTATTCATTGTCTTGTTTTTTCTATAATACAAAAAATAATCACAATTAAAATGTGTTTATACAAGAACATTTTCTATTACATTTTTTATGTTTATGTTTATATCTATAGACACTGTTTGGATATAAAAAGCATTTTATACGTGACTTGGAATATAAACGCTTTAAAGGAAAACTAATTACACTCACCGCGTAAATCACAAACACAGACGGACAGTGTTGCCCGATACCGATACTGATACTGTGGCAACATTAGCCACGTGTATTTAAAACAATTCGGCCAAGTGCGAGTGTGGGAGTCGCGCACTGAGGGTTACGAACAATTTAAAAAACTAACACCGTCAAATTTTATTTTGATATTTATCATTTAGTTGTCGTGTGTGGGTCAAAATATGATCAAAAGTAATATTGTGGGGCGTTTACTCCCGACATAAATAATGCGTATTTAATATAAGAAAACCTGATTAATCATTTTTAACAAAAATAATTAAACGAATTCAAACTAAAAAATGCAATAAAAAGTAAAAAATAATTACATTAAAATAATGTCAAAGCCGGTGAACTTTTATTTTTGGAGTCAATTAAAATATCTTACAAGTTGTCATTTAACAAGTTGTCATGTCGTCGCTAGGACAGCAGCCGTTGCTAGGATATTCGCTAAAAGACCTTTAGATTCATTTCAATAACACTCGAATATGTTATACATAATATATACACGTCTTCGGTAAAGATTTAAACCCTGATTAACGTTGAGCTTTTGAAGGCTTTGAAATTTTGATAATGTGGAAGAGGTGTCTAGTTTGTAACCTTATCAACCAGTCTGAAAATTAATTAATTTATTAATTAATGGAAATTATATTTTACGAAAATAATCCTTTCTTTCTTGGAATAAATTTATTTAAAGTTTTTAAATTTCAATTTCATAAAATATAACTCGTTAACTAGAGTTTAAACAGTAAAATATTTTGTATCGAGGGGAGATCTATTGTATAACATATTCGAATATTAGTAAAATCTCAAACATCGACGTTTTCGGTTATCGGTCGATTTTGTTCCATGTCCGCATATGTGGAATGCCCTATAGGAAAACTACTTGTTAGCACTAAGAATTTTTCACAGCTTCAAGATACTATAGACTTATATGTTTAATATTCACGATGCTAGGTCATCGGAAAGTACCTTATAATAATGTGACAAGTAAGTGTAACATTAACGGCCATATCTTTTCAATGCGTAGACTAAGAAGTTGATTTTTTGCAGCCGCAAGGGACCGCAGGCTGGAGTATTTGATATCAATTTCAACTTGGTACCTCCACGCGATCCTGAGAAAAAGGGTCTAAACACACTGACAGACAAACACACGGACAACGAAGTCATCCTTTTTCTCTAAAAATTGAGTATGTGACAAAATCACAATGCTTTAATACTTGTTTCTTTTTTATTTTTATTTTCTATGTAATAGTGTTAAACGAAGTAAGTCGCCTCACCTCACGTGTGCCCCTCGACACTGAGCCTGCTCTTCTTCACCAGCACTAGCACACTCAGCGCTCAGCTCGCGTAGGTAAACAAATTGTAAACAGATAAACTTCACAGTTTTAATTTACATCAGAAATTTCTCGATTCCGATTATTGTTTCTTGGAAGCAAAACCAATAAGTCTGAAGCGTCACAACACAACATAACACAACACAACACACTAGCGACGAGCTGCACACTGGAGAGTAACATTTATATGTATACTAGATGTAATCTTGCGGTCATGTTTAAAATATATATAGTATGAATAATTGTTTAAAACACAATATTTGGATAAAAAAATATGAGTTTACAAAATATCTTATTTCTACATGTAGTAAAACAGTATGAGAACAACAATGGCATGACGATATGAGAAAGATAATTATATGTTTGCACACATATTTTACATACTTAGGTACTAAACTCATTTGAATTTTGATGCCTAGAATATTCTTGGGTCTAGTCGGTCACCATTGAAAGCGCTCAATTTAGTTCACAATCCAATGGCGAACTAGTTCGCTCTTTTAATTCATTCGTTCATTTTTTTAAATAGCTTAATTTTTTAATAATAATTTAGTTTAGTACAAATAAAAATTAATAATAAATAAAAAATAGAATAAATCGATGTATCGTTAGCATCCCTAGAAGTAAATAATTGGAGTTGTCACGTAGCGCTACTGCTTAGTGCTTAGTGCTTAGTAAACTTAGTGCGGACGAACAAAAAAGAAAAAATAACAGAGTGAGATCATCGTGGAAATTAAAGAAGTTTTTCCCATTTAAATATCATTTTACATCAGTATAGAGATGGTAATAATTAAATAGTAGGTATGTGTTTTTATTACCGAATTGAAGTTATATTAATAACATTTTGAAGGTTTATGTGGCAAACTGTATAAATGTTTTTTACAGTTTGCCAAATAATCGATCGAGTGGGTTGGCGATGCACTGTGGACGCCCTCTGCTCCATCTAGGGGACACAGGAACATAAGTCAAGTCAAGTAAGTCATAAATGTTTTTTTGTAATCGAAATTCTAATAACTGTGTAGTGTGTGCAGCGCAGGCGAGTATTGTTTCCGTGTTCATACATAATTCATGCGTCGCGTCGCGTCGCGTCGCCCGCGAGCCGCACAGCTACTATACGTACTTGATCCGATTACAACTGGATAAAGTCTAATCTGTTCACGCTTACAGCTCACCGCTCACCGCTCACCGCTCACCGCTCACCGCTCACCTGATGTTGTGTCCTTATTATAATAATAATAAGTATTTGACAATAATCAATAATGATGGATAAATCTATATCATATTACTGTACAGCAACACGTTAAATTATCATTTTTTAATATTATAAATATATTTTAATATGGGATTTGGAATCGGACATTTTGTATGGCTCTAACCCCCTGCCAGACTGGAAACATCCTCAGAAGTTTGACGATAACAGACTCATGCGGCGGAGAACGTACCGACATATGGTACAGTAACAATACTTCCTATCTTATTGATTTCTGGCCTAAATTAACAACTAACTTTATTATGTTTGGAGCCATCACCACGATGACGCAGGTTGTGGGAGGGAGCTCGTCACAGTCAACAGTATTTAGGTATGGGGTTACTCATTTTTGATAAGGTTCTGCAATTTGATCTATTTATTAACAGTTCATACATTATCATTAATCACAACTCACACTCAGCGCGGACGCATATCTCAAATCTACTGAACGCCCTCTCCTCGCTCAATTCCAAGTATTTGGATAAAAATTAATACACTCTGGATGACTAACGCTTAGTTCATCAACGCGCAGCTACTTTTGTTGGATAAAAAAATCTTCACTTTTTATTGTTAACTTAAAATTTAACCTACAACTTTTTAATGAAAATAAATAAACACATTTTTATCATGCTTGATTTTATGAAATATTAAATACGAAACACATGTAAAGTTGGCAACAGATGGAGTGCATATAGTAGTATTAAGTATATATAGACTAGTACCTGATATATAGTGTCTGAGGCTGACAGTGAGGGTCACTGTCGGCTCCCTCTTGTCACTCCATGCAACTGAACACTACAAGTATGCCAACGTTCATTGTTTTTCATTTTACTACAAGTTTACTCAGCTGTGCCCGTACACTATATACGACACTACGACTGTGGTAATACTCCACTGTCTTAAACGTCACCACAGGAAGACGGGAAGTTCTTGGGACTTTGGACCCCGGCCACATCACGTTAAAACGGCTAAACCGATTTAATTGAAATTTGGTACACTGCACAAGACAAAATTCACTGACAAACTCATTTTTATTATTCAAAAAAGGATTTAAATACTCTTATCGAACGTCAGAATCTAATACTCATATAAATACTTGTTCCACCTCCCCCGATTTAAACTCCATAACGACCTACGTAGCCGATATGGAGATGGGAGACTACAGTAACAATTTAAGATATGGCCATTTCAGCGTCTTGTTGCTAGTAAAACATAAATTAACATAATTTGAATATCAAACTCCTATTATTCTCCGAAGTATCCACTGAATGTTAATTGTCTTGTTCGTTATCAAGGAAAAATTTATAATTATATTTTATGAATTAAATAAACTATAATTCTAGAATCTGAGGTTTTTATTTACATAGATTAGTTATTTATACATTGTGATTGTATACTTTAGCCACTATATTTTAAAATCATAACTATTAAATTAAAAATTTAAATAACACCCGACAGAAACTCTAATTTAATAAAATCACTAAGTATCGATACCCACACGACATCGATTTAGAAGAATTGATATTAACTTGTTTAAGTCGATTTTATTATATTGTTGAAAATTACATGTAAAAACAACAGTTAATACAGACAACAAATATTCATAAAATTCAAAAATAATGACAGGAAAAATATATACTGTTTTGTATTTTAAATAAGCTTGGAACTCGATTTTATTCGTTTGTTGATATCGAAAGAAAGGTATCGAGTAATACAGTTCATGTGTACTCAGAGTAAGCGATGTGAGTGTGTTACCATGGTTACGAGATTGTTATAATTGTCAATGTATGAATATTGTGAGGCAGCCCTCGAGTTAGCAATGAGCTGATAGTCTTCAAACAAGTGAACAGATCTTCACAATACATAGCTAAGAACCATCGCAATTAAGTTACCTTTCAAACAAATAAAACTTCATCAGAATTGGTCCATTATCTTGGGCGTTACGATGCCACATAGATACATACATATACACAGTTACACACGTTAAACTCATAACACTCGTTGTTGTAACGTCAGAGTTTAAAAGTTATGTACTTGAAGAGCAATTTGTGCATGACAGAAAACTGCATATTATAGAATGACAAACAAAAACCATTTGTTTTGTTCGTGTTGGTGCACCGAGGTTGCTTTGTTGCACTTGTCCGGACAGAGCGAGATTTTCAAAACTTTTGTGTACAGGAAGCGGAATCCTTACATCGAAAGCTGGTATTATAATCCACAGAAGTAATAGTTACGAATCCTTTTACCTTCCAATTAAGTTCTCTTATGAAAAAAGGATATTATAATAAGATCTAGCATGTATCAAGCCCTCCCCTAGATGCAGGATGGAGCCTTTCCAACGAAGCACTGAATTTTGGGCTGAAAGTTAGAACAAAAGGACAAAATTGGAATGAGGGTGTGCCAACACTAATCCTTATCCTGCGTCAACCTTCATCATTATGACTTTGTCGAGTCAGCGTGTGTGACACTAGACACTAGACACTAGACACTAGACACGCCAACCGTACTGCAGTAGCGAGTAGTAGGTGATTAGCATGCACCTCACACTCCGCGTGGCCCGATCTTTACTCAGGTTTAGGTAAATGTAATTACCTGCTCGTGTATTATTCATCGCGTGTTCTGTGTCGGTGTCAATGTGAGCAGAGCTTCGGTAGTTTTCTCCAAGTGTCAAGGAAAGTCGATAAATTAATCTATAATTGGTCACTAGTGGCCCGCTTTCGCATCGCTGAGGTTGACGTAGTATATTAAGTTATTTAATTAATTCTGCATAAAAATCACGCTTGTAAACATCAAACAGTTTCTATTCGCCAAAGATATCTTTAACACCAGGCTGTAAGTTTATCCGCATCATTTACAAACATTCGAGAGTAAATATAATACATTAGCAGGTAGAGCTTAATGTGTTACCATTATGCAAATATTTATTGACTCTAAGCAATCAATTGTTAAGTGATTAATAGACAACTGCGATGCTCGGTGCACCTCGCTACCGGTTTATGTTACACATTTCATTAAATATTGTTACTATCTACTTATAAGCAGAAAAAAACTGATATCTATATTCATACAAATATTATAAAGAGGAAAGATTTGTATTTTTGTAGGTAACGAAATAATTTAAAAACTACTGGACCGATTTCAAAAATCTTGTTAGAAAGCTACATAATCCCTGAGTAACATTGGCTATATTTATTACAAGAAAAAATTAGAGATCCTAAGAATTTCTTACTATAACCATCCCAAGGTGTAATAAAACATTTTTAACAAAAAATTGAACCGACTTCAAACTCTAAAAAATGCACTAAAAAGTAAGAAATAATTAGCTTATTTATTAACCCCCTTTTATTAGGTCAATAATATACAATAATTGATATTTTTGAAGTCGGTGCCAGCCAGCCCAGCCAGACCAGCCAGGGGAACAGACGTGTAGTGAGGGAAAATAGTAATAAGTATATCTATTGAACGAACCTGTAATGAAATACTCTGTACGATTGTACTGTTATACTAATGTTTTATTTAATAAAAATGTTTTATTTCTTGCTTTTTAGTGAATATGTTCTGAAACTCATTTATCGTACATCCACTAATTCACTCTCTCACGTGTTTACTCATTCAATCACTCACTAAATCACCAATTAACCCGTTGACCATCTATGCATTCATGCACATTTTACCCATTCACAAAGTGACTCACTTAATTTACCTATTTACAAAGTACCTACTCACTCAACCATCACACTCAACTACTATACTGCACCACTCTACTCACCCTTCCATCTCCAATCTACTGCACCCACCCAACAGATAGCCTTCAGCTCTTCAAAAATTATTGGTAAGAACTATCTAGATCATCTGAAAATGGAATATAAACAACCGCACCAAAATGGGTTCATTTATAAGGTTATTACGATTTCACAGACAGACACACAGGTACACTGTTAAACAATAAGACAATGTCATCTTGATCCCATTGATTTCACACAGAAAAATCCGCATAAAAATCAACCCAGTCTTTCCGGAGCTACGATGTTACAAACAAATACATATTATATATACTGTTCAATTTTATAAAACGAGGGCATCTTAATTCCATCTACTTCCACACAGAAAAATCCTCATCCAAATTGGTAAAGTTATTCGGGAGCTGCGATATATACAGACAGACGAACATTACCATTAAAAAAATCACTTACAGCCAAAGTACACTTTAACACAATTCCTTTAAACCCAAACACGACTAGTTTTCGTTGTCCTATGCCCTGTGTTCCAGTACATACCTTCCGGCGTCATCATCAACTGATGGTAGATGAAGCCGGAAGGTCTAAGAATCTACTGGTAACATCAACATGAAAATTACTTATTTAAAATTTCTCATAGTACTAGTTGCTTAATATTCTTAACCATATTATGGTTATCTGTGGTCTTCCTCATCAGTTCCACTTTACCAAATGATAAGTTATGAATGCAAATGTTTGGAAACCCTTCCACCAATCTGTAGGCATACGAAATACAAAAAGAAATTTCCAATTCGGTTCATAAATGACGCAGTTCTGAGGTGATAAAAAAAATAGAACTGAGTTGATAACCTCTTTTTTTTTGAAGTCGGTTGAAAAAATTAGCCTTAAAATGTGTTTCATCGCATGCGCTGTGGAATGTGTTGATGATAGAACAAAACAATGTTCTACAATATTATAGAACGTATCAATATCTACAAATAACTAACCATAACCATATGTCCAACTATTGTAGTTATGTCACTGTAACTACTTTTTTACATTTTACAAGTTAATATAAATGCCTATCAAAATCAGACCATGTATTCCACACCTTTGTATTAATTCTTATTCAAATAAATTATTTAGTATTCAAGACCGTTTTAATACCAGCAGATAACTTTTTAAATTATTAAAATCGGATATTCCATTCAAAAGTATTACGAGCGACGCGGCGAGAGAGGGTCCACCGAAATGTGGGAGAACCAAAATGTTTTTAAAACAATTGTCTACCCGTGCGAAGCCGGGACGGGCCTCTAGTGCAGCAGAAAACCACCAGGCGAGCTCCGTCTGACAACTGACTGAAGTCTATCGGAACAGAGGTTATATACAATCTTGAATAAAATAAAAAGAACTATCCGCGAATATAAAGTTATCAACGGTGTTGCCAACTATTCCTGTGTGGCTCTAAACGTGATATTATGTATAATAGAATATGTACCCAGGTGGGCAGTATCCCCATCACACAGTATTTACTGCCGCAGACAATCAAATATTCCTTAAAAAGTAAAATTTGTGAGATATGATGGCAGCTCTGCGTTTTTTATCAAATTATGTTAGAGTACTGATACGATGTGGTCTATCACACCCACTCGACTCTAGTGTTTCTCAGCTGTACTCGTCACTCGTCACTCGTTAACTATACTAATTACTCTACTTACCAACTAAACACTGATTCTAAAGAGCACAACAATACATCACGCGGCCATTGTTCATACGTAGGAATTCCTTTCAAATAATTCAAGCGAAAGATAATAAAAGCATTATAAAATAATCTATTTTGAGGCTTCGCTTTTGTGTAAAGTTATTCTATACCATGTGTATTTCAGACTAAAGAATCCTTGTAGCCCGCCCTGGCTCCGCTGGACTAAAACATTTTTAAACAACAATATGTTTTTTTTAAGTCCGATTTAAATAAGACAAGGCCTAGATTCTAAGTAAGACTTGCAACATTACAACCGTAAAAAAAATGTTTATAGCACAATAAAGATGTGTCAGAGAAATTGGCGGTAACAAGCAATGAAAAAGTTGTAAAAGCTTAAAGAATTGAATTTGTTAATATTGCCATCTTTATACATTTATGATACCGCTATATTTGGATAGAGCAACTAAAATATGTTTGGTATATTAATTAGGGTATTTAAATATGTTTAGATTTCCTCCAAATTGCTAATAAAAATATGTGGGCAATGATAGTAAAAAATTATAATAACCAACCAAAGAATATCAAGTTATCAAAGGGTTATGATTTAAAAAATAATGCACGATCATTTAATTGACAAACCTTACTATATGACGTTTAAGAATGTTTGAAGTAATATGTATTTGTCTTAAGTATGTAATATTATTGATTTTGTTTTTTAATTTGTGATAATAGTATCATGAAAATGTTTTATTTTTATGTAACCTATATACGCAGTAAATAAATTTGATTTAATTTGGTTTAAGTTTGATTATTAATCTCGGGCGTTAGCAGTAGCTAGTGTAACCACGCTCGTACTCACAACATTATTGAGATGATGTAGAGTGTAGACTATATAGGATAAAGGTTATGGTTTGTAAATATTGTGGTCGCCAGTGTTCAGTACGGCAGTTACAGTTTATTGGTTACACAACATAATGTATCGAATGAACGATCACAATACCAATAACCACTTTATCGACGCTTATTGATGACACGACACGCATTCCGCTGAATTGCTCTCACACACACGCGCACGCACACACACACACACACACACACACACATATCTACGCTTATACACGCACAGTGCAATTGATCTTATATGTATTTATTTTTTATTGTGAGAAGTTAAAATATCAAATAGTTTAAACTCATGGTGAGTGCAACATTACAGCTTTAGTGTTGTCAATGCGTTAAATAGCAGATGTTTCAGACTTTCTCCTGCCAAACATTTTACTACAATTTTAACTACTAATCTTACTACATCTATTCGACCGTTTGTCTGTCTGTCAAAGACGATGACTAGTAAGTTATCGACTATTATGATTTGTGACGTAAACCAGACCAGATCAAGTTACTAGTGTGAGCGCGGGGCGACACGAGACAGTATTATCATCACAACATGTTGCTTACTAAAAATCGGAAAGGTACTTTATTTATTGTATTTTGATTTGATATTAAATTTTTCTAAGAAGTGCAGGTGACATACAACAGGAGGCGGCCCCAAGTGGCGGCCCCAGTCAGGGACCGGCGTCAGCTGTCAGGTAAGCGTGAGAATGTTGCAAGGATAAGCATTTCTAAGAAACGATTGGACGGTAGATGAGTCATCGCGAACAAAAGATAGAAAGGATAAAGGCGAAGGGACAACAATGCACCCGGCGACACGTGGAGACTTACACACTTTTTTAATCGTAGATATAATTATTTTTAAAAATTAACAGAAAAATAACCGGTAGTTGCTTTTTGGAATTTATATGTTTAAAAGCAGTTATTGAAACGAACATACGATCCCCAAAGTGTATTACGAGATGTACGAGACAATTCCAAACGGTATGTCCTCCCCTCGAATAAGTGAAGTGTCTTCATACCTTTGCGATATTCAGTTTGCTCTGGTTTGTCGCCGATTACTGAAGTTCACGCTATTTGTATGGGTCTTGGGTTAGTTACTAGTCCGGAGCCTGTGACTTGCGCCCCGACTCCGCCTGCAGGTCTCGTTCTGCCGATGTCGATGCTTACGAGTGTATCGATTACATAACCATTGTCTTGTGAGGTCATACCGCTTATTATACAATTAGTTATATACATTATCATTTAAAATTATTCAATTAATGCTAAATTACATCCTTGTAGATACGATCTCGGAACCAACAGGCCACGGCGTGCACCAGTGCACCAGTGCGCCAGTGCGCCAGTGCGCCAATGCACCACACACCATTATATACTATGTGCTACGATGTAAATGCAATTATATTATACTAGTCGACCCGCGCGACTTCGTCCGCGTCCCTTTTTTTCGCAATAAAAGGTAGCCTATGTCCTTCCTCAGGGTTTAAAGATTGTCTGTGCCAAATTTCATCAAAATCGGTTGAGAGGTTTAAGCGGGAAAGCGTAACAGACAGACAGACAGAGTTACTTTCGCATTTATAATATTAGTAGGGATGACTCACCTGGACTGTATTTTAATTATTTAATCAGTTGTTTCATTATTTCAATTTACATACATGCTTAGGTATGTTTAATTTAATACATTTAATCAGTTTAATATATCATATGAAAAAAAAAACATCTTTATAAGCATTATATTAAGATTAATAAATTAATTGAGTTTTTATTAACCCACCAAAAAAAAAATACATCGATGAATGTAAATGATGTGCGTGTCGCACTGACTCGGACGCGGACGGCGTCGCGGGGACGACCTTGTATTGTAATTAATTTTTTAATAATTGAATTACAAAGTATAATTACATTAAATTAAACGATTTTGTTTTTGCGTACAGAAATGAATTACAATAGCAAACCCGCTCTCGCACCCGGAGCCACCTGCGCACGCGCACACACGCACACACACGCACACACACACACACGCACACCCTGAAGTGGATGCTCAAGGACAACATACATTAGCTAGCAAGTTGACTCGTGGCGCCGACATTTTATTATTTATTTATGATAATGCTCTTTAATTATCAATTTATCGCAAAAATGCACAGAAAACGTTTATTTATAAATGTTTCGAGTGATTGCACTCAGCTCACTGCCGCCGCCACTTCACTTCAATATAATTATCCTTAAATAGATAGTTTTACCCAGTCGCGCGTCGTATCTTTCACTTTTTAAGTTATTCTAAAACCAATGAGTTGTCAGAATTCCGCACAAACCGGATCGAATCAAATTAACGCGTTTAACAATCAAACTGTTCATATTTTTCCTCAATCTACAGCCTTGCCTTCATTTTATTTTTCCTTAAACGTCGATCTTAATTTAGAAAAAGAACAAATCCGGGATTTAATGAAACACTTGGTAAGATGGATTTATTATTTAGTTAAAAGACATTAAAATAGAATCCACGACATCTCTGGAATAACGACAACCTATAAGCTCGCAATAACGTAAACAAAACCTTAGGTATCGTTGTAGACGTGTAGAGTTCAGTATGTATTATATAGGGTAAAAGAGTTAAAACATAATGTACCTAAGAACAATGATACATAATTCATATGTAGATATTATGAATAACCACGTCAAGCAAAATTTGATCGAAAACGACGCAGTAGATATGGAAAATTCATGTGTAGTTCGTGTGGCGTGCCAGTGTTACCAGATCGCTCATTTAAGCCATGATGGACTGCAGCTCCGAGAGAATTATATTAAATTACATGTTATTGATTCAATATATTACAATACAATCCTATCTAATAAGTAGTGTTACTGAATAACAGTATGTGGTATGCAGTAATAGTGGTAATTACGCCCTCCGACTCTGCTCATCATGTGACTTGTGGCATTTGCTTTTTTGAGTGATTAATATGACATTTACCTACATATCCTCACTACACAGTACACACCTCACTTCTCGATGACCTACTTAACTCATCATTTAGCACTGTCTTATTCATTCTATTTTTATTATTTAGTAAGAGGTCCACTTGAAAAAGTAACGATACTTAAGCTTTTTTCGTAAACTATTTGATTGAATTATCCTCGACCCCGTGCGTACCTAAATGTGGTGAGGAGAGAGACAAAAAAACATAATAAATATAAATATATAAATCGTGGAAACTCGATTAATGAAAGAGCGCATCAGATCGCTGCGGCGAAGTCTACGAACTTCCAATTCTTTTTATGCCTCGACCTTCTAACCCCTGACAGCCGCTGTCGAGCCAAGGAACTGGAAATAGCAGACCACTTTGGGAATCTGCGACCGTGAGCCGCTTAGAGCCTAAGCATCAACACTCGCTATGATATTAACTCCCAGGTTCTCCCGTTCAGCAATAGAATAAAATAGTATCTTTCTTATTGCATGTGTGTATTTGTGTGCTAACCGCCCGCTCCCGCGCCCGCGCCCTCGCCACCGACAATAGACTATAGCGTATGAGTTGAGTTCAATATTTTCAACAGGTAGTTGAAGTAGGTAGCTTAGTCACTGTTTCACTCATTGGAATTTACGTATTTACATGTATGTCGAGTAGGTAATATCTTTCACTTATTTTCACGTAAAAGTGCTGCTTAGTTCCTCACTGACTCATTAACTATCTTACAAACATTAATCATAGGATAGTATTAGGTACAGAACCAACAAACGCGAAATTTGTCTAGATAACCTACATACATATCAGTAAAGTACATAAATATCTACAAAGAAGCGTTTTTACGAAACATTATATAAAGGAATCTTACCTATAACACTGCGCTTAGGTATATAATAAGTAAGTCATATTATATTGGTTTGTTATATAGAAATCGCGTAACACTTGAATTCAGTGAAAGTTGATTTCACATTTAACTAATAATAACATAATTATCTAAAGGTACACTGGTGCACTGGTGCACTGGTGCACTGGTGCACTCGTCACAGGCACCACTCCACTCACTCGTCACCTTATACATATTTCTTCTTTGTTCACGTATGTTGAACACAAACTGTCGCATTGAAAACAACTAATTCTGCTAATTTTACATAACATATAATTTACATACATACATATATATCTAGTTGGCAGTACGTTATTTGGACACATATCTAATTAATCTTGACCGGAAAATAAAGTTTAGAATTAGTTATTGCGCAATGTATATTAAGCTTAACAATAGGAACAAATGGAAGGAATTGGAGGCCCCCCCCCTACAGATATACCCTTTCAACAGATTCTTGTAAAAATGATTTTAAAAAAAAAATTAAAAGATACCAAAGTAATAAATACTATTTGTAAGTAACACTAGAGTCATTTAACAATAGGTTAAGAAGGCTTTTTATTTTATTAATTTATTGTATAATAAGGTAATTTATTGCACGCCCGCGCCTCCCTCAGTTAATTATTTTATGTTCAGTCATAAGTAATCGGCTGTATAGTGTATTCGTAGAATACTAAGTTTAACTCTGTACAGCAATTGTAGTTTACAATTAAGATGCCGTGACACCGTGTGGCATACTTTAATCATTTGTATATTAAAATTAATTAAACTAATCGCTGGTGGCAGGTGAAGCGTGACAGCGTGACAGCGTGACGGTGCAGCGTGACAGCGCAAGGTGATAATTACCACCTCAGCTCGCCACCGTTTAACTAATTGGTAATTACTGTTGAGTGCGCACCCGGCGCTGCGACTACCTGACTGACTACTTACTGCTAACTGCTTACAGAACCTACTCGTACAAAATACGACTTTGTTTCTGTAATAAACAGTTAAATAGGGATCGAGTTACACGTTGTGTGCAAAGTTTGCTCAAGATCGTTTCATCGCGCAAAAACAGTATAAACAACACGGGGTACAAATAAATAAAAATAGTGCACGAATTAACATATTTTTATATTAAAATTCCGATGTCGCGTCGTGCGTGTGAAGCGTAGAGCGGGGAGCCACACCGGCGCCACCCGGTGCCGCGCTCAGTACCTACAGTACACAGCGCATTACAACACTGACCTTTACCTTCCGACCTCGACCCTGTCCCCTTCTACCCACCCTCCCCTCAGTTATCTACATCATTAAATAATTAACTACTGCATTTCCACATTTTCGAAAGATCATTTTATCAAGGTTTCTATTATCTATTCAATAACCCTTTTAATGCCTGATGTTTTTGTAACAAATTAATAGTTAATTTTTGTATCCGTAAAACTGTACTAAATAGCTAAACTCACGAATATTTCGATTATCGTAAACTCTAAAATGAAACATTAAATCACTCTAACTTGTTTCATCTTTATGTAAGTCGTAAGAGTGGTACAAACAGACAAGCAGACAGCCGCCAGCTAGTGACCACTGAGGCACTGAGTAACGTAATTGGTTTGACAATTAAACCGTTGAAATAGCTGTCATTGTTAAAATTTTAAAATATTAAGTTTATAATGGAACATTTTAATTATAGTATTTTATACAAATTAGTATTTCATAAAGAACGGCGAGTTAATGCGAAGTAATTAGTGCGATGTGGTGCCGCCAACTACTCCCACCAGCACAGTAATTGTAGGATAATCCTCCGAGATACAATCAGCAGTCCGCTGTAGTTACTCGGATATATTACAATAATTAGCACCACCACCGCCATCACCATCACCATCACCACTAGAGTTGAGACCGGCACTTAATGCCTACAAACTGTGACATTTGAAACGTGTCCAGTGGATGGAGTAACTATAACACGAGACATTATTGCGAAGAGTTGCACAGATACTATATAAGTTATTGGTATATAGGTACTCTCACATTGAATACAATGCTTCGTCACTATAGTATGCTCTATGAGTCTATTGTTCCTACTATATATACTACTATATATACTACTATATAATAATAATACTTTAAGTCAAAAATTAATGAAGTTCGTAGCTCATAAATATAGTGTTAATTGAAACGAGTTATATTTCATACGCAGACCAACAATATGACGGCTTGTTGACTAGAATATCCTCCTGGAGTCCTCTTTAAATCAATTCTATCAACATCATAAATAGTACTTCTGGATGCTACTCAAATTAGTGTTGCCAACCAATATATATAAATCTGAAATGCTATAGGTATTAGAGAACATTACTTATGCGTAAAAGTTAGATTTTATGATATTGTAGTTGAGCGTTCATCAGAACTGTTAACCAATCAGTCGAGTAATATTATAACACTAGTTGCGTCCCGCCTCCGCGGTTTATATTTTGGATCATTCACATTATAATTATACATTATATCCTATGTGTTATTCTGATGTGTGAGCTATATTATAGTAAAGTTTCATCAAAATCCATTCAGTAGTTTTTACGTAGAAGATCAACGAACATACTTCCATGCATACATACATACTTTCGCGTTTATAATATTAGTAGGTCGAAAAGTAGCTTGAGCGGCATAAATCAGTAGATTACATCAGCTCTGTGGATGTACATGCGCAACTGCTGGGCCGCGTGCTCCACGTGCTCCACGTGCTCACTGCTCACCACTCACACTACAGTCTACACACACTACGCGTCTGCACGATAAAAACAATATACAGATCATCTGGAAATTCCCGCAACAATATTTTTTATTAATATTCATCATCAAATTGAGAGTTGAGTTACAAGAACTTGTTGTCGTTGCGAGCTACGCTACACCTGCAGCACGCGCGCCAGGCCGCCCCCCTCCACCGGAGCCCCACCCGTGGTTGTGCAGCCAGTGTCACGGGCAAATTATATTTTTTTATTATCACACAATACATATTTACATGTATTTTTTTTACACAAATGTTTAATTCATAAAACAAATGAAATAAGGTTTCAAGGCAAGGGCGTCGTGAAGGGAGAGCAGGTAGGGACAGCTTCCTTAAAATTCGTCCTGAAAGCATGAAAAAAATCAGTAGTTCCATGCAAAAATGTCAAGAACATGATGTAGCCCCCATTTATATTAACTGAGAGGGGGGAGGGGGAGAGGGGGGGGGGTCGAAGGCGAGGTGCACATTAAGGATTTACACTACGCAACACTAATACCATAAAAGAAAGCTCAGCTGATTAAGAAACGTGGTTGCCGAAATTATAATAGTATTGATAGAAAGTTGTTTGAGGGTCTCGTCTCTCGTCTCTCGTCTCTCGTCTCTCGTCTCTCGTCGTACTGATGACGTATTTTATTATATAAACAAGTGTTGCTATATCTGGATTTTACCATTTAAATTTGGAATATTTTAATCACTATTATAATAATAACAATGATAATTTAGTTTTGGTTTGAATTCTTTTAAGCCGCAACGAATATTGGCTTCATGAATTAATGTTTGTTACAAAAAAATAGTTTTTATAAATAAACAAAAACATTTGTCTATACAGACACCTCAGGAATATTGAAATTTAAATAAGTTCAACGCGCGTAATAGCTTTAATAAAGATTTATTTCTATATTATTTATACTCAATATAATTTAAATTATTTAGTTCATTTTATTACCTTTATTTTCGTTTTATAGTTTAATACAACTTTCATAATACAATAGCAACATTAGCCTCATAATTATTTATCATTACATATTTCGTCGGTAGTGAAATATAAAAATCCAGTGAGGGTAGTTAGCGGATGCCGTTGCTCTCGCTCTGTTCGCTCGAAACTCGTCGTAGTAGCAACACATATTTTTTGAAATTAATAAGAATATAATGAGTGAAGTGTATGTTCGTCATTCACATAACTCTGGAGCATTGTCGGCGCCGACTAAGAAGATCACGACTAAATGGCGGCTGATGAGTAGGCTTTAGATTTTGTCTCATGCATGTTCTCACTGGATATCGTGTAATTCTTTATGTACAGTCTACCACTAAGAGCCGTGTTGGTACAAAATATTTAAAATGATGGAATATAATTATACAGCTGTATGTTTAGAATGAAGAAGTGATTCAACAGAACTTCATGGCGAAGGATGGGTGTCTGATGTCTGATGTGTATGTAGCTGATAGCATAATGTGTACAATGTATTATGTTAAATAATTAATGCTTTAAAGCTCCTACTTATACAACAAAGGCAGAGCTAATCCTTATAATCGGCCTCTATCTCGCGCACGTACTTACTAATGAGTGATAACACTAGTAACCACTATAATCACTTCTAAACATTGTAATAAATATACTTTTCACTTATAATTTCGCGATAAAGCCTTCAATGTCAAGTTTGTATGTCTTTGACTTTTAAATAAACTAGTCGAGCCACTCATAGTGTCGTGCTTCATATGCTTTGACATTTCATATTATAGGACGAACATTGCCGTATGCAAGCTGCACGGTATCTTAACTGCATCATAATATTCAGACTACAATAATACACTATTTAGACGGAAGCCAAGCAGTGCGTGGGCTTTACGACCCAGGTACAGGAATAAAAGGCCTTTCTACTACCATTAAACACTCTCCTTCACCGCTCGACCTCCCGACTCTAATATTCAGCAAAACAGCAATTACACTAGTAATTTATATATTCAGCAAAATTTCTTGTGTAAATGCCATAATTTTTATAATACCAAATATACCCCCTCTATATGTATATCTATCCACTATAATAACAGGGGGGTTCGTTCCCTTTAAATAATTTAATAGAGCTTACACTTAAGAAATGCAAGAATGTCTATATGTGTGTCTATATGTGACAGAGTGTCTATATGTGACTGTGCATATATCCAATATTTAGGATTCAGGACAAGGTATCGGAATGGCTTATCTGGTGTTCTATATACATATATATATATAGTCTATAGTAATATTATAAAGAGGAAAGGATTATAAAGAGGTAACGAATAAACTTCAAAACTACTGAACCGATTACAAAATTTTTTTGCCGTTAGAAAGCTACATTATCCCTGAGAAACATAAGCTATATTTATTACTAGAAAAAATTAGAGATCCTCAGAATTTCTTACTAAAACCAACACAAGGTGTAAAAAATTAACCATTTGAAAATGTGTTTCATCGCATGCGCTGCGGAAAGTGTTGATGATAGAACAAAATAATGTTCTACAATATTAAACGTGTCAATGCCGGGAATGGCCGCTAGTATGTAATAATATACAATGATATCGAGGGTAGTACGAGTATTTTTATTGTTGTTAATAATGAATTCATGTGACGTCATCTTCATACAAATCGCTAAATTATTTTTATCTATTCGAAATACCCCAGGCTCAAGCCAGGGTCACGCGACGAGTGGCAAGTGATAACAATTCCCTTTAATTCAAAAATTGATGCTTAACGTCACTTTTAAAACTTTGCCACACAACGGTAAGGGCAGATGTGCATTGTGCACTCGCATCGTGTTAATTATATCAAAACCGTATCCAACTCTGTGCAGTTTAGGTATACTTCGTACATGCAAGCAATTCAAGTACTATTGTTGTCATAAACATGTGAGGCATAAGGTCTTCTATTAACTCTCATCTGTAGACATCGCCCGATTGCTTATTATTCAAAATGGACTTGACTGTATTGTTTTTGAATTCGCACAAAAGGATTATATTTAATAATGTATAAATGAATAGAAACCACTCAAAACATAAATGTAAAAAACATGTTATAAAGCAGTTTGAAATTCATATCAGAATCAGACATAAAATTATATTTAAATAATGAAGCTTCCCTTACATATTGTAATATGGCAACTCTAAAGTGACCATAACTTATTAAATTTAAACGTTTTATTATTCTACATGTTTAGTTTACATAACTGGAAAAACTAGTTACTTTTTATTAATAAAAGGATTCATCTGAATCGGATTAGAAACTTTACTTCTACAATATTAAGCAACAAGTTAACATCAATTATGTAACGGCTCATTCGCCTGCCACACACATACACATTCGGTCATTATTATTTAAACGGTCGTAACTGTAACACAGGATTATATTCAAATTGTAAATACATATAAATGTTGGAAACACGCAGCAGCACCAGCGGCGCGTCACGTGCGCGTGCGCATCTCTGCGAGCGTCACGCTACCGACGAATACTACAATAATGTAACATGGCGAGAATAATTATAAGTTACGTCCTAAAATTCTATTATTGAGCACCTAACTTGTAATACTCAGTCACACCGATCTTATTAACTGTACGTTATTGAAAAATGTTATATATTTATAAATCTTACCTACTATATAACTGGTAAGACTTTATGTGAATTGGTAAATGCAAGGATTCCATGTCTGTGCTCTGACAGTTTTACATGTTCACATCTTTACTTCACTGGCATTGAAACTTGAATTGTAAACTAAGGAACTCCTCAAAGAAGAAGTAAAAAACATGGTGTGATAGAGATATTGATAAGTTTATGTGGAAACATTTAATGTGTGTTGTTGAAGACGCAATAGAACGATCACGTGTACAAATATTCAGCGCTTAATTATTTTTTTGCCAACGACATGCATGTAACGTAGCGTGAGTGTGACATATACATAGACATAGCGGAGAGCATGCGGCACTCGCGACACACGAATGTGAATCGATGCAAATATTTATATTTATTCAAGATGACATTATTGTGTTATTGTAGAGTGCAAGTAATACTTCTAGCATTTCAGTTCCGGAAGCTGTCAATCACTTCCGTCAAGCGGAGACAGCAGCCGGAGGCGCCAGCGGTGAGATCAGAGTGACGGTGACAGCGACACGTCACAGAACCTCCCACTCACAGATAACATAATCTCCCTACTCTAAATATTACTTATATTTGTGATGTAATTGAGATAAACACTATTTTCAGAATCAGTTATTTATAAAATACTTGTCCTGTCTTAACTAATACTATCGGTCAAAATGACTGACAGTTATGTCAAAAAGGGTTTAACGAGCATATAAACAAGTTTGTTTGCTCGTTAAGCAATTTTCTTAATGTTTCCTGCATAAGAACCTTCTCTGGACAATAATAAGCACAACAAGCTAGGTATATATCTTGACCAAGGGAGATTGGGATTCATTTTTATACATATAGATTATCGTATAGAACTAACGAATAAAATAGCATTAAGCGTGTATGAGTACAGCAAACATATTTTGTAATTATCCTTATATTTATATAAAAGTTTTAATTAGTTCACTTGTTATATTAACTATTGAATTTATTATTTACTTCTGCACAGCAATTCCAAACATTCACACATTCATTCATATATATATATATATATTCTCTCGTCGGAGACTTACGAACTCCCTTACACATTTAGTGAACCTTCTTACTTATTTATTTAAATAAAAAAAATATAACCCAATAAGAACTTTGATTGATTCGAGGACAAAAATTATCCTATTCATGTTAATAAAATCCATTTAGCAGATTTTGTGTGATTAAGTAACAACTTGACTTATATTGCTGTCTCCTCTAGATGAGGCACAGGGCGCCCACAGTGCATCTCCATCCCACTCGAACTTGAGCTTCGCGCCTTATTTCGCTCCAAGTTTCATCAATGACAGTCCACCGCCAGGTTTGTTATGGACGGCCACGTTTGCGTCTTCCTTGGGGATTCCAGTCCAGGGCTTGGCTCAGTATATAGTCTGATGAGATGTTCTTGGTAACCTTCCAAATCTCGCACTCACTACAGCAATACAGACTTGACATTAGACCGGAAAATTTTAAGCTTGACTCTCTGTGTCAGTTTCCGTGATGTCCATACGTGTCGAAGCTGTGCGAAGGTTGATCTTGCTTTGGCAATCCTTAAAGTGATGTCCTCTTCAATTCCTCCAGTTTCTGACACGAAAGTGCTGAGGTAAGTAAATTTATGGACGTGTTCCACTGCCTTTGTACCAACGACTAGCGGGAATGTACTCGCTGCCCCAAACCTCATTTCCTGGGTCTTTCTGATGTTAATTCTAAGTCTTTCCTTTGCTGCCTTCTTTTGTAGGTCGTCTAATTTGGTCTGCATGTCTGCGCGAATGTGACTTGAGAGACATATATCGTCGGCATAGTCCAAAACTTCTACGATTTTGGTTATGCCCCATTCTATACCGCGGCACTTGTTATCCATGGTGTTGTGCAATATGCCGTCAAGAACAACTAGGAAGAGTAGTGGCGAAAGGAGACACCCCCGTCTTACGCCTGCATGCACTACAATGTCCTCCGAGACTAATACGTTATATGTCACTTTGCAAGAATAGTTCTTGTATAAGGCTCTTATAATGTTAATTATTTTCTCGGAGACACCAATTTATACCATCTCACCGTCAAGGGCCTTTTCGAAATCCACAAAACTAAGATAAATTTCCCTTTGCCATTCTGATACCTGTTGTAATATGATATAGAATGTGTTGATCTGGTCTGTACACGATCGGTTGGTGCGGAATCCTGCCTGCTCTCTACGTATGAGTGAGTCAACGAATTTTTGATGGTATTGAAGGCAAAGTAATGCCTCTCCAGTTTCAAATTGGCTGAAGTCTCCCTTTTTTGGAACAGTGATAAGAAAGCCTTTGTTCCAATCATTCAGTAGCTCTTCGTCTTGCCAGTTGTGCTGTAATAGAGGTGTCAGTGTATCTGCTGCTGTAGCTATGCCCATTGTCCACCTCCATCATTTCGGCGGTAATAATGTCGACTCCAGGGGCCTTGCCATTGATTGAGAGCGAATATCACTTTATTCACAATTGGCATATTTTCTTCGAAAATTTCATGTAAGTGTAATGTTTAATTAAGTAACAAACATATTTATTTTAATAGGATTTATTATTTTACTAGCTGTGCCCGCAAAACATAATGAACCCTCGGTACCCATCGACAGGTCGATGTTACCAGTAGACAAATATCGAGGAATATTTATATTCAACATTAATTAAAACATATTGGGTTACCCACGGGATAGAGCTGCATCAAGTTACATTGCCGTGCGAGGAACAGTTAGCACTTAGGTCTACTCCTGTAACGCGCAGAGATGGTCTCTGTGCCTAAGTGATACTCAAAGCAAAAGAAGAATTAGGTGGCGTAGCGTGCCGGGAGCGGGGATTCCGGCCCGATTCTGGCCGGAACTTTTCTAAGTAGTGTGTGTTTTAATCAATTAAATATCACTTGCTTTAACTGTGAAGGAAAACATTGCGAGGAAACCTGCACTCCTGAGAGTACCCTTTAGTTCTCAAAAATTTGTGAAGTCTGTCAACCCGCACTGGGCCAGCGTGGTAGGTTATGGCCTAATACCCTCTTCATTCTGAGGAGACCCGGCTCAGCAGTGGCCTAAATACGAAATGTCTGCTTTAAGTGGCTGAGGAGTTGGATATAGCGCAGGCTACATAAGGTTGACGTGTCTAGACGATACCATCGAAGAAACTATCCCATGAGCGTAAATACGTAATGTTAAACTTAGAAAACGTCGTTATTGCTTTAGGAGTTTAAAAAATATAGACTATTATTGTCTACTGCTATTAGTATATTTCTCAGTACACATTTTGGATTTATTTTAAAAATCACCCAAAATAAGCGTAAAAATTATCTGAAATAGAGTAAAATTTTGGCCGAAGCAGGAGCAATGACGCTGTGGTCACATCTGCCTGGCTGTCCTAAACAAGGCGGTAA
Organism: Limenitis camilla; assembly: GCA_905147385.1. Classification (NCBI taxonomy): domain Eukaryota; kingdom Metazoa; phylum Arthropoda; class Insecta; order Lepidoptera; family Nymphalidae; genus Limenitis; species Limenitis camilla. The sequence goes on along the minus strand of LR990236.1, from coordinate 15,317,468 downwards.
AAATGGTAAGTTTCTGAGTGCACTCTTAGATATGTATCGTATAAAAAACGATAAAGAGGCAACACTGTGGCGGGAATTTTACAATATGTCGTCTTTTATTTCCTTTCTGGCGCGTTTGTTATTTGACTTTGGTGTTTTTCTATAACTTCCAACACTTCGGTATACCGATAGCCTGTATGGCGTCTCTTACGTGGACCGTTTCCGTTTTTACTTCATTATTTTTATTGTCTTTTTAATTTGTACACAATGATAAATTTTATGTCGAAAGGTTTTTTAGAATTCAAAAGTAAACATTCTAAAGCACATTCTAAACTCTCTAATATAAAGTGTTTGAAACCATCCACGCACACTATTAACGGAGCGCCAATTTTTAAATTGAATAAAATGCTGTGCGCTGGAAGATGGATCAGATGTGTTGGGAGAGTACAACAATTCGAATAGATAAGTTGTTGCTTCATCTTATTTTATTATTCGTGAAAACATTTTATATTATTGTAGAATATTATAAAATAGTATCATAAAATCCAAATACAGATTAGGTATTATAGTATGAGACAATCAACAAACACGTGGCGCCATCTACAGGACGAGCGACAGGTTCAACTACATCAATAACATTTGTAAATGAATATATCTTTTGATTGAGTGAACCGATTGCGATGAAACTAAGACTAAATGTTACTCCGCATTTAGCACTTCTATTTTATATAAACGTCAATCAAGTAAAGTCAGTAGTTTCTGCATTTATCGCATTCAAACAACAAACAATTTTTTAAAAAACTTTTGATATGGTATCTATACCTTTTTTTTTTCAATATACATGCAATGTACAGACATGGCAAGTCTACAGATTTATTATATGTATAGATTATTTTATAGATTTTATTATCAGAATTACATATTATAGTATTGTGAAATTGTTATCAAATGTTGCTAGTTTAGGTTAGGATCAGTCCTCTTGAAGTTGAGCTCCCTAATCCCTACTCTTGTCAGCTATATCTTATATATGTAAACTTAGCCAATATCTGTTTACAAAAATATATTTACGCATCCTACTATTTATCTAAATCTATTTAAATAATATTGTCTATATATAGCGATGATAGATCTAAACATATAAACGAAGCTCATATAAATTATTTCATAATGTTATAGGTACATATTTAATTAAGGACAAGCATTTGAATAGTTTTTTTAAAATCCTAGGTCTCTTTTCGGCCCCAAACTTATCCCTATTACAATTAAGTTAAACCTATATAATATATATATTCATTTACATAAGAGATTTTAAGCAATGAAGAGCTGTTGATAATTTAATAAAAAACTAGAGTACCTCCTACAGTTACAATTATCGTACAGCAATATTGTTTTCGTTTATTTATCAGTAATAGTATATTATTGCACTTTCCTGTAACGTCCATGTCAAGATGAGTGATGCAATAGTAAACAATAACAAGTAAGAGTGAGCTGGTAGCGGTGGTGGTAGTGCTAGTGGTAGTGGCAGTGGTACAAGGGCACGGAGGACGTCAACTCAATTAGCAGCTATCAGCATAATTGCAGCTGTTACTATTACGGGTTACTTTCAGTTTTCCTCAAACAACACAAGCTGAGATGTTACTATTGTTATGAGATGAGCTTCGTCTTAGAGCTCGTGCTCGCGCTCGGGCTCGTGTACAGCACTAATGCGAGTGCGCATTTCTTACTAGTTACTGCCATTGCTGTGTGTACATATCATAATAATTTATTACAGTAATTTCCTTAAATTACGTCGACCCATCTCTCTGTTAAAGCGTGAAAGAAGAACATTAATAATATTTAAAAAAATCAGATTTACAATACAAGTATGGATGAACACTTGCAACTAGGTACCAGTTTGATTTTAATAGATATTGTTTTTGCGAGTGACATGTAAACACAAGTACTCGTGTCCGCAGTCCAGCCTAACGAGTAGACAAACTACTTAACGAACATATTTATAGTACAATTGATTGCATGTGCAAGAGATCACACCCATCAAGTGTTTTGTGTCCACTGTTGAGTGTCCAGTGGAACAGACAAACAACTTAAAGTATTTAGAATTTTAATATCAAGTAATCTAGCTCAACACTTTTCTAGCAACTAACAAAATAATAAACAAACTTTAGTTATGTCAATTAATACATAATGCCCAAACTAAGAAACTTCCTTCCGGCAAGTTTTTCAAGATTAAGTTACTCTGTGTCTTTATATTATAAAACATGTATATACATACATAAGTAATGATCTAATGCATAATATTAATATATTGGTGAATACTTCCTTTTTGCCCAAAATGTGGACATGTTGTAGCATTGGAAGTGTCGTGCTGTCGGAACTCGGAAGTGGTATTGAGCTGTCGCGTACGAACTCGTATGTTATAAACACCTCAGACTGGTTTTATTTTCCCAAGAATCAGATCCGTCGGAAAAATTTATAAATGTTGCATCACGTTGCGGTTAAATCTATATTTTCCTAATAAATTAGTAATTACCTGTTTCATACTCTGCTAAATCGAAGAAAAATTAGTAATTTATATTAATTGCTATCTGCTATCGAAAAACGATATTTTTTGAAGTTACCCGAAGATATAATAAATGATTAATTCTTTACATAAAAAAAAACTAGAATAGAATAGAATTTCTATTTGTCCTTTGAAGAAATAAAAGTCAGCATTAATAAAATAACGAGCTGTCGGAGCGTTGTGTCGTGTTGTGTTGTCATTTATTGTGCAAATAAATGTTATATCCAATAATGGAAAAAGTTTAGCAAGATTCACTATAAGTGAGAGAGAGGGTCAAACTTTACAGGACGATATAAACAACTTCGGAGATTGCTCTGCCGTACACATTAATCACCCGGCGTCGCTCACTGCTCCTAGGTCAATTTCCTTAAACGTACCCCATGACTAATGTGCGACCTTCACATCGGCCCGCTTATGATACAAACGTTAGGGTTGCCAACCTATTTTTACAAATAAAATTATTACATCTGTTATTCAAGGTAAAACTATTGGTTGACACATTTTTAGTAGATAAATATCTGTGTAATAGCTTTACAACACTTTAGCAGTGATAACTATCTAAGTATCGCCGGGGGCGGAGCCCGGGAAAGTACCGGAATTAAGAGAGTAAGAGGCGCTCACAGACGTTAAAATATTAAAAACTTATAGATATTGCAGACTTGAGAACATCCGATAAATATAGTTCTAAATTATTCTTCACTGTGGAGCGCCGAAACATGACCCGCACGGGGCGCCCTAATGCCTAAGGTGAGAGGCCTGCTTTAAACTATATCTCGGAGATTTGATTGATGAGATGGAAGGAGAAACAGAGGGTATATTGAGAAACACTACAATATTGGGTAAACGCTACGTAGATACTGCTATTGAACCGATACATAATCAAATATGATCTCTTACAATTACGGGAGAACCCTTAGCGCAGTGCCTTGGACTTGTGACCAAGATGTAGGCTTGAGGACATCCTTACATTTGCCTCCACTGCTCAGGCTCTATGTTTAAACAAAAGGATAAACTCACATAAACCTAACCTAACACAAGACGTGGAAACTATATTATTAGATACTTACGCGACCCTAATCGGACAGCGTTCCCAGCACTAACACTGCACTTAACTCTTTCAATGACACCATCTGGAGACTACTTCACTCCTTGAGGGATCGCGCAAGACTAAGACTCCAATCAGTTTGTCGAAGGCATATAAAGAGTCGGTACTTTTCGTAAATAGGTAGGTGATAAATATGCAATTTATATAAACAATTAGTCACTTACGTTATTAAGATCTCTGCTACGCGATGTTGCAAATTCAAAGTCAAATGTTTATTATTCAATATTGGAATTTACATTCTCTTATTAATCGTCGGAATCTATCACCCTTTCGGAAACGACCTAACCCACACCTGAGGAGAATGGCCGCAAGAAGGGAAACGGGGCTTTCCCGAAATATATTAATAAATCTATTTGTTAAATAATCAGCATAATTTAGCTAATTTAAATAAAAATAGTTCGGTTGGCAGCCCTGACGAGCGCCCACGTGGGGGACACGCGACCACGGCGACCACTATCTAATAACTATAATTTGCAATCAAATATTATACTGTGATAAGTACATACAAACAAATTTGAATCGTTTACTTTATATTTATCAGGTTTGAGTTAATTTACAGATACAGCGAGATTTTCCTGTAGATCAGCAACAACGACCTCCAATAAACCATCACAATGGATAACGTAACTTGCGTAACATATCCTCCTCCTTTGTTATCAGCTGCTACACAAATATTACATTAACAACAGAAACTACACTAATAAAAAGGATTATTATATTCACTAAAGAAGTTTTATTTTTAGTAAATAGTATTGTTATTTTACCTTTGGTTTATTTTAGCGCAGACAAAATTAAATTTAGTAAAAAATCGTCTTACTAATTAAGCAGGGAAAATATGTTTTAGCGACGACAACGAGTTAAATTATAATGCGAATATAAACTGCTTCACCATATTCAGTTACCTACTCTCAGAAAAACTATTCATAACAAAAACTGTAACTCGTATCGAAGCAAATAGCAGACCGAGCACTGACGAACTATTGGACATTACCTATCGAGTGTTTTAACATGGAATATATGTGTCGGAATATAACATGGGAGGAAGGAGATAGTTAGAATATACAATCTTTTATAAGCATCGTAAGTGCACAATGGATGGCCTATCATGAAAGCTACGGGCTCAGTACGGTCAGGATATAACTAAAAATTACAATCTCTTACTATTCTGATAGTAACCCAAGCAGCGCCTTGGACTTGTGATCAGGTTGTAGGTTTAAGGATTTCCTTCAAGTAATTACAACGCTCACCTCCACTGCACAGCTAACATAAGGCTAACCCAACACAAGCCTAACCTTACACTTCCGACTTAAATAATATATCGTATTGTCAGGTTCTTATAATACCAATAGAAGAAAGAACCATTTCTTTACCAATGTCTTTATATAAAATAGTTACTTTCAATATTTAATTAATAAATTATGAACAATCAATCACTTAATAATGCTAACTAGAATATAATAACTAATATCTGAATTGTAATCGGATGTCGGGATAAAAAGTTGTAGTCATTCAAAAATGTTTCAGCCCGTCGAAGCTGCGGCGAAGGGCGGGTCGACCATTGACTAGTAATATCTAAATCGCAATTATAGCCGAAGTCACGACCACGGATGAGCCACAGTGAACAGTCAGACATTTTGAATGGACAATAAAAGTAATTTACATTACATACGCGAATATCAAGTCAAACGAGTTCCGAAAAACAAAACATTATAGCTTTTATGCGCCATCTTGAATTACACGCGGGTTTTCCTTATCCGATGCTATCCTGATGTTCTAATCAGAATAGATATAAAACTTTGTATTTTATGTTTGTGAGAACGAACCACACACATGTAGATATAATATATACAACTGGTCGTTGTCTGTACTGTTAGCTTTTGTTAAAATATGAATATGTCCGATATTAAAATGGGGATATACCTACAACGATATATAAGCATCGTGTGTGCACAACGGACGGTCAGCAAGCAGTGCCTAGTAAGTAGAGTAAGACTTGAAGTCACAACCACTGGGCCATCACTGCTTTTTCGATTATTGAATGTTAACTTGGCAACACAGGCCTACGACCCCACCTGTCATTATAGTGGGAATGGATGAGGGGGGTAGATTGCGTTTTATTGTAATCTTTTGAGTGTTATTGTGCCGTTAAGCTACCGTGGCTACCGCGTAGCTTATAGTACGTACGTTGCAGGTATTTTAGATAACTACATATCCGTCATGTGTAGGTATGTGTTATCTTAAACATCTGCAATGTACGTACGTAGGTACGTAGGTACGTCGTTATACAAAACAACAAAAAGATAAAAATATTACTATTAATTATTTTTAAATTTTCAAAATATTTAATTATAGTTTAAGTAAAAAGTTATATTTACGTATTACCTTGAAGTAACCTTGAAGAATCTTTAACAGATAACAAAAGGGAAAACCGATAAATATAAGTACAATTTATTCATATTAGGTAAAACCGACGATGTTAAGACACAGAGACGATAAAACGGTTTTATGTTACAATTCGCTATAATTCCATGTATATATTTATGATATTATGTATATTGTTAATTATGATGTTAGCAACATTAATTTGAATAGCATCCTATTAGTTATGATATTGGTAGAATCGATTTGAGTAGCAATTTACCTTACCGTATACCGTAGCAAAATAAATACTCCGTCACGATAGAAATCATTATTATTACATCGCGAGTAATCTAGCAGTAATGCTAGATATAACCCGCAGGAGGATGTTCTAGTCAAGCCGTCATACTGTTGGTCTTCACTATAATTCCTTTGTAATTAACAATATGTTACTGTAAAAAGCTAAGATTTTCTGGCACAATATAAAAATTTTTGACAGAGAAAATACATCTGTCAAAACAATTTTGAACATTAATCATCATCACGCAGTTCTAACTGGACACATTATTTTATTTTTATTGACGGCTATACTGATTTGACAAATTCGTTTTGAAAGATTTGTAGAAGTCCAAGGAAGGAGAAATACTGAAACAACTTTGATAAAACTTTTTACCTGTTGACTAATACAGGGAGGAAAGCGAGGACAGGTCTGCTAGTAGTAAAAAGATATTGATGTTTCATTTTCAAAACCAACATTAATCGACCACTCTCGTGATCCTAACACATCGCATATTATTCTAATGGTGATAGTTACTTTTTTCTTAATAAACTTTGTACATGATTCCGCTTATCTTAAGTTTAATATGCTATACCTAAAATGAATCAATATAGGGGGTTTCACAGGCGGGGAGGAACACTTTTACAATTTTACTCATAGAAGGAAATAACAAACAAAAAATATAACACGTAGCATGCGTCATGCAGGAAACTGTTGATAACTATACAATATGATAGTTACATTCGTACCAGCACTTTTTGCTTTACTTTTTATGTAAATCACAAGTTCTCAAACCTGACCGACCCCTAGACCGCTTAAAATGACGTTATTATTTTTCGTCATTTTTATTATTATTTTGCAATATTTTGAAATAAAATAAAGAATATGTCGGAGATCTGAGTTAGGCTTAGGTTAACTTTGTGTTAGGTTAGGTTAATGTTAGTCTAATCTTAGGTTTAGACGGTGAAACTAAGCAGTGGAGGCGAGTGTTACTCTTTTCCTTTTATGTTTCCCCCCCTAAATATTTATTTTATTCTGTTTTTCGTATTTGTTGCTATAAAGGCATCAGAAATACATCATTTGCAACAATTTGATGAGGTACAACCTAATGATAGATAGACGGACAGCAGTCTTAGTAAAGTCTTTTCAGTCCTTTAGGTATGGGACCCTAACAAAAAAGAAAAACAAACATTAAAGTGTGCGATGTGCTACTTAATTGTACAATAAAATATTGTAGGATCATATAAGAATAAAAATATAACATCTAAGACCTGGACCAGAGGCCCCTGTTTGTATCTCACAGACCTCCAATTCCTTTTTACGTGGACCCCTGTTAGTGTCCATCGACTTGGTGGCCATTACGTAACATTTTGAGAACGACTGGTGGTAATTGTGGACTAAATGGCGCTGGTTTTACCCACTTAATATTCGTTAACCATGAAACATTTCTTTATAATTAAAAACGTGCTCCAACGAGGCAGAAAGCGAGTTTTCTGGAAAATTAATAGTTATTTTATTCAAAGTTGCGCAAATTAAAGTATAAAATTTCCAGATCTGTGTTATTTACGACCGCGGAAATGTTTGATAAAAATATAACCAATTTATGTTTTATTTAAATGGAAATTTTAATTTTCTTAATATTTGTCTCGTGACGTATTATTGTGTCAATAATATTTATAAAATATGTAAAGTGGTTACCTAGTGGGGGCTAATGATGTCGTGACTACCTCACCATCACTCTACATTACAACAAATGTATGGGTTGATTTTAATTTTGAATAGAGAAATGTTTAAATATATATAATAATAGTAACGATACTTACTTCAATTTAACAAGAACTCACTCAATATGATTATTTATATGATTAGAGGAACACTACCATGAAACAGACATGGTAGGTATACATGGTGCGAACACGGTTCCACCTTGACCATTTTTATGCCTATGCATTTCTGAGTTTCTGTCTGAATTATTTTCTTGTTTCATCCTTTTTAGACAACTTTTTTACGTAGTCGGGTTATAGTTTTTTAAGCTTTATTTTTTTATTTAATAGTTTTCCGTTTTTCGATAGAGATAACCTTTATAATCTTATATTGTAATGTAATGTGGGTTTTTATTTGCTTAAACGAGTAAATAATTGCAACGACAGGACCGCGCGGAATATACGACCGCATTTTAAACATATATATTGACATAAACAATAACATACATATACATATTTGTAATGTACTTGCCAAGACCTTTCTTTTGATACCAAACATATGATAATAAGCTCAGTTTAATTTTTTTCGAGGTTAGAATCTGAGGTATAATTTCCGTTATAAAAAAAAATCATAAATTTTTTATAGCCTATGACACCCGCGCCATTATTACGAATCTATTGACACCTCACACATGAAAATTGGTTTAGTAGTTAAGGCGCTAAAGTGGAACATACAGACATACATACATACATAGATACATACATACATACATAGACTACCAAAATCATAACCCTTCCTTTTGGCTTCGCCGTAGTCGGGTAAAAAAGGAACCCTTATAGGACTACTTTGTTGTCCATCCGTCCGTCTGTCTGTCAAGAATCTTTTTCTCAGGATCGTGTGGAGGTATCAAATTGAAATGAATATCAAATACTCGGTAGCCTGCGGTCCCTTGGCTGCCAAGCAATCAAACTTCTAAGTCCACGCAGTACAAAGATATGACCGTTGATGTGGTCACTCACAAAATTTTAAGGTACTTCCCGATGACTTACAATCATGATTTTTAGCATGAAGCAAGGTCTCATAGCAAACGTAAAGGATAGAATAAAAAAAAAATTTTGTTTTGTATATGTGGTGTGTGCGTGTATACATTCATATGCACTTCGTAAAAAGCGGTTATTTTAACATTACAAACAGACACTACAATTTTATTTATTTGTATGGATGTGTTCAATAGTAAACGAACATTTTTATATTCAATTTTATTTTGGAAAGTCAATTCCTTCGGTAAAACAATAAACATACAGTTAAAACCAATAAATAAAATATTACTTAAAGTTATTGTCTTCGTATTTTGTGTTATGATCCATTACACGTCGAGCCAGTGAGTTCAATAAATTGCATCAGAGTGAACCCAGGACGCTGGACGAGTCTCCAGTTATTAAATAAATCTAACTAGATAAACTCTGAATACAATATTAACATAGTTTTTGTATTATTGACCAACTATCTCTTCAACATTGCTATTTGTATTAAGAACATGAAACCCTTTTATCTGTAATTATCATTGCCTTCATCTGCGTTCTGAGAACAATTAGGTTGCAATCTATGAGCAAACGATTACGTTATCAGTTTAATAAGAAAACCGTCTTTGTCTAGTAAATTTTACGTTAAGTGAGACTGTAATAAACATACACACTGGCGGATTAACCCACAACCTATTGATTGTGTTTGACGACGCCCACGTGCCCATAGTTTATCTTATATATAAATTCGTCGACAGTTTTTACGTCAAATTCATAAGAACTAGTGACGTCATATATCACGTTCAGCTCTTTGTAATATTATTGGCTCGTTATTGTTTGAATTAGTTATTAAACGAGTGTGTGCCGTTGTCCATTTGTATTGTCACACTCACAACTCTAAATGTACGCTTACTGTAAACAATTCATTTTTCTTTCAACAATCAACAACATTGTAAAGAATTGTTCCTTTTAAGAGACAAAAGATAAAAGAAAGCGCTTGATCAGCAGGTACACAGAAAAGGATACCTCCTTAATTAATTGAACTTTAATGTTTACATCTATATCTACATCTATATCTATACTAATATTATAAAGAAGTAAGATTTGTATTTTTGTATGTAACGAATAAACATAAAAACTACTGGACCGATTTCAAAAATTCTTTCACCATTAGGAAGCTACATTATCCCTGAGTAACATAGGCTATATTTATAACAAGAAAAAATTAGAGATCCTTAGGAAATCTCACGAAAACCATAAAATATCTTTCATCGCATGCGCTTTTTGCAGTATTGATGATAGAATAAAAAAATGTTGTACAATATTATAGAACGTATCAATATCTACAAAAAAGTCCGCGAGACCATATGTCCAACTATTATAGTTACGTCACTATAACTACTTTTTTACATTTTAAAAGTTGATAAAAATGCCTATCAAAATCAGACCATGTTTTCTATAACGTTGTAGTAATCCTTATCCAAATAAATTATTTCGTATTCAAGACTATTTCAATACCTGTAAATTACTTTTTGAATTATTAAAATCGGACTTTCCATTCAAAAGATATTACGAAATTAAAAATATCAATATAAACAAAAAATACACGACGACGCGACGGACCAGTATAGCGACGCAGCGCAGCGAGTAAAGCGGCAAGAGGGGGGGCACCGAAATGCGGGAGGGCCAATATATTTTTAAAAATAATATTCCACCCGCGCGAAGCCGGGACGGGCCCCTAGTTATTCATAATATAATAATTATTGTAAGACTCTACAATTTGACTCTAATGTCTGCTTCTACTTTTAGCCCCCTTTCAGTAAGAGCATATGTGTATTATATGAAACATGTTCTTTTAATGATAATTTACCATAAATGAGCTCCCTAAATGCAAAGATTTATTGTGTCTTTGTGCTAATTACGCAAAAGTAAACACGTAGGTGTTATTACCAAACATTAATATTACTACCTGACTACATTAATATTATATAATACTGTCTATCTGAATATTCAGCTTTATATAAACGAAACAAAGTTCCGGCACCACTTTTGATACTTTATTTAAACCAACAAAATCTTTCTGAACAAAGATTTAGTACCAGCTGAAACTGAAATTAAAATTCGGTTTTGTTTATGAATAATAGACACAGGTACCTGTCGACACTATCTGGGGTCTGAAGTAGCAGCACGAAAAGTGTAATGTTATTGTGTTCAATGACGAGTTAGCGCAAAACCGTTTAACGCGTTATTGTGACACTTAGTACATATTGTTGTGACAGCCTGCAGCGCGTGCGCGTGCGCAAGCGATACAAACAAACGAAACAAAGCGCAATAAACTGCTTAACTGTTTACTGCACTCTATGCCACAACTACTTCCCTGTACTCCTACACAGAGTAAATTATCTTACTCTTAATGAATTGTATTATATTACATAATTACTCCAGCCCTGAACTAGTCGCGTGCCACGTCCGAAGTGACGGCGACTGTCAAGATTCACCGCCAGAAACGAACTTGGAAAGTGATTTCTTATTTTATGTAAAATCTATACCTAATCGTGTACAAACTCTATGTAAATATATTGTATTACAAGTGTTGCAAGCAGTGATGGCCCAGTGGTTGAGACTTCAAGTCTTACTCGGGAGGTCCGAGGTTCGATCCTGGACACACACCTCTGACTCTGAGTTATGTGTGTTTTAAGCAATTAAATATCACTTGGTTTAACGGTGAAGGAAAACTTCGTGAGGAAACCTGCACTCCTGAGAGTTACCAAAAAGTTCTCAAAGGTGTGTGAAGTCTGCCAACCCGCACTGGGCCAGCGTGGTGGACTATGGCCTAATACCCTGCTCATTCTGAGGAGGAGACCCGGTTCAGCAGTGGGCCATTGAAGGGTCGTGAAGTGTTTACAAACAGCCTAGCTTAGTATAATTTCCATTATTTATATAATTCAATAATACGATTACCCAAAATTAATGTGTTTTCACTTTGATTGACCGGATACTAAGAAAATTTGTAATGAATTGTATGTTTAACCAACAAAGGGTCGAGGGGAAAAAAAATTGCCCGAGACTTAAACCAACCCTTACCGTTAACCCGTAACCCAACCTAAACTCACATGTTATTTTTCGAATTGTTTACACTTTTTCATTGTAGAGAACATTCGAGCGGAGCTTCGTAGACGCGCACGCGGGGCGCGCAGGACGAGCGTCCTCGAAGCGGTTGCTATCTGTCCGTATCCGTCAGACTTACAGTACATTTTTTATGAGATATAACAAAACACGCACGTGGTGGTGTTGCCACTTGTCATACTTTTTTACGGTTTTACCTGAATTTTGATATGCTCTGCGCTACTCCCACTCCCAACAGGTGTGTTGATTAGCTATTATACAGCTAATCTAGAGAATAGAGATATCACTTAATAGTATATCTGTATAATTTTATACGTATATCGTGTACCGTTGGCTAGTCAACCCACTTAACGAACTGTACAAGGCATGGGTTCGCAATATGTCCAGTTATGTGATGATTCATTACATTTCTTAAAATGTTGTTGCCTTAAACGACGCTTGAGCTCACTCAGATATTTGTTTATATAAAACTAACTGACCTAGCAAACGTTGTTTTGCTGCGTGGGCCACCATTATGCCTTAGTGGTATAAAAAATAGATGTTGACCGATTCTCAGACCTACCTGATATGCACACAAAATTTCATCAAAATCAGTCGAGACGTTTCGGAGGAGTTAGGTAACTAACATTTAAATATATAATACTAGCGACCTGCCCAGACTTCACACCGGTACAAATTTATTCTCAAAGTTACGTGGTATATTCATAACCAACATGTTTACAGTTCAATTATGTTAATATAAATGGAAGGAAGTATCAATTGTGATCAGCAGATTTTATGTAGATTTCTAACTCCCCACCCTTCACGAAGCTCTTGGACTATTAGGTATAAGGCGGAGACATCGAAATCATGAATCGTAAAACTATAAAATAATGAAAAATAATGAAAATAATGCTTGCCAAAAAAGCTCACAAGGAAAATATTTTTTTAAAAAGAGGTCAAACCGATGGATACTTACGAAAGCTCATAAGGTACTGAAGTCCTGCTCGCCTTGAGTTTACAGAAACGAGATGATTTCATGAAAAGAGATAGTTGAAGGGTTATCTGACTATTACGTAAGCGATATTTTTATAATTATGTGTAAAAAGCAAAAATAAATAAAGCTAAGAGCCAGACCCATAGTTGAACATTATAATCGCATATGTGCGATCTACGTGTAAGGAACAGACGAACAGTTGAACAGTTGAGGTCAGCGGACGCATCGTATCTAAGTATACATTAAGGTAGCACTTATCAATATAACAACGGATATACGAGGAGACCATAACTTAATAAGATTGAATTATAAAAAGTATATTTCGAAGCGAGCGCTTTCTGTATAAAAGGAACAGACTGACTGAATGTTCACCTACTAATGAGGTAGTACGAGTAGGTATACTTTCACCTCGATAATATTGAATCAGTAGGTCAAAAACAACCTGTATTACGTTAATAATAAGAGGAAAATAGCAGAGCTTTATCTACACAAGGTCGCATACTATACTACATATCGCACTATACAGTGTTTTTGTGAAGGTGGTGCCATCTCTTAGCGCGCGAAGCATACTACAATGTCGCAGAAACAGTCCTGTTGTCATTGTCTTGTCTGTTCTTACTGTTTGGTACTTTTTTAAACGCTTATACTGAAAAATCAGCTTTTTGTGTCACTCTTCTTCACCGTGTACGATATTATCCTCTGCTACTCTGCCAGCTACCAGAAGTTACCTACAGGTACGCAATCGAGCCACGTCAGTCAGATTACTATAGCTAATCAAAGACTATCGTGGCGTGATAATTTTCATAAATTAAAATTAGCTTTTGTATTGTTTGTGTTAGTATTTTATTTTACAATTTGTACTCAAATCATGAATTCATGTCATTCACATGCTGTGGTGCTACAAAAGGATAGCGCCGAGTACTTCCAGCAACTTAATTAGCTGGTATATGATAAAAGCATTTGAAACCAGTTTATTCTACGGCTATACCTAATAAGCTCTTTTTTGAACGCTACAATGTGATTTAAAACTAGATTTCTTTTTGTGATCGTTATAAATATGTATGCTATATAATTTTTATTTACACAACATTACATTAACAATAACTTATCAAGTATATCTGTTAATATTGTCTATTATATTTTATGTATACTCAAAGTGAGATATTTCAATATCAGACTCTCGCAGTGGATATTTCAAAATGTTCTTTTCTACTAACACTATCCTGAGAACTACTAGTATGAACACAAATTACTTGCGGTAATTAGTTCTCGTATATATATATTATTTACTAGCGACCCGCTCCGGCTTCGTATATAGAGAATATCGTGCTAGCATGCATGCATATAATCCACCATACATTGTTTTGTTATGTTAAAAAGACTTTAGGCAGCTCTGGGTGATCCTAAAAGATGTTTAAGTAAATTAATTCATACAATTAAATAAATTTAAAAAAGCACACGGTACATATACCAACAACATTTTTGGCAATTGTCTGTAACATTAGCTGGAACAAATAGACAGGTTTGTTTGTTCCAGCAAATCTCTGTAATGGCTGGACCTGGCTGGCTTTTGTCAGAACTTTCACTGGCTTTTCTGATGTAACAAGGAGTAACTTAGGGTCGGCTAGTAGTGTATAAATAAGTAGGTAAGTACGATTTCAAGTTTCGAAATAAATCATCATAAAACACAAACCCTTAACAAATTTTATTCTTCTAAACCTTCCTCATTAATTACCTACTGAATCTTTTGGTGGAAACAGCACGAAAATTCGTCTAGAAGTTTTTGTTTTTATCGCGAACAGACAATGAGACTTTGTTCTATAATATACAGAGATGCTGAAGCCTGACATCAGATGAATGTGAATACGAAAATATTAGACAAACATTAGCGCAAATGAAAAGCAAATAAGTAGAATGTGTTAGAAGTGTTCCACTTGCTTGTGAACAATTCCGCTATAAAACATCATTTAGCTCTTTCGCAAACGTACACAATACATAAAAAACACATTTTAGTAACACACGTCCAAAAACACTGGTCACACTATTTGTTCAGATACATATTATAGAATTTGCAACTAACAACGACCAGCGTCACTGATAAGCGGTAAACTTCCTAAACAATCATTCATCATTACTACATAGTATAAAACAAAGTCGCTTCCCGCTGTCTGTCTGTCTCTATGTAGGTATTTTTTTAAATAGATAGAGTGATTCAAGAGGAAGATTTATATGTATAATATATGCATAATATAGTAGAGCAACACTGATAATTGTAGAGGTTTCTAATGTGATATCGTAAATAAATACATTTTTTAAGCTTACATTGCAAACGCTGACTGAACCCTACGAGATAGATCAAAATAATGTACTACAGTATTGTACACCTTAAAAAGTCTACAAAAAAAGTCCGCGTAGGTATATGTCTACCTATCACTCAGGGATAACCCATAATAACCATTTTTTATCCTTTACTTTGTAAGAAAAATAGTGGCTTATTTACAAAGCGATTTTAAATAATACAGCATTAATCCTTATCCAATTAGGTACCTTAAACACATTGTGCATTTACTATAATATTGTGTTACTACAATATGGTCCTGTACTACATGAAATGTAAATGAATATTTTCGAAGATATTACAGGTTTAAAATGCAGAAATGCAGGGACATAGCGGTTACGGCTAAATAAACGTGTTAAATTGCACCCGGGCGAAGCCAGGACGACTAGTTAGTTTATACTAATCACTAAATAAAGTGGAGCATAGCATTAGAGCGCCATCTAGTGTCACGAGCGAACTGTTGGTTAGCGCCCTCTCGTGGCACTTGTTGTTTGTACACATGACCACAACAAGACGTCCACACTATTATATAAAGAGCAAAGGTTTGATTTTTAGTTTATTTATTCGATTCAAATATTCTCTATAACTGCTTAAACGAAGTTTAATAATTCTAACATAGGGTACGTGGTGTTGCCATATATAAGTTTTAGAACCATAAATGGCCATTTTGCTACCAGAAAGCTGCAATGTTTGTGAGTGATAGCGATGATTCAGTGTTCTTGTTGCCATGTGAAAATATATTGTAATTAAAAAGATGGAGCCACTGTCTACTGATTCGATCTTAAAATTACTTTCATTTTTACCGTATATTACTTACACTCAAGTTATAACTCCTACTAAAATATAAAAGCAATCACTTGCATACATGAAACTATTAACTACCCGAAATCGTCTATTTAAAAATATAGATGTGGTTCTCTTTGTGGTCACTCGCCACCCGGTGGCGTTGAGTGAGAAAGCGCTTTTTGTTTTGTATTAATTTCATATTCCTTATTTTCAATAATTTTAGCTGTGCGTTGATAAAGTCGCGCGGATTGACTATAGACGGATACTATGTAAATGTGCATGGGCCAAAATGAAGAAATTCTCCAAAACAAATCGAATTTAAGGTCATCACAACAATGGGTTAAATGAAATGTTTCAGTTACGAGTTATTCACTTAAATATGGATAGAAACTAACAAACATGTAATCACGATTATATTAACGACACATGACTCATGATACCAAAATTACTCTTGTAACTTCAACAACATTGTATTACACTTGAATGAAATATTAAATATTAGTTATTTTTTACTGGAAACCCTAAAAATCAATGGACATCCGTCCAAGTCACGTGTTTCAATACCTTTTGTTCAATGAAAATACTTTAGTTTTTAATAAGTAACACCGGTCAACACGAATTTTAAGTCCGACTTCTGAATGTCAAGTATAGATTTTATCTTACTAATAAATATGCTTTTCTCCATTTTGTTTTACTATTTAAAAAAAAAAACTTAATTATCAATGTAAAAGAGACAAACAAATTTTATAATTCAGAATATTTTCGACATTTAAACCAAAAAGAATATTCTAATTTATACATTAAAACAGAGAATTAGAAAAATAACATTCTTTTGTTAACTTATATAACTTAATTAAGAATATGATACATAATCACATTTACATTTATTACCATGATGTTTAAAACAATATTAGACGAAATATATTTTTTTTTAATTTTTAAAGTGACAATAAAATATGTGGATGGACGCTTTATCGGTAAATATTCGCTTTCGCCTTTGGATGATAGTATAGATTGAACTATAGCTAGATATTACAAACTTATACTAAAATTGTTTGTTATTAACAAACAGCAAAGCTGTTGAAATTGCAAGTTTGCAGGGCGAAGCGTAGTAAACAATTAAAAACATATAAACATGTATTTTTATTGAGCTTCTATTATCATCTCGGTTTTTTCTTGCTGTCGTCCTGGCGCCGCTGCTTCTTAAGCGCCCTGTAGGCGGCGACCGCGTCGAGGCGCCGCAGCTCGGCCGCTCCCGCACCCCCGGCCCCAGCCCCGGATAGCAGTGACGTCAGCAGCAGTCCCCTACGACCCGGCTGTAACAATTCAATATACTCATTCCCTACACTGCACTATATATATGTGGGCCCGTAAGTTAGTCTTGGGTTGACCTAACCTTTAGAGCTAGAAGATTAAAACTTATTTTTTAGGCTGGTGATTTGATATAAATATCACATCAAAAGTTTGTAAAAGTTTTACCGTTAAAGGTGTAAAATAACAATAGGGAATAGGGGGTGAAAGTTTGTATGGAAATATGTGAATTTTTTATTAGTTTGCAACGAGATACGTGTGTCTTATTTGTAAAATAATTAGCTTAAATAATTTAAAATGGTACCCAAAGACACTATTCCACGCGAACGAAGTTGCGGGCACAACTAGTAAATGATAAATTTGTATTTAATTGTAAATAAAATAAATTGTACATAAATAAATCAATATGTTTTTCAAGTAATGTTGAAAAATGACATAAAGTTGTTGTTTGGTCCCAGTCCCACAGAGGGAAATTAGTCAATCCGGGAGTGAGTTCAAACAAATCATATGAAAAGTGAGAATATGATCTTTTAAGATATTGGTGGATAAGATAGATTCTCCAATCCTGGAGCAAATACTTGTATAACAAAATTGCTCCTTAGTTGACTTAATAAAGAATATTATTATGATAAATTTAGACACATAAAAGTCAAATTAATTTTGTAAATTATCTTAAATCTTAAAAATATAAACAATGTATAACCCGTGGTGCTCCATCTCCTGCAGCAGCATGACGTGGGAGCACTGTGAGTGCGGGCGGTGCATGCGTCACCTCGCCAAACCCAACACGCTCATACACCAGCTCACTCCGACTGTCCTGTGCCACATACATATATACATTAAATTGGACAATATACATTTAATTTAAACACATATTAAACACAATTTTCAATATGAAAACTAATATTTAAAATTATATATATTTGTATAGTATATAAATTGTTACCTCAGCAACTCTGTTTTTCTTCTCCTGTTTCTTGAGAGCCAACTTTTTGGCACGGCTGAGCTTAGGTTCCTCTGGTGGTGCATTCTTGTTGGCCTTCTTGTGCTTGCGCAGTCTCCGCTCACGCTGTGCCGCCATTTGTTCACCTTTCATATCTTCCACATCTATATCTTCCTAAAACATCTCAATTATTACTTTTAACCTAATCCTTACTTTATACTTTTACATAAATTCATATCTTCCACATAACAAAAAAAATAGTTTTTAGTTTTATATCAAATAATATATTGGTGCTAATTCTGTTGTCACTTCTCTAAACTAAACTAAAATTTTCTAATTTTAGAGATAGCGAAACGTAAACCCTATTCGGTTTTCATCTATATCAACTCGTATATCAACACTGTGCAAGTTTTTCAAATGTAGCCTACAGCTAACACAGGAATAGTCATTTAGAAGTGCGTATTTACCCTAAAATTATCAAATTTTTATCTGCATTGCGCGTCAAGTGTCAACTATCAACATGTCATTAGTCATTTTTATATATAATCTTTGACAGTCATGTCTTAATAAAAGTTAAAACATTTTGTTTGTATACTTACCAAAAGAAATAGAGAACGAAAGAGCCGTTAAAATTCGCACAAGTGCAAACAAACTGCAACAAGTTACTTGTAGAAAGATTACATATTAACAAAGATAATAAACATAAGTGGACGGGACAAGAGCTGACAGCGTGGCATCAGTGTAACCCAGGGCCCAGGCTCATTGCTCAAGCTGTCCAAAATTCAATAGAATTAATGACATATCACCATAATAATTGTATTTAGTTTAAGTGCTGATTATAGACAACTGTTGATTAACGATTATTTTTTTGTGACTGTAAATTATATTGTTAAATGTTGATTAGTTATATTTTGAATGTCAATTGTCTAAATATAAATAAATATTTTATCATAATATCAAAATGAAACACTTTTATTTAAAATATATCTTTATAGATTATGAAAAACAATTAGTGATATCTGCTTTGGTGGATTATTCTTGCTTCAGCAAGGAAACCTCTGTCATGGTCGGTTAAGGCTGGAGAGAAATCATCCATCTCAGAAGGTTGATCTGTATCATCTGCAAGTAAATACCTTATATAATTTTTGATTACAGAAAAAAGTATAGTAGTTCAGGTTAACTATTTTAAAATTAATATTGTTTGAGAGACTGGATGCTGCACTAGGAGACCTGTATGACTGACAACCAGACTCCCACCCCCTAAACTAGTTGAAAAATTCAATACTCGAATAAATAAAGCATAATTTAAGGAAAGACTTATTACAATGTTTTGAAAATAACAAATAATTAAATGCTAGATGAAGTTGTGTGTATTAGTTAAAAGTAATATTATTTTGTCTTTATTGTGTGTATTGGGCTACTCTGGAGGAAGAATTAATTCCTCTGTTTTTCTATAGTCAACGTCAGAAAGCCAATAGGTGACATTATCTTAATGTAGATTTGGGAAGGGAGTATATAGAGATGGCCTTATTAATAGTCATGTAGAGAATATTACATATAAAACAGAAGAATCTTTGGGAAAATTTTGTATTAAATAATTTTAGAGTATACGGAGAATGGTTTTTAAGTATTGTACAGAGTAGGTACAAATAATTGTCGAGCAGTTAATACTTTGGTCTTTTTGTATAATTATGATATTGGAAAAGAAATAGGTAAAGAATAAGCTACTTTTGGTACTGTCTACTAGACCCTTGCGAACATGATTAATGCTGATTTTGGTGCATCACCCCAGGATGTATTTCAGTAAGTTGTGATTGGCACATAGCATAATATACAGTTTTAATTACATCATCATTACCATTGTTTTAATTGTGGCTTAAAATTGATTTGATTATCAATAAAAACTAAATATTTTATTTCATTAATGCATTGTAATTCTGGACAAGGACAATTGTTATGGTCATGAGGCAAAGAAAAAGTATGTTTTATCAAACTAAGTGAGAAAATTTTATCCAATTCATCATTTGTTAATGAGAAGGTTTTAGTAAATAACTGTTATCGAGCCATCTCACAACTTAGTTAAAACCTTCTAAAGTTATGATAAACCTCTTTCCTTGAATCTCCGCAGAACAGAAGAGCGGTAACGTCGGCAAACTGGGTTCTTTTTTCCATCTGTTAGTTGTTAGTTGCTAAACAGTAATAATAATAACAAAATTTAATAACACACCTTGATAAGCTTAGAGATGCGTCCTTCGTTTAAGCGATTATCTACCAACAACTTAATCAGAAGTTCAGGCTCCTAGTTTGTTTAATCTATATATTTTAATAAATTTATCTTCGGGGGTTTATAACGGGTTAGACGTATCTCTTATATTCCGTAACCATTTAATTTCTGTAAAACAAAATAATTAAACGAGATTACTGGTGCAGTTATAAATAACAGCGTAATTTAGAATCGATTGAAAACTATACTTACCGTTCTGTCGAGTCAAAAATAGTTGCAATAACGCAGCCTTCCATTTTAAAACACTATCATCACTAATATAATAAATATTTATTGCATCAAAAATGTGAATTTAAGTGCTCTTTAAATTTAGAGAAGACCTGTTGAGGATACCTCTAATTTTAGGTGAAGTTACTAAATTTTAGTGATAGTTGACACACACAGAATAGCATTTAACTCTAAAGCTAAATTGAAAACATTAGTAATGTCTAACTCGATTTTAGTTGACAAATGTCATTTTAGAGAATTTTCTGAATAGACATTCACTAAAGACTCGCTAAGTCTAAAATTAGAGAATTTTAGTTTAGAGAAGTGACAACAGAATTAGCACCATTTATTGACATTTTCTAGAAGCATTATTTCGATATGAATATTTAATGAAATTTGTTTAATCTGATTTTTTATCTATGATATAACTGTTTTTTGTTAAAAGTATCAACTCACCGGATATTCCAGCTGGTTCATAGGATCGTTTAGAGCTTTGATAGCACTATTTATTCGCAAAGAGAACCCTCTCCCTGACTCTCCAGGTAACTTCTTTAAACTTGATATAGGATTTAATGGAAAACTTTTATGTAGACCATCTAAAACATTTCGATTTTATTGTAACAAGACATCCAATGTTGTTCACATATGATTTTTGATCACTTAAAATATTTTATCTTATTACCTTTAATAGATGTTTTATTTTTCTTCTTAATTTTGTCTGGTCTGTTTTGAAATTCAAAAAGCCTTTCTAGGGAACGGGGAACTGGTTGCTCATCAGGATCTTTGGGTGGTGCATTAATTTTTCCCTTAAGACTAAATATTAAACGATTAGAATAATAAATGTATACTATTATATTAAATTTCCCCCTGATGTTCAGTAGACCCTACGTTAGAAAGAATAGAAACTAAAGTCCACTATCCAGCGCATCCGCGCAGCATTAATGGGATAGGAGGGGTATTCTGGCCCACATGCGGCGCATAATTTATTTAAAACACTTGGTGATCGCAAGATAATCGGCGGATGCTGGGTCACTACTTACGAGAGGTTCTTCAGCGACATATTGTACCCTTTCCCTTACAGGTAATTATAGAAATGTATTGAAGTGAAAAGTAGTGTGTAATGTGACTAGATACCTTTGCAAACGCCTCGCTTGCTGCACTAAAGGATCTTTAACACCTCGGTGTTTCTTAGCTGGAATTTTTCGACCCATTTCGTGCTTTTAGTATAATTAATTGAAGTCCGATATTTAAATATAATCATCAATCAAGTTCGATATTTTCTCACAAGTCACAATTCTAATAAAATAACAAATACACGTGCTTGTCGTCATCTGTCACCAATCTGTCACAGTGTCAAGTCACAACTGTCAGTCTGTCACCAGTCACCAGTCATGAACCTTTATAATCTGTATCTTTATGGCACACAGCCAAAGACCTTACACTTATAAGTGTAAGGTACACTTATAAGTGTAAGGTTTACAAACGGTAAAAAATAAAGTTTAAGAAACGACTACGTAAAAAGAAGTGGTCTAAAAAGGACAAAACAAGAAAATAATTTAGATAAACGCAGAAATGCATAGATACAGAAATGGTCAAGGTAGAACTGTGATCGTATCCACAGTATACCTACCATGTCTGTTTCATGGTGGTGTTCCTCTAATCATAATATATATATATATATATATATATTAAAAATAATCATAGTAGCTGCTAGCCGTCACTTACTGTTCAATAAATTATATTTTTTAGTACAATATAAAATCTCAAATTATACCAGTTGCTTAAATATATAAAAGAATGGATACCAATTACAATATTGTTGTTTTAAAATCTAGGTATTACATGGAACAAAGATTATATAAAATTAAACTATGGATATTATCATTTGATTTATGTAGGTATCAAGGTTCGAGAACATTATAAATCCTGAACGAATTGCTAATATCGAATACTGTTATGAATCTGTGGCGCAGTGCTGACTGGTGATTGGGTGAGTATGAGTGATAGCGATTAGCGAATGAATGTTGTGTCGGAGTGCGGGTTTGCGGGAGGGGCTTGTTTTTAGCAGCGAGCAAGGTCGTTCTTTGTGTCAAAAAATTCAACTTGTGACGATTACTGAGTTTTTGTTATTTACAAAGAGTCTGTGAGAGTGAGTGTTTGTGGTAGGTAACAATTAACAAAGGTCGTAGTGCGCGTATGTGGTTGATACCGATCAGTGTCTAGTATTCGAAGATATTTGTCTGTTCGAGCGGTCCAATGAGTCTGGGAGGAGGTCACAGCGCAGAGGGATCAAATGCGGGAGGAATATTCGTCCAGTTCAATCAAGATTGCACGTAAGTGAGCAGTGAGCACAGTGGCGTTGAGGGTCACTACTCATTGCTACTCGCAAATCTAACACAAGTTGCGTTGCGTTGCTGTGCGATGATGCAATATGTCAATGCCAGATTTTTTCGTAACACAGCTAAAATATTGTAAATAAATATTTGTTTAAACATTAAACCATTTGACAGTGGAGTCCTACTACTATCTGTTGTATGAATTGTTGGTGTATCCATGAACAGCTGATCATTGTTTTGATTTTCCTTACAATCACAATATTTACCATAACTAGAAGTGTTAACGGTTGACATTTCCTGCATTAGTATATAAGTGAGCTAACTATAATAACTAACAGAATTTCATATTGCTCTGTACTAAAACTGAATCAAAATATATATAATATAGTCAGTAATCTGACTCACTTCTAATAATTGTAAAATGGATAATAATTATTAGAGTAATAGAATCAAGATAGATGGACTAAACTCACTCAATGGGCAACTTGCTTCATAAATATTATTTCTTCAGAATTAAAAGGAATGGATATCAAACAAAACATACTTTCTCCACAAGTGATATGCAAATAATAGCAATTCTAAATAGAAGCAAATGTTGCACACTAATATGTTATGCAGTAGTAATAGTTATGGTTAGTTCAGGTTAGTTTGTTAGATATGTTTGCATTACATCTGTGTTGCAGGTCCCTTGTAGCTGGCAGTAGTAGTGGTTACCACCTTTTTGCACTAACTCCCGATGATGGTATTGAGGAGATCTATGCAAGCCGGTCAGGGCAGGACACCTGCCTGGTGGACCGCCTGTTCAGCAGCTCTCTCGTTGCTATTGTTACAGTTTCGGCCCCCAGGTTAGTATGTATGAAATTAATGAAATTTTCATTTTTTGTAAAAGTTATAAATCATATACAATGTTTTAATATATGTTCAATGTTACTACTTATCTGTTGTTTTGAATGATTAAGCAATAGATAAAAAAAGTAATAAATATGAGGCCATGACAATGGTAATGCAATAATGTGAAAGAAAATATTTTAGTCACAATATCACTAAACATATCATTTTATTTTATTCAATTTACAAAATCTACAGTTGCTTATACCACAATTTGAATCATTTCTAAGTTAAACTTATTGGTTATTGACACAAGAATACAAAAGAATAAATTAAATTAAAAATATTAATTTTATACCTTTTATATAAATTTTTGTCCTAGTGTAATGTAAATCCATATATCTATTATTGAGAGTAACAGTCGTATTGGAGAAAAGTGGGTGTAAGAACTCAACAGCATGCTAACTAACATAAAAAAATAATTCAATGATTTTGTCTTGACTTTCCTTAAAAAATGAAGGTGCAATTCCACAACAGTGAAGCAGTTTTGCTTTAATATTGTCATAATTTATAATCAACTTGCCATCCATCCTGCCCTTCCCGTCAGACCAAATTGAACTGTTATTCTTGCATTACAACAGCAACTGTGGATATTGCAATTATATAGGAAGCCATAAACTTCCTCAACCACTATATATGTACAATGTAGAGTGGGCCACATAACTGCCATACCCCCTCAGGAGTTACTTGTAAAATATTTGAATTTCAACAAGGTGTGATGTCGTAGTCATTGTAATCATTGATGTATTTGCTAATCAATGCTAGGCTTATGTAAATGTAATTATAGTCTCTTAACTTAAGGGTATAAGTTTCAATTTCCTACTACACATACTTTTCGCAAGTCAAAATAAACCTTATCGTTTTCAAATATGCAACTGCCATTGAACCTAAGTACCCTGACTTTACATAGATGTACTATGATAGATATTACAACATTAAGCAACAAAACATCTTTAAGATTCGTAAATGTTCTGAAAGCTGAATGTATAAATATTCAAATAAAAGTAGTTCGATCATCTGTATTGTAACCGCTCGTACGCAACGAGTGGGCGCTGGTGGGTCGTGAACTTGGCCCTGGTGCCGGAGACGCGCCACACCTGCGCCCGCACCCCTCCCCCGCCCCCGCCCGCACCCCGCCGCGCCGCTAGTGCTCCCGACGAGCCAAAAATCACCTTATCAAATATTGTATTCCGCTAACGAAGGTGATTGTTACATTTCTCTTTATAGTTTGCAATAAACAATAAAAGTACATTGACATTTAATTAATTTATGAGTTGTTTTATTATCATCGAACATTGTCATAAAATGAAGATCATTGACGGCTTCTTGTAATAACAAAGGAATATGAAGATACGAAGCCATCTATAATGAGTTAACTACAACAGTAGTTAAGCCCCATACTGTAGTCAGTAGAAACAATTTCGTAATGTCGTGACATGCTCACATGCTCTCCTGGCGACCTCATGTTGTTGCCATTGTTGGTGCGTGCTGCGGGTACAGAATATATTATATCTTATAAGTATATGTCCCCGAATTTGATTGAATGACTACGTCATTCAATCGTATAGCAGATTCAATCAGATGACATTTTGTAGTGAAACACATTTTGCAGTGAAACATTATTACATTGCAGTTAACAATTTTTTATTTTGTGATGTCGCTTTTAAATTCAAAACCAGCTTAACTATAGTGATTGAAATAAATCCGTATATTAATAAAGTCAATTACATTTTATTCTAAACATAAAACTACAGTAGGTACTACGACTTCTTTACTAGAATAATAATCGTATTTGTCAATATTAATATTGTCTGTTGTGTCGGTGCATTCATCGCACAGCGCACTACCGCTCGCCACGCGAGGATTATAATATTGGCGATACGAGACGACATGAAACATATCGACAACTCTATATATACTATTTTTTGTTTGATGTTATTTTTCATGCGTTGCGCACGCGCACGCGCATGCGTCACACAACACTTCGCTGACGCGTAATCTTGGGTTTATAATTGCTCATTTATACAGTTTTCATGAAATGTTTTAATCGTTCACTTTATATTTAAAATATCTTCTGTCTCCATATAAAAATTATTGTCATTTTAAAATGGGAGACGATACTAATATCACGACCCTGACACACTATATTTATTATAACTATTCCCCCTCTGACTTAAAGATTCCAATATTCATTTTTAACTGCTGAAGTGTTCGATTTATTTCAGGAAGCTGATAGTGTGCCATTACAAGAAGGGAACCGAAATATGTAACTACAGTTACAGCAACACGATACTTGCTGTTAAACTGAATAGATCCGTAAGTTTATATTGCGATATACATACAAGCAAACTCAACTCAAATAAATAGCTTGCTTACGAGTGCAGATGCTACTCCTCTCTTCCTCTCCTCGTAGCAACTGTATGACGTGTACACGACAATTTGGATTTATAATTGGAAAAAAAGATTTCAATCCTATAAACGTCATCGTCGTAACTTTGTACGATTTAACTTAAACATTTCCACATTCCTACCCGCAGAGGCTGATAGTATGCCTGGAAGAGTCTCTCCACATCCACAACATCCGCGACATGAAGATCCTGCACACCATACGCGACACGCCGCCCAACCCGCGCGGGCTGTGCGCGCTGTCGCCCTGCGTGGACCACTGCTACGTGGCCTACCCGGGCTCCAGCGCGGTGGGCGAGGTGCAGATTTTCGACGCGGTGCACCTCAACGCCAAGTGCGTCATCAGCGCGCACGACAGCCCGCTGGGCGCCGTGGCGTGGTCCATGTGCGGCCGGCGGCTGGCCACGGCCTCGGAGCGTGGCACCGTCATCCGCGTGTTCGCGGTGCCGGAGCGCACGCGCCTGTACGAGTTCCGGCGCGGCGTCAAGCGTTGCGTCACCATCGCCTGCCTCGCCTTCAGCGCCTGCGGGGCTTACCTGGCCGCCACCTCCAACACGGAGACGGTGCACGTATTCCGGTTGCAAGAGAGCGCTGGGGCGGGCGGCACGGCCCCAGGCTCCGGGGGCGCAGCGGAGGAGGCGCCGGGTGCGGGCGGAGCGGGGAGTGCAGGGGGAGAAGCGGGGTGGATTGACTGGATCTCTCAGGTAAATATCTATTGTTATCTCTGTAACAGTCACCCGCCCGGCTTTCGTTTACCCGTATGGTGATGCAGGCGGTGTCGGCGGGCGCGGGCTACCTGCCGGCGCAGGTGGCGGACGTGCTGACGCAGGGGCGCGCCTTCGCTGCGGCGCGGCTGCCGCGGCCGGCCAAGCGCGTCGTCGCCGCTGTCACCAAGTGAGTACACATACAGCCACATATACACTGACACTTGGGGAAAAGTACGTAATACTTTTTTTTAATTTTGCACATTCTGTCGAGTTTTCTTAATAAAATATTGAAAATTAAGATAGTGGCATTGAAGAGTCAGGACTGATCTTTCTGCGTTACAAAAACAAATAGATTTCTTGGGTACAATCTTGATTTTGAACGAAAGGAATAAAAAAAGTTTATTTTTAAATTATCAATGTGCATTCAAAATAAACTGTTTTTTTTTTTTGCAAAAAATTTCTTTGTTCGTGTTTAATCTTAAAGTAGTCTGTAAAAGAATGTGTGTGCGCAGTATTTGAACGAAATCAGTCCAAAGGGTTTCGAGAAATTTTAACTACCGTCTTAAACGCTATTAAAAGACATTTACTACGAACCATACGAAATCTGACCGACGAAATAAAATAAAAATTGATTTTCCGACGCTTGTCCTCTTCTTAACTAATTTTTGAGTTCTCTTTTGAGTTCTCTTGATATATATACTCATAACTAAAACGAATTAAGATGTTTAAAAGATTTATCACATGATAAGACAGGGTGTCCAGATTTAAATCCAGTCCAAATAACTTGTTTGGATATAACATCATCCAACTTTTTTCCTAGACGTTGCCGCAATTTTTCTTTAGATCTATATTTTTTTCATGAATGAGATGTATTAGTATGTTAATATCAAATAATTCCGAAATATAAATGCTATATAAATTAACTATTTATGATAACAAAATACTTTGCCTAAATTTGACTGTTCTACAATTTACCTGTTGGTTAGTGGTAACCTGATTCGTGAACCAAGTTTCAACCTAATCAGATCAAAGTGATTTTATTTCATATATTCTTCATAGAATTCTCGTTCATTTAATACCAATATCGTGGAAGTGCACAAAAAATAGCCTATCTGTCTATTGCCATCTAGTTCAAACAATTAATTGCAAAATTTCACCATATGTAGTCGAGGATGACTGTCAATCAAATAATAAAGATTCAACTTCAGAGCGTTTAGCTATATACGAGTATGTTAAGCAACATAAAGAGTAGAATATGACGCGTAGCATGTGTAGCGTGTCTCGCGCGGCGCGGCTGGTGGTGGCCACTTCGGACGGCGTGGTGCACGTGTACGCGCTGGACGCGGCGGAGGGCGGCGAGTGCGCGCTGCTGCGCACGCACCGGCTGCTGGACGCGCCCGCCGGCGTGCACGCGCAGCACGCACCACACAGCGCGCCGCAGGAAGGTATGCGTCAGCCCACGACTTCTTTCGTGTCTTGACGGCTAGTTGAACAATTGTGTCATCAAAGTCTTAGATAACAATTCAACTCGCCGTCTGGAATATGTAGCTTTTAATTTAAATTCTCATCGCACATTTAATGTCCTTCGGATGCCATGCATTCTGATACTTGATCAGTTTGTATGTATTTGAATGCATTTTCGATTTAGTCTAATTTTAATCTGAATTTCTATAAACTGTTTGGGTATTATACAAACTAGCGTCGGAAAACTGTCATATCAGTTTCAATTTTCATAATTTTTTAATATCATTTATTAAAAAGAAATTAAATAATTAAGTTGCTAGGAATGTTTCTTATATAGAAACTGATATGAAAACCTTTCCATGCGCTTTTCTCAGTTACCCAATCGATTCAATGTAATATAAAATTTCGGGTGGAGATTAAAGTGATTAAAATAAACAAATCTCTTAGACTTTATTCCTAAAGAATAGTAATATAACACGAGATAAATATTGCATTGAATGGGTTGGCTATATACGTTATACTCGTCCCCGGCGCCCATGACAACCACCAGCGGCACCGGGGACGCGCGCAGTGCCAGCATCGGGCAAGGCGCGGGGCGCCGCCCCCTGGCGCCCGCCTCGCGCCACTGCCCTACAGTCTCCTCGCTCTCTGTCCCCGAACCTGCCCTCGCTTCATTTTCCTCTACTTCAATATCTCGAAACATGTTGTAAGGTCAGCTGCTCTCCCATGAAACTTTATGTTTTCCAATTATATTTTTTGATGTAGTTTGCAAATACGTAGGTTCTTCTTCAGCACCTTAACTCATGACATATTCCTCATCATTTAATTTTATCTATTTTTTATATTATATTTATGATTAATTTATTGTTTATTTATATCTCCATTTTTGTTAGTGCAAGCTATTAGTTTAAACCGAATTATTCCGGATCCCCATCAATGAAATATCTGATATATTATTATATAATAAGTATTTGTTTATATGCATTGATAAAATGAAACCGAAGCGATATCTATGACATCGGCTCCGCTCGCTCGACGTACGCACCCTCTCGCGACTGTTAATGGCACTTCACTCGTTGCCTTCGCCTCCGATTCGAATTTTTTTAAAAGAAAAATTTAGTTCAACTACTAATTTGGAACCTAAATATGATAGTCACGCGCGTTATATAGTGCATTATATCGCGTAATCGAATCGGAGGGCCGGGTGCGTGCGCGCGAGCGGCCGCTGACGAATTGTTCCCCGCAGCCGCGTCGGGCTGCAGTTACGCGGGCGCGCTGCGAGGACGCCACCCGGACCACATGACAGGTAGCTACCCCCCGCACCCCAGCGCCCCCACAACCCAGCGCCACTCGGGGCCACAACAACTTATTCCGTTTGCCCGTTTCAGTCTTTAATTTGCTCGCTTACTCCATCGCCCACCTACCTCCACTCACCCCATCGATTCGATAGTTATTGTAACCAAATAATCGATCGATTCGTACATTCTTGAGATCGGTCGCAGCCGGCCTCGTTCACCACCATGCTCCATCCCCTTCGCCTTCCTCCCGCTTGCTCGAACACTGCGGACGCGCGCGCTCTCCGGTCACGCGCCGCCGAGGGCCGCGTCCACGTCACCGCTTGCGTTTTATTTTATTACCATATATTATAAGGACGTACACGTGTAAGTATAAGTAGTGTAACGGAACGCGCGGCCGCATGTACTGACGCAACTGTTTGTTGGCGCGTAGAGGGTGAGGAGGCGGAAGGCGCGCGCGACTGAGGGCGGCGGCGCAGGAGGCCGAGTGCAGGTAAGTGGCGCCGCGAGACCGACCTACTTGTACCGTTCTATGTCCTCACAAACATCTATTTTGTTTTTGTTTTGAAATAAATCTTCTTAAAAATAGTTAAAAAAGAGAGTAGATCGTGCCAATAATATTAAAATAATTAATTGGAATAACTCATAAGAATAATAGGTACAGTGCTGTCGAGTGTTGTTGTTTGTTCGTAAAAGTGGTGAGGGTTGCTATTCAAAGCTGAGTTTACGTTTATGTTCCAACTTCTATCACATTATATTTGTTTTCACGAAATTTAATGCATTCGAGTTAATTGTTAAATAAAGGAAAAAAAATATATATAAAAGGAATCAAAAGGTTACCTTGCTATAATCCGCGGCAATCTGAACAACCAGACTCGTATGATACAACCCAGAAGAGCACCCTGCCCACGTAAAAATGAGACGCGCGAACCCGAACCAAGACACCACACAAGTAAGTAGCTCGACGATCTAACAACCAGACTCGTACGGGACAATCCGGACGAGCACACCGTTCACAGAAAAGTGTAACGCGCGCGAGCGCGCAAGCAAGTGACGCTTGTAGAGTCAACACCTCCTGAAGATGCTTCGGTTACGGAGCGAAACGTACGTCGATTGTCGAACGCGATCTACTTGTGTGGTGTGTAAAGCTCAGATTGCCGCGGATTATAGCAAGGTATCCTTTTGATTCCTTTTAAATCATGAATTTCCGCAATATAACGCCTGATTCAATTCAATAAAAAAATATATAACTCTTGTATATTTAACGTAAGGCCAATAATGTGATAATCGATTTAAAATCGTGCAGTAATACAAGTAGAGCACTAGATTGAATTCTAATCCAGCCCAGGATTGGTGACCACGCTTCACGCTTGCCGACGGTGGTGCTGAGGCGCGATCGTTACCGTGCTTAATGCTGTGATGATGTGACTGTTTTGATAGAACTTTGTGCTTTACCGAAACTTGAACTACTTCTGCACAATCGTATTGTAATCATGACCCCTATTACGAGGCGGTTGTTACGCCGCATGTCCTGGAACACATTCTGATGATACTCAATATTACTAACATAATTTAGAAAAACTTAACTTAAATTTCATCAAAATTGCTTAAAATTATTAGTTAGCAAATAAATAATGTAATATATACATTATATACATATATTGTCGTTAGAAATGTGTAGGTATGTAGGTGTAGGAGTGACATTGTGTGCAGAGTCGGAGCGGGCGCTGGAGCTGGGCGCGGCGCTGGCGGGCTCCCCCCCGCGCGGCGCCTTCGACCTGCGCGACCCCAAGCACTTCCCGCCGATGCGCGCGCACCCCACCCCCACCGCCGCCCCCGCATCCGCCGCAGACCAGTAGGAGTGATGATAATCTAACACCTTATTTTCCGTTAAGCAGTTCAGTTTGTAACCTCCAATCATCAGAAATAAAAAGGTTTTAAATATGAACTAGAGTATCTCGATACACTAATTTATATTTATTAAAAAAATAAACGCGCGAAACAGATCAATATAAATTGATTGACAGAAAATTGGTGTTAGAGTAGCTCAAGGTGACGAGCGGTGATGAGCGGTGACGAGCTACTGGGTCTCCGTATTGAACGGACTGCACTATAGGTAGAAATATACTTCGACAATATTTTGTGAAATTTTAACTGAATTTACAAATCTAATTGAATTTAGTTTGTGGAGATGTCCATAGAGGCAGAAGCGAGTACCGCTCACCGACCTCTCGTTGTATAAATAATAATGTAAGAAGGTTTCAAATTTGTGGTGAATTGATTTCGGCTAGCTCCGAGTTAGTAATTATTTAGGCTAGACTAGGCTAGGCGTCGGGCTCACCCTAGCTGTGCTCGCTTAGCTTGGGAGCCTGTCACTTGTGAGCGCATGCACATGCCACGCCCCCTTTTAATGCAATCTCAATGTAAAAATCATATACGTTTTAAAATTTAATAAATAATTGAATAATATATAAAGTATTTTTGGATGTAATCAATGATCGGTCGGAGCGAGACATGTGCGCGCGCATCTGTATATAGCGCGTGTCACTCGGACTGTGCACGCACTTGTAATATAGTGTAATGTAATTCGTGGAGTGGGAGTATGCGCTGTGATCGCGTGTGTGAGTGTGTATGTGTGTCTGTAGCGTTGGTAACTATGCGGAGACCGCCGCGAAATTAAAAAAAATGCAAAATTCTTCGTAAAAATTGCGGCGAGTGCAATAAGGCTAGTAAATGTGAACAACGCTCACGCGGCTTTACATATCAAGGTGTAATATAATTTTAGTTAATTTTAATTTGGACAAGCTCCGCGCTCACGAGAGCGGGTAAAGCCGAGTGAGAACCCGAGCGGCGCGGCTACACACACTGAAGTACAATCAAATACATAATTGTAATAATGTACTGAATACTATACTTTTAACGTGCGCGCCGCTGCGATTGTCTCGTCTGCTTAAAAACAAATTGTACATATTAAATAAATATTTTTACAAAACCTCGATCAGTTTCCTCATTGCTTTACCTCGATACCCGTCGCCAGACTATTTGTTACAAGTTACAGATCTGCTATAGCTCACATCTAAATCCTGTACACTTGTACAGGGCATGAGCCGTGGACACTGAGCCCCAGATACTAATTGTTTTTGTATCGAGATTCGCAGACTGACTACCATTCAAAACCAATCAAAGTCAGTCAACATTTTTTATTCAATATTGGAATTTACATTCTCTTATTGATCGTCGGAATCTACCACACTTTCGGAAACGACCTAACCCACACCTGAGGAGAATGGCCGCAAGAAACTCAGCGGGACTATCTCTTTTGGATACTTTTTTTTTGGTTTTGTTTAATTCCAATTTTTATAACAAATATATTTTAAAACGTGAGAAAGCTTGGAGCGAACGCATCATTCCCAAGGCGTGACATCTTCCAAAAAATCTTTAATGTTATTAAATTTTCCTATAGAATAATTTTGAACGTTTTCTGGGATCCTGTTGTAAAAGCATACACATCGCCCCCCCACAAAAGAATTACTCTACTCAATCGAGTAGTAGGAATGACAAGTTTGTGTTTGTTCCTAGAATTGATGTGATGCAAGTCACTATTTCTAATAAAATCATTAATATTTTTACTTACATACATAACATTTTCAAAAATGTATTGCGAAGCAACACTCAATATATTAATTTCTTTGAATTTATCTCTTAAAGATATTTTTGGGCCGAGACCATAGAATGTGCGAATAGCCCTCTTCTGCAGTACAAAAATCGTGTTTACATCGGCTGCGTTACCCAAGTAGAATGCCGTAAGACATTATACTATAGAAGTAGCTAAAGTAAACTAAACGAGCCGTGTCTATATCAGTTAATTGACGCATTTTCTTAACCGCGTACGCTGCAGAGCTGAGTCTATTGGCCAATCTCTCAATATGGAGGCCCCATTGTAATTTAGAATCAACAGTGATGCCCAAAAATACGGTAGATTCCACTGGTTCCAACTCCTCTTCATTTATAAATACACCAGTCTCTATTTTTTAAACATTAGGTGTCGTAATTTTACAAGTTGACATCGTTATGATGTTTTTAACAATAATTGTCAAAAAGCGAAATATTTCAGAATAGTTTATGGGACAAGAGAACGCACATTTGTGTACAATTTACTCGAGTCTGTATAAAGCCGCCAAAATTACGTTCTTATATAAATATACTTTCCCTTTTGGTATTCTACTCGTATTTCTTGCGTGCGCCACTGCCGCACTGCCCACTGCCGGGCTATATTGGTCACTAATGTATAAATTCTCTCGCTAACTCTTAAATGATAAATTATCTGTGATTTTATTTATTTAAAATATTCATATGTTTATTATTTACAACTGAAGACCTAGTGTGTTACTAATATTGTTGTACTAGTTACCAATGAACACTGACCTAAGACCTAACTGATACACGTGACAACTGAGTAGCGTGTTCGGTGTGCAGCGCAGTGAAGGTAACGGTTCAATTTCAAAGAGAAATGGACATCATCATGCAGAAGTAGATAGACTCCTAATCGCCTTACAATACGTATACACCTCCACAGGATTCCGCTTTATAACTTGCAGATTATCACCATAAACCATTTTATCTCAATAAATATTTAAGGGGACGGTCTGAATGATTCCAAATGTAATAAAATACAAAAGATTGTAATACGATAAAATAGGATTTATTATGATGTCTTACAGTAAACAGCAGAAACCGTTCGCTCGCACTCTTGCGGCGGCTCCCTTCGGCACTCCCGCACTCTTGGCTCCCTCGCTCCGTCTTCAGTATAAAAGTTACCTCGCTAGCATTCTTCTATTTACATTGCATTCCTGAACAAATACAAATCATCATGTCAACATTATAGCATTAATAACGAGTTGGTTTTTAAGAATCCGTACCTTAAAAGAAATAAGGAACCCTTATAGGATCACTTCGTTGTCTGTCTGTCAAGACCCATTTTCTTAGGATCGCGTGGAGGTATCCAGTTGAAATTAATATCAAATACTTATGCCTGCGGTCACTAGCGGACGTCAAAACCAAACTTCTAAGTCCACGCATTGAAAAGATATGACCGTTAATGTGGTCACTCATAATTGTAAGGTACTTCCCAATGACCTAGCGTCGTGAAATTTAGCATGAAGTAAGGTCTCATAGCACAAATAAAGGATAAAAATAAACTGTAAATTTTTTTTCTACATCACTAGAAAATTAAAATTTTTTTGACCGTCACGCAAAACCTATTTTCTCAGAAAAACGTGAAGATATCAAGTTGAAATTTATACAAAATATTCTAATCTCTCGTTCCTCAAATATGTAAAAATATCAAACTGATAAATCAATTTAATAAAAAGCCGCAGCCGATATTATCTCGTGTATTATAATTTTGATTTTCGAGATAAATCCAAATTCCCAGGCTTCGTCTTTTGACCTAAGAACATGAAATTTGGTAAGAAGCAAGTCTTAATTTTTCTATAGGGCATTGCACATATGCGGACATGAAACAAAATCGATGTTTGCGATTTTAGTAATATTTGAATATGTTATGCAATAGATCTCCCCTCGATACAGATACAAAATCTCTTTACTGTTTTAACGAGTTTAATTTTCTGATATTGTAGTCTATTAACTTTAAATACATTTATTCCAAAAAAGAAAAAAATATTTTGAAATTGAAAAATGTATTTAAAAAGATTATTTGGTAAAATATAAATTCTATTAATTAATTTATTAATTTTTTTATTTCTAAGACTGTTCACTAAGGTTTAAAGTAAGGAACCTCTACCAGTTACTTAAATTTTCTACGCTTAACGTTCATCAGGGTTTAATTCTCAACAGAAAATGTTTATATGAATCTAAAGCGGCTGTTGACTTGTTTTAAATTGTTTTTTATTGCATAATTTTTTCAAATGTTTTATCATATTTTCTTATATTCTTCTAGCAAGTAAATATGTCAATTGAAACACGCATCACGGGAGTTAGTGATTTACGCACGGTACGGGATTTACGCACACGAAAATCAAAATTTAATAGTGTTTGTCCCTTTATTGAAATTGTACGGAACTTTCAGAGCGCGAGTTCCACACTCGCACTTGGCCGAATTATTTATCTTTAACATTACTGAACCAATTTTGACAATTCTTTCACACATCGAAAGTTTTTTTCTTCGCGAGTAGTATGAGCGCTATAATTATAAATATAAGCTTATTACATACACACAACACAAGATTATAATTGCAAAAGGAAGAACGAGTAGTTTTCCTGCGCTAGTAGTGGCGCAGCGCGACTTCGTCCGTGTTGAAGTATGTATAGGTACATCCCAAATCCTTCTTTGTACTTAAATAAAAATTAATAATGACATATGTAAATAATTTAAATTAAAATCGATTTTGGAATTCAGAGCGTATTGTTACAATAGGTTATGGGCAAAAATAATTTTAATTTTCTATATTTTTATTTGATATTTTGGAATATATATTAAATAAAATGTCTCAAAACAGACCGTCAAAATATAGAAAAGCTGCAAGGAGCTGAAAACTGGTTGACATGGCAATTCGATGTAAATTTCCAACTATCAGTGAACAGACTGGAAGATATTGTATCAGGCGTAGAAATTCTACCTGATCGCCCAGCTGATGGCTCATCTGATGCAGAGATGGCCTTATACCATAACAATACAAAGAACACGATGCTCTCGTTCGGTACATCCTTGGATCAACAGTGGGTGGAGAAGCAATGAGACATATATTAAATGCAAAATCTGATAAGGAAATGTGGGATATATTGCATTCGGTTTATGAACAGAAGAATGATAGGAGACTAGATCTTTTATATTTGCCAATTATTTACTTACAGTAAGGATGAAGCGGATGCGTTGCGAACGCATGTATCTAAACTTCAAACTATATGGTAACAACTGAATGATGAACTCAAAGAAGAATATATACATAGTTATGATAATCTTGCGGTAATCCAAACTCAAAATATTTATTTTTCAATTAGATTCTAACAAAAAGTACTTTTGAAATGTTAATATTTATCAGTCAGTAAGTTTGTCTGGATACTACAGACAACTTGAAGTTATATGATAAGAAGAGCAGATATGTTAGTGTGTTGTAAGTATTAGCCTTCTGTAAGTAAAATGACGTGGATTTCGCTTGGAGTTTGAGTTTCGGCTTTATTGACAACTGAATATTGAACCAAGCAGAGACTTATGTTGCTTAAATTTGTTATATTGAAATGTCAGACATGTTTCCCATGAGTTTCACACTTGTTTAGAAGTTGAAACTACACGGAACTGACGTTAGCCGGCTCCTTCGAGGGATCGAGTACATGTGTATGTAAATGTGTTGGCTCTCACCGCGGCATTGCACACATCTCGCAGGCGTCGAGCGGCGCGGCGTTGTGGAAGGTGCAGAGCGGACACGTCCACACGCCCGCGCCCTCCGCCCCGGCGCCTGCGCCCCCCGCCCCGCCAGCGCCCGCGCCCGACATCGCCGACATCGAGCTACAACAACGTCACTTGTTTAATATTTCATATTTTTTTTGTGTTTTTTATTATAAATAAGAATAGCAGATAATTCTCTCTATTCACTTACAAAGATTATTCAATTTTAAATTACTTACAGATTATATAATACATGTAAATTTTAAGTACATGGCATAATCGGCTATAATTAAATAGTATGCAAATATTTCCTAAATGTGTTATATTTTTCTAAAGTTAAAAATGTCTACTCAATCATATATTGTTTTGTATTTGTAAAGGAGACACGTTAATTCTGATATAATACAATAATAGTACTACTAGTATTATAATACTGTATACTGTTGGTACCTGTGATGATCGAGTCCCGGGTCCGCTTCGTCGGCGGCTCGTGCCAAACGCAGTAGCGTGGCAGGCTGGGGCTCCGCGCACCACGCCTCCGCCGCCTCCGCGTCGCGCTCCCGTACCGCGTCCAGCAAGGGCGCCAGCTGCTCCAGCGTCAGCGGCAGCGCCTCGTTCGTGGCCATGTAGAGCAATACATGGAAGTCTGATACAGCCTCCAAGAAGGACGCGTGCTGCTGCAGGTGGCGGTGCAGCGCGCGCAGGGTCTGCACGTGCGCGTGGAGAGGTCTGTTCGCCGGGGGGAAAGTGGCGCGCGGTTCGAAAGTGGATTGCTGCGTGGTGGGGGCCACGCCGCAGGGGACGTCCACCAGCAAGTACGCAACCGGGAGACGCTTTGCCGACACACCCACTTCGTTGCCGTATGCGTCGCGTTCCTGGAGAATTTATAGAACTTATATAACTTGTTTACTTTTACAATGTAAAATGTATTGATGCATGATATTGCCAGATTGTTGAGTTGTGATTTTAATTGTTTTTATTAAAAGTAAAATTTAACCGAAACAATTGTTCAGTTAGAATCTATTAGCTAAGCCTGATACAAATTAAGATGAGTAGGTGGTAGACAAAAATCAATAGGTCTGTTAGAACAAAACGTGGTTTGGACTTTGAATAAGACAGTTTGTCAGGCCAAAGGTTGATTAGTTTCAACGTCTGACTATAACAAATAAGAGGATACATAAAATCAATTCTATAGGTACATAATAATTATAATCTGCAGTTTTGAACTTTTACTAAAATTATGATATGTGACATTTGTTTTATATGAATATTATTTGTGTCATGAACGGCAGTATATCATCCTATACTTTCTAGAATGAAACAGCATCTACACAAGCAGTTTTCTTTGAAATTGATTAATATCTTATGTTTAATGTTTATGCACTATGGACGAGTAAAGCGTTTTACTTGCAACCATGTTAGCTGTTAACACAATTCTGACTTACCTTATAGTAAACATCGGGGACAAACTGCTGCGGGGAACAGTCCCTTATGTAGCCCAGGTCGGGGGCGTCGCGCGTGGGCAGCAGCACCCCGTCGCGCACCAGCGCCTGGCACTGCCCCGACACTTGGTAACCTTCCAGATGGATCTGGTTGTTGCTGTCGCCTGTCAGACGTTACACTACATGTTATACCCACATTCACTTTAAATAGCTACTCAAATCAACATTATTGGGAAACCCGAAAAGAAAATTTAAATTTATAAATGTTACACGCAAATATATAATGTGAATTCAATATAAACGTATACCACACAGTGTGGTGATTTCTGCAACAGTTGTAATTCAATATCTTTGTTAGAAAGGTTAACATTAAAATAGTTAAATTAATGTACTATTAGAAAAGGTTAAATAACTCTAAAATACTGACCAGTAACACATACAGTGACAAACTTGGATCCAAAATATCCAGAAGAGGCATGTCTACATGCATTGGGGTGTTCATTCTGCAAGTGACCTGCCATGATGCACTCTTGTGCAGACAAGAAGTGTGTGTCCATACCCCTGCATACAAACATTGTGGTTATTATTGCTTTCCATAGTTTATTATCATAGGTTTTTGATATGTAGTCTGCCACCTAAATTCCTTAATACATTACCTGTAGTATATTATATTAGAACATTTAATTTTACTAAGGCTCAATTTCGTATATCATCTTTATCATTTGACAATTTATTGCTAATTTAAAAGTACCTCCCAATTAAAAACTATTTTGTTAATATTAATTAACAAAATAGTTTTTAATCAATCTTGTAATCTAGAGTGCCACACAATTTTCGCAAGTAAATATAGACCCTATCGTTCTCAAATATGTTACTGGCATTGGACAGAGGCCGTTCAAGTATTACGTAAGCAATTTTTTTTGCTATTATCAATTGCCCCCATTTCAGCAAAAGTAAACAAAGCTCCTTCTCCCGTATTTCCCGTACGTACTTACGAAAACATTGATGCATGCATTTTTCTCCCTCCTCATTCTAAGCAGGGATAATCTGAACATGTTTCGATCAACAGAACAAAAAAAAGATAATCTGCGTTTTTTACTTTTTATCGCTGACCTACATCAATAAGTAGTCTTAGTGAATTTCTTTTACCAGTTTTTTTCCGGTCTAAAATACTGCTTTTTAAAATAAATGATACACTTCAGAATTCAATCAATTAATGTAAATTACTATTTTAAATTAAATTCTTTAACCTGAATTTAAGATCATATAACAACATCAGATAAAAATATAATATAGGTTGTCTCTTACCGTAAACACTTAACAGTGGCAGCAGCTAGGTCTAGTGGCAGAAGATCAGTGAAGATCCAACCCACAGCACGCAAACCAAGCCGAGTCGCCATCGAACCTACTAGTTCCTCGTGCTCATCAGGGCATAGGCGCACGTGGTCGCGAGAGCACTCTTGCGGCGGCTCGTAAATGGCAGCGACGCGGGCTCTTATGCCTACAAAAACACAAACAATAAAGCCCTGAAAGTATATATAAAATATAAAATAATATAAGTGCTAGAATACCTAGAGGCACGTCTGGATGTGGCTCGTAACGGCCGAGCAGAAAACCGACGCGTTGGTGTCCTGTAGTCCGCCAGTAGGCTAAAAAGCGGTCGACTGGGGCGGCGTGCTCCAAAAGCACATTATCTACATGTCGGTAACGCTGCCGGTTTAGTGTCACTGCTCCAGGCTGACACGTCGAACAGATGCCACGTGGCCACGGCGGATGTTCTTTACACCCTGTAATCAATCATAAAAATGAATAATTAAGGGACATTTAGCTAAAAACGCAAATACA
The DNA here is from genome assembly GCA_905147385.1 of Limenitis camilla. Classification (NCBI taxonomy): domain Eukaryota; kingdom Metazoa; phylum Arthropoda; class Insecta; order Lepidoptera; family Nymphalidae; genus Limenitis; species Limenitis camilla. Next base: position 15,276,704 of record LR990236.1, on the reverse strand, counting down.
TCTCTGCAAATTAACTGTTTCTTTATACTTTGTAGTTGTCGATAGAATTAATCACCTGGTTTAATTTTGCAGGAGAGTTCATCTAGTGTAATAAATTTGCCAGAAGTCATCTTACGTAGATATGCATGAAAAGACATATGTTTGATGTTATGTTCTTTGAGATATCCCTCATCCCAAGGTTCCAGAGGAGAGCAATGCACACAACAGCCTTTAGAGTTGTGACGACATCTGAAGTTTCACATTAGAAATAATATGTCTAAATAATTTAGTCATTGTTGACTGATGAACAAAACATTTAAATGACTAAAACATAGTTTCAATTTAACTTAACACTTAATAATAAATACTAAATATTTCTATCCACCGCCCAGCTTGCCCAATGGGATTTAATTTTTAGTTTTTACAAGTTTCTCTGATTTTATTAAGCATCACAGATTTTCATACAACTTAAAATTAAATTATTGTATTTTAGATATTTTATCAACAGTTTTTTTACATAACATCTATAATGTACATTAACTGCATGAATTTTCCATATTATATTATTGACAAAAATGCAGCAATTAGTCACCTTACATTACATACTTTTAAAGTGTTAAATATCATGTTCATATATACACACATAATATTATTATTGATTCTTGAATGTCTGATTGAATTTTTATTTTATTTATTTTTTTAATTTAAAAAATAACATAAAAAATTAAAAGTATATATGTATTTAACTCTATACCTCTGATTAATTAGAATATCTATCGTAGTTCAGTAATAAGTTCATACTTTTGGACTTAAATTGTTCAGAATAGAATGATAGGATAATTGATAGTTAGATACAGATAATATTTCAAAAGTGATTTTGGACACTATTAAATTGATTATTATGTAAACTAAGATCAAACAAGACCCCAGTGTATATTTTGTATGAAAACTCCACGAGACATTAGATAAGTTACATTTAAACTTTGGCCTATTTATTAATAATAACTATCGTAAACATGATGTTATTCTCAAAAAGCGTCAGTAGCTCAGTGGTTCGGGCGTTGGATTTCAACAAGTCGTGGGTTCAAATCCCGGACATTGGACTACTACTATTTTAAATCTAAAGAAAAAAAGGAATATATTTGTGTGGGAAAATATTTGTTATCAATACCGCTTAAGAATTTATAAAAATGTATAAACAGAAAAAAATGTTTAAAAAAATACATCTTACAGTTTATCATCTCTTTGTCTTTGTATATTTCCTGAGAGACGATATAGTTGCAGGTCTATGTCATCTTCCGCTGGGAGATTATTCTTCGTGGATATAACAGAATGTTCTGCTGAAGATGTGCCAGCCTTTATTACGTCACTATCTGGCTTGTTAATCTAATAAAACAATATATTATGTAGATAATACAGGAAATAAACTCAAATTAAATTGAAAGTATGATATCAAAATATACAGTAATAATATATTACAAAATGCAAAATTTCTGAAATAGTCATAGAGTATTTAATTTTTAAACATTAACATTATTATATAACTGAAGATATTAAGGTCACCCTTACCCCAGAACTAGTTGAGGGCTGATCAAAGAGAACAGCACCATTGACAGGACTCAAATAGAGCATATCTCCATGTTGTAAACCATATTCTCGTAACTGATGTGATTTACTTGAGAAAATTTCTTCTTTTCGCGCGCGATCTTTATACAGGGCAAATCCAAAAGTATTCAGATGTAGGGCCTCATAGACGCGCTCAAACAGCCGCGACGTGACGTCAGTGCCCAGCACCTCCACGCGCGCTGTGCCCTCCGACGACTGCACCCGCAGCGTCTGACAACAGTCAACAAACTTCTCCATCTAAACTGACTAAACTGCACAGTCATCTAGACGACTACGCGTCCCGTCGTAGATGAAGGCTACACGAAAAACACTAGACTACTCCTTCCCTCCCATAAAGTCGTCATTAAATGATTACAAAATGCAATGAACAGAGATATGCAACTCCTGTAGGTATGTTCAGAAAATTCAAAAAGTTGACATGTAATGATGATGATGACATCGTATAAACTCATAAATGTTAAGTAACGCTTGTAATTCACATAGCTTTCAAAGAAAATATTTACCATTTTTTTAGATCCTGACATTATAATTATTTTTAAAAAATTTTAAAATATACAGGACTATACTGACATGACAATTTCAGTAGTTGATAATAATTTGACAATGACATGACATAAAATTGACAAGTATCAATTTTTTTCTTGCGTTTTTATTACATATTGAATGGAAAAGGCAAAGGTATTACACCGTTGACCGTACATTTTACAGTCCTTGACTATCAAATATTGTTGTAATGACCTACCTGATTGCTAGGTGCAATTATAAAACATATTTTTTTAATAATATGTCCTCTTAAAATAAAAAAATATATTATACGTTGCAAGAGGCAGTGGGTGTGAAAGAAATAAATATTCTAATTGGATGCAGCAGTCTGTTGCAGCCAGTCAGCCATAGATTAATGATACTACGGGCTAGGCTGTCAGTGTCGACTGTCGTTAATGTCATTATGTCAAATGTCAATATCATTTCTGTTCTGTCATTGTTTCTTGTTTAAACTGATATATTTTCAAAAACACTAAAAATACAACATGTGTAATATAAAAAGAGGAAAGTAATTACATACAAAATGAATGTCACAATGTGATTATTAATAATTTGAATCGTGCCAGGTCGTGTAACATAAAGGTATATAATTTTTTATTTTGTACCTCAGTTGTTTATTATTAAAGAAACATGAACGTCGTGGATAAGTTTCACGTGCCATGTTGCTTAAAAATAGTTGATGTGTAGTCCGTGGGCGGCGCCGGCTGTAGGGCTGAGGCGCACGCGCAGCACAGGTGCCCGTCGCGTTGCACATCGTAGTCCACGATACTAGTCAATATACTATTTTATAACTTAAAATACTCTTCTATACATAGTGTTTGAATGTTTCTTAGGTGTTAGTTGAGAAGATGGCAAGTGAAGAAGGAGTTCCCGTAGACCTCTACATCTATGACCTGACCAATGGACTTGCTTCCTTGCTCTCACCAGCTATATTAGGTATTGTGTAAATAACTTACTTTATAAACTAAACATATTATGACAAAACAATTTATAAGAATTCTGCTCTTCTTTACTCTTCTACAAGTATACAATAAACACAAATAAAAACTTTTTTTAAAATATTACAAATAAAAAGTAATTTGGTTTTATAGTATGTATTTAAAAAATTAAAAATATCTAGAATCCTCAATGTATTTAGAAATATATTATATTTATTTACTAAATTAAATATTTTTAGGTATTAAACAATATAATACCAAAAAATATAAATAGGGTAAGCCCTTAATAACCTTGGTATCAGGTGGTTAATTGTTATTTGTTGCTTAATGCATTAGTTAAGGCAGTCATGCTTCAATTAATATTTTGCAACAAAACAACACCTAACAAATGTTATTGCAAAAACTGAATATTTTTATCATCTAAACACTATAATTTTATGACATTAATATAATGCTTTACTAAATTTTATATTATTTATGAAAACACAAAATCAATCAGTTGTTTACAATTATACAAAGTCAGATAAAAATAACTCTCTTCTGATGTATTATAAACAGATGATTAAATCATATAAAGTCATTGATCTTCTAAAAGAAACGTTATTTAACAGACGTGTACATGTACAATGGTTGAGTGTGACCCACTTGTTCTACTTACGTGGGACATGACATACTCATCCATTTCTAGATATGTTTCAAGGACAAAAGAGTGTGTGGTCCACGTAACTTTTTAACATTAGCTGTAATCATTGTTTTAAATATTTTGTTATATTTGAAATCATTCTTCAATTAATAAATTGCAACTTCTTTCTAAATAATTTGTTCTCTAATCTGTGTAGTGTTGTAGGAGGGAATCTGTGTTGGAATGTATCAAATGAAATTACTATTTCTACTATATTTATATTGTACTGAAATATAAAAACAATATAAGAGTATGATTCACATGGTATTGGCACTTAGTGTGTTAGTTATGTCATGTCTTTTATGATCATCATTATGTGTGTGATTAGAAAGCTATGATATGCTGTTATGTTGCCTGTTATATACATGTTGTAAGATTTTCTTTTGTAAGATTTTTATGCTTAATATAAATTTATGGTGGTGAAATCAGAAAGTTAGTGACTAGACACATGAAATCCATTTTGTCAAAATATTGATTGATTGAAGAAGAACTTAATATAATGTAATGTTCCAGGACGTCAGATTGAAGGTGTATGGCACACTTCAGTGGTGGTGTTTGAGCGCGAGTACTTCTACGGCGGCGCTGGAGTCACTAGTTGTGCTCCGGTATGTATATCAACTAAAAGTCTTATTATGCATTACAATTGATAATATAATTAATTACTCTATATAAAAACAGATCATTTTTAGTAAATATATATGTTTCGTCACAAGATGGGTCTAGAAATTGTGGTGGGCGAAGATTTAGCATAATAGATGCGAAGCGTATTTTGTCTGTATGGAACCTAATAGGAAGCATCCTGACACGTTTGTATGTGACGACGCAATTGACGCGGCGCTTGCGCCTGCGCATGCAACTCTGCTATTTATACCAAGCTGAACCCCGCAAAGAATTCACTAATGCATCTTAGCATAACGACTGTTGATCACGAGTGTCATTTTAGCACATACTGCATACACTCGACAACAACATTTTATTTTTACTCTATCTGCGGAATTATTGTGAAAAATATATATGTTTTATTTAATATCTGAGATATTCTATAAAACTGCAGTGGTTCCATTTGACTCCCATTGTGGTAATTAAACTATATAACGGAGGTGCGAAATTAGCCGTGTAAAAATATAAATCACATCAAACATTGCGTCTGCGTGTCTCACGCGTTTTAGCTATTTTGGTACGTCCTACTCGTGGACAGTGGACACTAATTTCTCATAGTTCAGCCACTGGAGAAGATACCACCCGACAGGAGATTGTCTGTATCATACAGTCCAGGCTACGGTGGCGAATGTTTGTAATATCAGCAGATTGTAAACATTCTATTACGGATTGGGCGAGTCGCCAGTAGCCAACCTGACAATTAGGTAATAAATGTTGTGAATGCCGCAAATATATCTCTGCCTTCTTTTTCTTCTCTTGACGATTTTATTGCCGGCGCCTCAATGTATTATGTCTTAACAACGCTTTTGAATAACTGAATTGAAATTATCTCATTTATTCAAATTCAATAAAGTGCAATTTGTAGCGCGTTGAGTTGTAGCCAAAATATTGTTAGGCCGAAAGTGCATCGAACGAGGTGCGACATAATTTGGTTCTCAGATCCCTTCATCGCCGCGCGCTACATTCCCACCCGGAATAGCTGCCGTCCCTCTCGCACGCTGTTAACGACCGCTTAAATCGTTTCCAACAAGAATGCTCTCAAATCGTAAAGGTGACTTCATCTTATTTTTCTACTCGTAAATGTCACAGGAAACCAGCAGCGGACGTTTTGGTAAATCTGTATTAAAACTAGCCCGGTAATTCGCACTTCGATGAGTATTTAAGGATTGTTTACGGATTTTAAATTGCGTGAGTGAGTGTTAGTCATATGTTGAAACGCGTCTAGCCGTTTTTGATTACTTGTACAACGCAAGGAAATGATTTATGTATTTTTACTGAAAATAATTTGTAATGTTTTATTGTTTTATTTGTTATACAAAGTATTTTTTGTTACGTTGCAGGGCAGCACGCAGCTCGGGGCGCCGCGTCAGATAGAACGTCTTGGCTCTACATTTGTGCCATTCCCTGTTTTCAATGAATATATACAAGGCCTCGCCACCACCACATATACGTAAGTGTCCGGTAGTGTGCAATCTCCTAGTTTGGAGAGGGTTGCTTAAATAGATTGTGCTGTTTTAAAGTATCTGTGAGCCAAATTTCAATGAAATTCTTTTGCCCGTTTTGGTATAACTGAGTAACACACATCTAAACAGACTAATTTTCACATTTATAATATTAGTAAGAAAATGTAAGTGCTTAAATGATTTGCAAGTGCAACAAAGATAGTTTTTGATAAATCTACAATCCGATTAGCGCTGAGTGTCAGTTTGGCAGGTTGATGTAATAGTGTATATGTATCAGGGCGGAGGCGTACCGGCTGCTGGAGCACAACTGCAACCACTTCAGCGATGAGGTGGTGCAGTTCGCGTGCGGCGCGCGCGTCCCCAAGCACATCGTGGCGCAGCCCGAGCAGGACCTGCCGCCGCCGCTGCGCCTGGCACTCACGGCGCTGCTGGACAAGCTCGTGCCGGACGGTGATCAGGTACCTATCACCTTATTTAATACAAACTCATATATTTATAGAAATAATATTTTATAAGTTTTTTTATTTATGTTTTGTCTATGCAGGTTTACGCGAACGGAGTGCGGCACAGTCGACAGGACAGCCCAGACTTCCTCACGCTCAATAATCAAATAGAGGAGGCTAGGTTAGTTAGAAGATCTTTAATTAATACTTTAGTCCGTAATAACCTATTTAAAAAAAATATAATAGGTTGGGGAAAAAGTTTCTTCGCATTTTTTAAGAAAATTCGAAACATTTTTAATATTATTCATTTACATTTAACTAAAGTATGTAGGTACCATTTTGTTCGATAACTTTTTGCCTAAAGAATTCTGAAGAGACCGAAACTGTTGGAAATCTGAAGGTGCAAGGTCAGGACTATACGGCGGATGCATTAGCACCTCCCAGCCAAACTCTTAATTTTTGCTAAGTAGCTAAAGATGTTCGAGGTCTAGCGTTATCATAATGAAAAACCACACCCCTTCTGTTGATTAATTCCGGCCACTTTCTCTCAACTTCTTGCTTTAATCTCATCAGTTGTTCGCAGTAGAGTTCAGTAATGAATAATGCCCTACCAATCCCACCACACACACAGCATCACCTTGTTAACCCGGGTTTCGCTATAGTCTGTGAAGCCTGACCAGCCTTTGATCGCGACCTTTTTCGCACGTTCTTGTCGTGCGTGATCCACTTTTTATCACCAGTTATCAGCTTCTTCAAAAATTGTTCGGTTTCATTACGTCGTGACAAAGAATCACAAATAAGTACACGGTTCATTAGGTTTCTTTCAGTGAGCTCGTGAGGTACCCAAATATCGAGCTTTTTTTTGTACCCAGTTTTTTTCAAATGCGCCAAAACTGTTTTGTGCTCAATTCCCAGTTCTTCAGCTGCGTCGTAACTACTGATGTGCCGATCTTGCTCCACTTTTTCAAAAATGGCATCCATTTTATACGTAATAGGACGACCAGAGCGAGGTGCATCTTTGACATCAAAATTTCCGGATTGAAAACGATTAAACCAAATTGGTGCTACTCTCACAGACACTGCACTAGGTCCATAAACATCACATTTTTTTTTTCGCGGCTTGCGTTGCATATTTACCTTTTTTTGTAGTAAAATTTTGAAATGTATCGAATTTCTTCATTAGATTCACTCATCTTCACAGTACGAATAACAAATAAAAATCACACATTTCCTTAAAACCAGCCAGATACAAATAGTATAGCCAAAGAGATTTTATTACAAGTTCATACATATACTATAATGCGAAAAGACTTTCCCCAACCTATTACAAACACGGGTGACGGAGTAACGTCATACAAACTAATATTGCCATCGAATAAAATATGGTTAACCAGTATATACATTTAAAGTTTCATATTTATTTAAATACGAGCGGCAGCTTTTTTTGTTTGTTTTTTTCAGTTTTGAAAGCAAGCTACACAATTACAGAGTGACAATTATGGATAGCAATATTGATATCCATAATTGTCACTCTGTAATTGTGTAGCTTTTCATTATTATTATTTCATTATTTTTAAAAAAATAAAAGAGAATACAGAAAGAATAAAAGGAAACAGATGATAAAAGAGTGAGAAGGACAGAGCAAAAGATAAAAATGAAAGAGATAGAGAAAGGTGAGAGAGATATAATAGAGAGAAAGAAAGTGAATAGAGACAGGATGTAAGTGTAAAAGTGGAAGAAAGACTGGAACACCTTCTTGTTCTTCTCTCTTCGACTTCCCTCAGTGAAAGAATTTTTAAAATCAAATCAGTAGTATCAAAATGGCCAGAGATAGAGAAAGGTGAGAGAGATATAATAGAGAGAAAGAAAGTGAATAGAGACAGGATGTAAGTGTAAAAGTGGAAGAAAGACTGGAACACCTTCTTGTTCTTCTCTCTTCGACTTCCCTCAGTGAAAGAATTTTTAAAATCAAATCAGTAGTATCAAAATGGCCATATTCTATTGATTAAAAATATGACAACACTACATTACATATATCACTCAGGAATTGTGTGTGTGAATGCATTGTTAAAATCAGATCTGTAGTTCCAGAGAAAACCTTTACTGTACAAAATAGTCACGTTACGGCATTAAAGTGGCTATATCTTTTGTAACAGAATATTTTTGGCAACTGCATATAGCCGATATTACCCGCTAAGGATGTAGCTTGCTATCGGTTAAAGAATTCTCAAAATCGGTTCAGTAATTTACGAGCTTATTTGTAACAAACAAACTTACTGATATACAAATATAAACAATCAAATCTTTCCTCTGTATATAATAGTGTAGACAATTATTTGTGACATCGTCACACTTACAATATTGTCAGCAATCATAATTATACAGAATCACATGGACATAAAATAATAATTTAAGATATTACCTAACAAATGCCGCTACTGATCCGTTTTAATTTGGTTACATTATAGTAATATAGAATTCTACATAAAAACAAACTTATTAACTATCAACTAGTGATGGCATTCTTTTTTTCCTGAAATGGGTATTAAAATAGTATTCCATTGTTTTGCTGCTTGCATATGAGGTTAATTTAAATTTAAAATAAAATTTAAGTTTGTAATATATTTTTAATTGATAATTAAAAGAATTTGAATTAATATTAGTTATTAATTTCGGACATAAAACACTTTTAAATGACGATAACTTTTTTCTGACATCAGATTTTATTTTAATAAACGTAATAAGGAATATAGACCTGCGGTGATAAAGCCAGCCAGAGAGATAAAGCCTTATCTGATTATGTGCAGTAGTTTTTGCGCGATGTACGATAAAAATTCAGGCAGACTGACAAATCAATTTTTTTTAAATGATTTTTGTGACTTCTCTTAATATTACAAACACTGCACATATTAAAAATAATCATTTTATAAGTTACTTTTATATTATATGGGTAGATATAAATTATTTGCACTCATAAGAATTGTATCTATATTAAAGTAGAATCTGTTAACAGCACAAACGTAGTTAATGTAATAAGACGAGTAAAAGGAGAACCCACTATAGATGCGACGCAAGCACGTACGCGCACGCGCACACGACGGGGAGGCGCGCGTGCGCCGCCGCGCTGGCTGCGCTGTCCAAGCTCCTCGCGCTGTGGAGAGCCTACCGCCGCGCGCCGGGGCCGGACACGCACCCGCGACCCTTCTAAATATTGTGACATATCACTGCTACATTATGATCTCAATAAAAATACTACAACACGCAATTGCCCTTTACTTTGTAGTGTAGTTGTGTTGATTCATGTCATAATTCAGTGCAGAAAAGAATTACTTTATGTGCACAAAAAATATAAAACAACAGATTCGAATAACGGAAATGAAATGGAAAAAAACACAAAAATCTTGAAAAGAAATTTCTTGTATGTCGCTACTACTCAGATTATCTTGCATGTCAAAATCAAAGAAAAAGAACACGACTGTGACGGTTTTGATGATTGATGTGGGATTCATGCTGGTTATGGAAGAAAATACTAGTAAACCTAAAATTATAACGTCAACTCTTTCCGTTTTAGTTAGTATTTGTAAACAACCTGAAAAATTAAGTTTATTTTTTTTATTGTCGTTGATGTGTAATAATTAATTTAAAGTGGAAAGCTATTCTATGAATGAATCAGTATTGATGATGATACAGAGTGGTGTCCCAAGAACTGGAAGCGCGTCGCAACACGTTAGCGGAGAAGCTGGCGCGGAAAGAGAGACGCAAGGAGAAGAAACGCAAGAAGCTGCGCGACCAGCACGGCGAAGACCCCGGAGAAGTGGACGACGACAGTGAGTGTTTACTATTATCATTATGCAGAATTGAATCAATATAAGCGTTATGTCGTTAGGTAAAAAAAATTGCTTGTCGTCTTGAGGGCCCTACCGCGCTTTGATTTTTGTAAATATTAAGTTTGCACAGACCACAGACTTTTTGTGCTCGAGACTGCATCCTGGTTCTAAGAAAGTCATATTAAATGAGTAGGACCAAATATACTTCGTAAAATCTTTATTATCAGATTAACACATCTTTCTACAGATTGTAGAAGATTTGAAAAAGTCAAAAACTTCCAAACTCCTATTTCCACGATTTGAAATTCCTTGTTATAAATGTATAGGTAAGCCAGCGGAGGTGTAATTGACACTCATGCCCCACAATAATTTTGATGTAATCAGTATTGCAGATAATTTAATTTTCTGTGGTTTAAATTCCCTGCGTTTTGTGCTAATTTTATATTATATTCTTTGCAATATCAGCTACCGAATATGAGCTGTATCGTGAAACGACACACTGACACATTTTCTGTTTTTAGTATTTCTTTTAAAAACAATCTATAACGATCCTATGTTTCAAAGTAGAAAGCGAGAGTGTACATCCAATAACAATAATGTTTGGCTCCTTAAAATGTTAACTTTTGCACAATGAGATTTCCCTGTGAGAGGACGGGTTAGAATACAATTCCTCTCTGCCGCTTGGAGAGCATCTCGTTAGAGGCGAGAAACCCAGCACCCCCTTGGTGGTAGGGGATCTGTTCCCCGACTGGCTTGCGACCACCAGCATGCGAATCCGTCCGCCAAGTGTCATTGATGCGTTCCGGTCGAGCCGCATGTCGGGCAGATTTACCCTTCCCTCTCCCATCCCGTTAATGCTGCGATTCTAGTGAACTCTGAGTTTTCATATAGGGTCCACTGAAACCGTAGCATTCTTCTCTTCATTCCCCTTCCTCACACTATCTTTGAGGCGGCAACGCATAGGCAAAACAAGAGTCACTCTCTTGTATTCTCAATGTCCATGGGCGACGGTGGCCACTTACCATGACAGGTGGACCGTCTGCTCATTTGCCCCTTAACTGCTATATAAAAAAAAAGAAAAAAAAAGTGCGTCTCGGGACGCTCGACCTAAGTGATAACTTCAACTAATCTAAGTTGAACTGTTTAATATTGAAATTGTTTAACTTGAGAAAAGTTTAGCTTATTACTTGAATTTAATGAACATTAATATGATAACGTGACATACTAAACACTGAGTAGAGAGAGGGGGAAGCGTCTGTCCGAAATACGGTTAGCGCTGTGGGTTAAAGTGAGAGAGGAGCCCTGCCTACTGCTGCCGTATGCGTGAGAGAAAGGGAAGCCAGACATAGTGGCGCCGTAACGCGTTACGTTACGAAGCAGTTTACCCCATAAGAAGTTATCACTTCAAAAATGAAGGACCAAATCAAACAATAATGTTTGGCTCCAGCATAAAATAGTAACTTTTGCATAATTGAGAACCCAATCAGAGCATAAGCTCTAACCATATACATAGTTGATGTATGATTTAAGTATCTGCTCTGACCAGATTCAACTAAAATTAAAATATACTCTACTTAAATTTCATTGCTATGATGCTATGCCTCTTCTTATAATACTTCAATATCTTTTGAAATTTTTCTCTGACACGTTTGTGAATTTTATTTTTACCAATAACCAGAGTTAAAAATATTTTATAGACACCATTTAAAATAGCAAAAGCAACTGCAACAGAGGATCGGTCCTATACTATCATTTAGCAACAAAAGTTGGTTTTATTGTGTAAAACATTTAATTTATTATTTTAACAATTTATTTCGTAATTTTCAATTCGATATTCTAATTGCCTACTCAATATTAAACATTGTCATGTTGTGTACATATAGGAATTGGGTTCTAACCACAGATCACAACTACCTAGAGATATCACAATCAGGGCTAAAAAGCATTTACATGTGTACATATTAGGTAAACACAAACTTAGTATCGACCAGCTATCAGACCCCAATAGATTTTTTTTCACTAAAAATTCTTTTTTTGAATATAAATTTTAATTGATCCAGTCTAGCAGAGCTCAAGTTATAATGGATATTAATAGTAAATTATAAAAGGCAAACTCAAACTCAAAATAGTTTAATTCAGTTAGACTTTTTACAAAGTACTTTTGCCATATCTAAACTAATCTGTAAGTCAGTTTGTCTGAACTCTAAAGCTACCACGAGTTCGGAAAGCAGTTTCCTGATGAGAAGAACTGGCAAGAAACTCAACATTCGCTCTTTTCAAAACGCCTTTGTTTACATAAATTTGTTTTACAATTTTATTATAACTCAGCTTAGTATCAACGTTACTTGGATTTCTGTAGTGTGTGAAAGTAACTGAAGCAAACTAGCCTAGCAGTATTGATATCGGTAATTTGTCTGACTCCTCACAGCGTAACCAGCTGAGCTGAGTCTGCCCGCTAAAGATGATAAATGAGGGTACCACTGGAGTTTTGAATTTAAAGTTATACCCAGAAATACCATCGAGTCTGCCACATCTAAAATTTCATGTATAAATGACTCGAACAGCTCTCTTTTGAAGAATAGAAACGGATTCAATGTCCGCGGCCCTATCCCACAGTAAAATGCCATAAGACATAACTAAAGTAAACTAGCCTAGCAGTATTAATATCGGTCATTTGTCTGACTCTCCTTACTGCGTAGGCAGCTGAGCTGAGTCTTCGCGCTAGAGATGATAAATGGGGGTTCCACTGGAATTTTGAATCTAAAGTTATACCCAAAAATACCGTCGAGTCCGCCACATCTAAAATTTCATTATTTAAACGTAGGTTAAATTTTTGTTTTTTAACATTAGGTAAAGCAAACTCAACGCATTTAGTATTTTTAGCATTAAGAACTAAGTTATTTACCATAAACCATTGAAGAACATGCTATAATGCGTTGTTCAAATCGTCATAATTATGTTTATTTCTGTTTACTTTAAATATAAGAGATGTATCATCAGCAAAAAGTACAATATCACACAAATTCTTCACATAGTATGGCAGATCATTAATATAAATCAAAAATAAAAATGGATCCCTGTGGAACGCCCATTTGTAACAAAGATCCAAAAGATTTTACACCATTAATAGTAATCCTCTGGATTCTTTGATTTAGGTATGAGGTAATTAGATCCAGAGAAACACCACATATACCATAATAATTAACTTTTATAAAAAGTGTTTCATGTTGAACACAATCAAAGGCCTTGGACAAATCACAAAATACACTAATCGCATTTTGTGATTTCTCCCATGCATATTTATGAAGCATCTGTTGTTATTGCATTCTGCATTGTGTTGGAAAAATCGCCAACATGAGTCGGCTCAGAGAATAAGTTTAATAAATTATATGTTTATACCAAAGCCGTAACTGTCTGATATAACAAATGACTTTTGTTTTGATGTGTGAGGAGACTGCTTATTATTAATGTTTATTTTACAATTGTTAGTAACGCAAGGTAAACCAGGGCTAGGACTAGATATTTGCAGGTTACATAATGTATTCGGTTGACTGACCGAGCCCGGTAGACTCTGCTCTGACTCAAATTGCATGCAACTACAACGTTTATCAATGACTCGAATCTCTCTTAGTTGTAGTTGCTCAACTCAATCAAATCATTAGCAGCGTTTATGTGCTCATTTGTTTGTGATTGAACTGAATCATATTTGGCACTCATGCTTTCTAAGGAGCTGGCCATGTTATCAATTTCCTCTTGCATACTGTACCTCTATGTCCTGCTCATATACAGTCCTATTTTTAATTAATTTAGTTTTGTAACATTTCAATATATTAATAAAAAACTTTATGTGGTCATTTCTCATTACATTTTTTACATTACATTACATACATTACATTACATTTTTTTTGGTTTCTTAATAAAACTTTTTAATTTAATATATGTACTTTTTAATTTTTTTATGACTTGAGAAATGTATGTGTTGCATATTACAAGATTGATTGTTATTATTACTAAGGGAATTGCACATGGAGGGCAGAACTCTTGGCTTCCTCCAAACTTATCTCCAGTTCTGTGATACGCGACAAGGCCCTCTCATGTTCATCACAACACTGTTGGAAGGTACTTACAATATTCAATAGTTCATCTCGTAGACTCAAAGTGTCAGTATAATTTGTATGCAACTGTGCGAGTTCACTTTTTAATTGAGAATTTTTGTTTATAATGTTTCTTATTTCCTCCTCACAGTCATCGCGTTCCTTTAAAAGTTGTTCATAGTTCTCCTTGGATACTTTTAATTCTTGCAGTGTCAATTTTAATTTATTTTCCAACTCAGTTATGGTTGCTTTGCGGGTCATTACTGACTTATCCATGATTAAAGAAACTGAAAAACAGAATGAAAACAATATAATATTTATAGAAAATTAGTAAATTAAACAAGATTTAAATTTTAGATTATATAAGAAAGTTAATAAAAGAAATAAAAATAAACAAGAGAGTATTAGATACAGAAAAGAAATCAGATAAAACGTTAATAGGAATTCAATTTTAAAATATATAATTATTTTTATTATGATACTAAATATAATTCAACTTAATATCAGTTTACATTAATAATTTGTTTTTTTTTTTATAAGAAATAGCAAATTTGTGATTATTATATTTTTATAACACAAAAGTAGGGTAGAATTATTTATGATAATGTAATTACAATCATCACAAAGTATATATCTTTAAGAAATGAATTTGTTATGTTATGTATTCAAGTAATAATAATGTATGAGGCATAGTATTAATATACTATATACTAGTCTTCAGTCACTTACGTCACTCTGCCGCTGGGAGAGCATCTCGTAAAAGGCAAGTAACCCATCACCCTTTGGTGGTAGAGGATCTGTTCCCTGACTGGCTTGTGACCACCAGCATGCGAATCCGACCGCCAATTATCTTTGACACGTTCCTCCCTCTACCATCCCATTACTGCTTCTGTTCTAATGAACACCAGGTTCTTGCTCGGGGTCCATTGAAACCACAGCATTCTTCTCTTCGCTCCCCCTCCTCAGTCTATCTTCGAGGCGCCAAAGCATCGACAAAACAAGAGATACCCTCTAGTTTTGTCGATGTCCATGGGCGATGGTGGCTACTTTGCATCAGATGGACCGTCGGATCGTTTGTCCCTATTCTATCATAAAAATGCAATGCAAAGCAGGGAGTTGATAGTCTTCAGACGGTGGCCAGATCTTCACAATACATAGTTAAGAATTAATCAAACTATAAAACCGCATCAAAATCGGTGCATTATCTTTCAATGCATTCAAAATATAGAGTGAAAGTGGCGTATGCAGATTGCGCAGCGTAGGAACGAAATCACTTGTGTTTGCTGAGGATTCCACGTGCGGCCGTGCAAAGTGTTTATAGCACCGTAAAATTGTAAACACCGTTAGATTATAATGTATCTCGCGAGATAAACTATCGAAAGTTTGTGAATCGTAAGATACTGCTGTACCAAGGCTGTGCCTGATTGGTAAGTCTTATAGTAGGCTGTTGTGAGTCCATAGATTTGGGAGGGGAACACAGGTGTCAGTCAAATAAAATAAATGCACTTTAAGAATTGTGATATGATGTATGTATTTATTATTTAATAGGTAATCAATAAAATCTAAATGAAACACCGAAATTATGACTCAGGGTTAATTTACCACAGAGTTACGAAACTATTACAGTGGGCATAATAAAAATAGTTAAAAAATTAAAATGGCCAAATCCAAGAATTTTATTCGTCCCAACCATCAGACTACCCCTAGAGTTATATAAAAAGTGGAGACGCGGAGGGAGAGGATCTCTCGCCTGTTGTAGCACGGTGGGAAGGCGACCAGCAAGGTATGGTAAATTCATCCTGATTCACAATTTGACGGTATCACTTCGATAAATTATAATCTACCGAAAAATAATGCGTTAAATTGTAAGCAGTTTGTTTCAGTTTACAATCTTTCGACACTAAAATCTTGGGAGACAGATTATAATCTTTACAATTTTACGGTGACGTACATATATACAGTGTATACATATATTACAGTACAAGTTACAATTTAACGATAATGAATAAATATCAGTATGTATAAATTAAAAATATATTTTTTTTACATTAATGTTTCATCTGTTTTGAAAATAGTCATCATCGTCACCTGCCGGTACGCTCGCGCTATTTAAGTTATTCATATTAATATCAGTTACAGTTATTTAAAGAATATCGCAATTTAAATCTTCCATTAAACTCATTTGCGTAGCAATTATTTTAACAGTAGATTCTTTTGTGTTCGATATTAGATCAATTGGACACAAACTCATATGCTGAGATGTTGATAACTAATATCAATAAGTAACGAGAAAGTGTTCTAGTTATAGTGAGTATGCGGGCCATAGGCCATAGCTCGAAGAACACTTGTAACATTAGACAGTGTGATTAACCTCGCCTATTTATTGCCAACGCAGTTGAACGATCCTCAAATAGGTCGGTCAAAGCCACGCGCCGCCAGTGCGGCTCCCCCACTTACGAAACTATCACAACAACCTACATGAAGTTTCCTCCGCGATATCCACGGCTGGACTGCAGAAAAGTGGATGGGGAAGCAGCATAGGATTACGAAATGTAATATAAATAATATAGTTTGGATATAAAGGCAGTGCGCGGAGTGCGTGGGGCGGGCGGGACGGGCAGCGCGGTCTGGCGGCGTGCCAGAGCAGGGCGGGCGGCGCGCAGTGCTCCCGCGGAGAGGCGACCGGTACGGCGGTACCACCACGTGCATTATATTACTTAGCAGGTAGGTGCAGCGCTGCAGGCAGCACCAGCCGACAGGTGGCGTCCCTGCGGCTGCTCGTGCGCATTTATAGAGCCCAACCCCCCACGTGTACTTAAACTACCGGAATAGCCCATATTGTGATTGCTCGATACGACTCCAGTGCGCTGGAAATAGATTGTTATTATTAGTATTTGTGTTGGTTGTGATGTGCTTAGTGTTCTGATTAACTCTATCTCTATAATCACCCTAGGATGGACATCATCAGATGACAGGAGAACAATACTGTAAAGATCAAAATCGCGCTGTGGTCGGTGGTATCTTAAAATATCTCGTGATAAATGCGGCCGGCATCGTATATATCGCATAATAATTGTTTAGAGAGCGGCTCACCGCAGTCGATGGGTGCAATACAGTAAATTTTATGAACCTTGAAAAAATATATTTTCTTAATTTAGCTAATGGCGAAAGGCTTCATTTTTTATGCTTAATATTTTATTTCGAGTAAAGTCTTAAAAACGAATTTTGGTTATAAATTATAAATTGTTAGTACAGTAAGTTCATGTGAATTTGTTGTTGAAATACAGTTTTGTTCATAGACATGGCTGAAGCAGTAGAGGCAGTGGCGGCGGCGGCGGCTGCTGGACCCAGCTCCCGCGACCTGGAGGCTGAGGCGGACGAGCGCCATCTGGAGGAGCAGCGCCGTCGTGCGAGGGACCCGCCTATCGTCTTCAGAGATATCGATGTGAGTCTGGTGAATCTTTTTACTGGTCGATGTTTAGTATGAAGGGTACATATATTAGTAATCGTGTACTTAACACCCACTAATGTACCATCCCATCTCTAATAATGACAATTATGATACTAATAACAAGTAATAATGATATTCAGCCATAACTTATTCGAATGTTTACACAAACAAACTAAGATTTTATCGTCGTAATAAACAGTAAGCTGAGCTCACTGAATATTTTTAATTATGATGCAAGTGCACGTTTGTTATTCGTGTTTGGGTGTTTTCCAGAAGTGTCCAGAAACACGTGGACATATTACATGAGTAAGAGGAGTTTAGGGCTTGGTGCCTCGCCAGGGGTGGGCGGATATATTCCGAAGATATTCTATGTCACTAATTGGTATACTACTTTAAATATGACGTGGGTGGTTTAGTGCTATGTGTATAGTTTAAACAGGAAGTGTTTTAAATTTGTATGATTTCAAAAAAATAATGTTTCATAGGTTCACTAACGTAGTAATCAATCTTTATAGTATTTGTCATAAAAAATTGGTTTAACCTCTTTCATTATAGTTACTCATGGATCTGCGTAATGCGTTAATTCACTTAATTCAAATGAAATAAAATACTTTAATCCTCAGGGTGCAGTAGAGTTTGAAGCATTTTCAAAAACATTAGAAGGTGTAGAGTTATCAGGCGAAGAGAAGCAAAGCTTGGACGAATTGCAACAGTACCTGGTGCAGGGTGAGGGGAGCTGGGTGCTGGGTGACGAGTTCTTAAGTTTTATTGGTAATTTAATACTCGATATTGTTATATTAATACTCGATGACCAGAAAACCGACGCTGTAAAACTACACTGCTGGAGCCGTCACAGAATCCTTTTAAACAATAGCTAATGGTGTAATGCCCAGATAAATAATAAGTTAATTCATTTAGTGGTAGAGTAAATAGACTAATATTCCCAAGCAGTGACTAGTACTACGATATTGGGATGAATAACTAAACGTCCCTCCGTACTAAAAATGTGATAGTTTATCTCCCTAACTTGCTTACGTTAATTTAGCGATATTGTGTATTCGAACAACAACGTACCTCCAGGTCGCGTGCTGTCCGACCCGGGCGTCAAGTCGGAGGCGCGAGTGTGCGCGCTGCGGTGCCTGGCGGGGGCTGCTCTGCGGGACGACGTGTCGCTGCTGCTGCACCAGGACCGGCGCCACCACGCGCTGCTGGCCTACGCGCATCGTATAGAGGATCTGCCCGTCGCAGAGAAACATGCACTTGCTTTATTTGTGAGTTTTTTTAAAGCCTACCTATACTAAAGACTTTTTTTTTTGTTTGCTTTTTTAAGATATTTCACACACTTAGAGCATGTTATTTTAAATATACTGAAAAAAGTATTTATTTATTTTCATTATTAAATATTTGTCCATGTGTCAAGTGTACAAACTTTGCTACCACCGCGAGCTTGATCTTATCCAATTGGTTTTTATTGGGTCTCTATCACAAAAAGAAACTAGTGTTCAAATTTAAAGATTAATATTAGGTAAAATAAAGATGCTACTTTATTTAATTTTATATCATGGAGTATTATTGTTGAGGTATTTATTTCAACAGTTGTGTAACCTGTTCGAGAACACGTCGTCGTCGGAGTGGCTGCTCTACATCAGCGAGTGGGAGAGCAACGGTCAGGCGCTCTCCAACATACGTGTCACCACTAAGGTGAGTTCTTTGTATTCATATTTATGATAAGTGATAAAAATTAACTTAGATTACTTTACTAAATGACTTAGTTATGAATCTGAGAAAGAAATACATAAGATATTGCGGGATCGAATTTCTGCTAGATCATAAAGTAATTGAGGGATTCCATGTATTGGTGACATTTACTAAATATATTAAGTAACAAAAAGGTGCCATCGTTTTAACATGATATAAATAGAACAATGCGATGTATCATTATACAGGTGTGCGTGCACTGCGTGCTCAGCTCGGAGGCGGAGCTGCGCGACGCGGGCACGGCGCTGCTCTACAACGTTGCCACCAAGGAGGTAAAGACTGTGGTCAGTATCGCACGAGCACTGAGACTCACTCACACATTACTATTATCTGTATCTGTGCGGATAAACTAACGATTACCAAATTAATTACGTTCAACATACTCGAGGACTTCATAACTGTGGAAAAAGTGACATCTTACTAAATAGAAGTTGTATTTCAAATTATAGTAGTCGTTACTTTATTGGTACCGGTTGTAAATTTTAATGTATACGTATGTACTATGGTTGTTTAGACTGCTCTGCTACAGTCTATTATCTATATAAGGCTTGTCACTATCTTGTTATTTATAAATGCAACTTTGCTACATAAATACTCACATCTTTACTCAATCTTTTCTTGACTTTTAAAATGATTTTAAATCGCTCAACTCAAAGAAATGCAAAGTCAGGCAGCAGGAGCTGGATTCAATCCACCGATGTCTAGGGCTCCACAGAGAGGCTGCTTGAATAATAGCTTGCTGAGAATAGATCTTTAGTCCATACATCTAATGAGAGAATAGGATGTTGACAGAGGGTCATGCCTATTACGCCGTTGGCCATCACAACGTAATAGTCACAAAGACTGCCGTAACTACATTTCATATGTTGACAATCTCATGGGTTAAGTTTTGATCGATATTATAATTAATATGTTTCTTGTTACCTTAGACACTGATACTAGATGAGTTAACAAAGTAATATTAGGGGGTAAAGTATGAAATTGCCGATTTGCACTGAAAAATTGAAATTCGTTTTTTTTTAATTTAACATATTTACTTAATCAAAATAATTACCATTATTATATGTACATTGCTGCCATCTAATAGGAAGGTCGTTTATGCCTTTGCGATATAACTCTGGTGATCTAGATTCGACAAACTGTGTGAAAGCATTTTGTTCTGCCTCCTGAGAAGAAAACTTTTTGTCACGTAGTAAATTGTCCAAATCACGAAAAAAAGTTTTTCGAGTTTCTTTCTGCGGATCAGTCAAATTATGAGGCACTTATTTTTCATATTTTTTTATTTTATTGATTTGACGCAAATGAGTCAATATTGTTGAATCATAAGGTACCGTTAAACCATATCGCTAATTCCTGGGTAGTTTGGTTCAGATCGGCTTCCACCACCTCTTTCATTTCATTGTTATTCACCTGTGTGGGCGGTCTTCCACGTGGGTCATTTTTCAAATTAAAGTTTCAATCACGATAGCATTTAAACCAAAACCGCACGTTGCGTTCATTAGCAGTCCCCTCTGCAAACGCAACATTGATATTGCGGGCTGTTTCTGCCGCGTTACTTCTGCGCCGGAACTCGTATTCAAAAATCGCGAATTTTTGAAGTTCTTTCTCGTCTAAGCTGAATATAAAAAAAAAAAAAAAAAAAGTCGATAATCGAATGTTGCAATTTTTTTTTAAAAGAAGAACAACATGTACTATGTGAAAAAAGTTTCACTCAAAAATCTCAAACCATGGCGTTCTATGTCAATTCGAAGTATTTATTACAATGAAACGGCAATTTACTTTAACCCCTATTATTATACATCCTGAGATTAGCGCGTTCAAGCAAATAAACAAACAAACTCTTCAGATTTTTATATTCGCAAAAGCATTGACAAAAGCGCTCTGAATCATTATCAAGATAAAAACTGCAAATACTAGCTTTATTAATGAATTGATAGCTCATTTACGAGATGATTCCGAATGATTCAGCTCCACTGAGTGATTCAAGTATGGCGGGTTATGGATATTAGCGGAGATGAACATTTATTAAAACAAAATAGTACTTAAGTCGTAATCGCATCGATTTTGCTGACTTTTATTTATTACTGCCGCTATGGTTTGCTGTTGTTTGGATAAATAAAGAAGAAAAATAAAAAAATCCTGCTATATGTTCGATTTCGAAAAAAAACTAAGCATCTTATTTCTATGAGGATTAAAAGTATTATCTGTTGCCTAGCAACAGTTGACGGTGCCCAACGAATTTAGTCTATGTACAATTTTTTATGAAAAAAAATCTACCATAAACTAAAAACCTTGTAGATTTCTTCCTATATATGTTATCGTATCTTTTCTTTTTATTAATAAATTTTAAATACGTTCAATGATTGTTATACCAATATTTATGTCGGAACGCTTTTATACAAGATTTATTAAGGTCAGTGCGTCGGCGAGCAGTGAGCCCCCCTCGCCCTCCCTGTTACCGCGCACGCGATGCATTTCTGTTGCTATTGTAGATGTCAAACATATTTTATAATGTTAAACTGTATCATAATTTATAGTTATATAATAAAACATTAAAAATTATCTCAATGAGCGCAACAAATATTTGAATGTTTGGGATTTTTAGTGACAGCTTCCTGTATGTGTTTACTAGAGATATGTTGCAATTGTTAAATTAAATAAACTATAATAAGCACATCCAGGAAACAGCACTAATATTTGGTATACTTTGATAAGCTTTATTATCATCACGTCGTTAACGTTGCTATGTATATTTTTAATTAAATTATTATTTATAATTAAATTAGGTATCTATTTTTAAATCTGAATAATGTCTTTTCAGTATACCATATGTTTAATTATAATAAGTGTGATAAAGTACCAACCTGGATAAAAGATGTCTTAGTATTCTTAGTACTATAATAATAGTAAACTCTAAAGTAAAAAACATATTCAAGACAAAAAAATAATCTATCTCTCTAGATTGACCAAATTACACAGTGTAGAAAATTTCATCTTGTTCGGACAAGTATTGTGGTACGAGCTTTTATATACATAAAACATATTATGTATTTATTATTTTATATAAGACTAGCGACCCATCCCGGCTTCGCGCGGGTGGAATATTATTTTTAAAAATATATTGGCCCTCCCGCATTTCGGTGCCCCCTCTCTTGCCGCTTTACTCGCTGCGCTGCGTCGCTATACTGGCCCGTCGCGTCGACGTGTATTTTTTGTTTATATTGATATTTTTAATTTCGTAATATCTTTTGAATGGAAAGTCCGATTTTAATAATTCAAAAAGTAATTTACAGGTATTGAAATAGTCTTGAATACGAAATAATTTATTTGGATAAGGATTAATACAAAGTTATAGAAAACATGGTCTGATTTTGATTGGCATTTTTATCAACTATTAAAATGTAAAAAAGTAGTTATAGTGACGTAACTATAATAGTTGGACATATGGTCTCGTGGACTTTTTTGTAGATATTGATACGTTCTATAATATTGTACAACATTTTTTTGTTCTATCATCAATACTTTTTGCAGCGCATGCATTGAAAGATATTTTATGGCAAATTTCTTGGCACCTTGGGTTGGTTTTCGTGAGATTTCCTAAGGATCTCTAATTTTTTCTTGTAATAAATATAGCCTATGTTACTCAGGGACAATGTAGCTTTCTAATGGTGAAAGAATTTTTGAAATCGGTCCAGTAGTTTTTATGTTTATTCGTTACATACAAAAATACAAATCTTACTTCTTTATAATATTAGTATAGATATAGTCCTTTAATGTAAGTAACCGTAGCCCATAACACAGCGCAACATCTACACAGACGTGTAAATATAGCAGTCGTTTTATCATAGTATTAGTCGACCCGCACGCGACTTTGTTCACGTGTAGCTCCTATTAATCGTCGCATTATGATATACAGCTTATATATAGCCTTCCGATCGATAAATGGGCTATCTAACACTGAAAGAATTTCAAATCAGACCAGTAGTTCCTGAGATTAGCGCATTTAAGAAAAGAAACAAACAAACTCTTATTATTAAGTACAGATAACTTTATACTAATAAGTAATCATTTAAGCAAACAAAATTTAACAAATAACTATATGTTCACATAATTGTATTATTGTGTTTGTTTCTTGTTGTATTTAACAAATATCAGTGTTTAACTAATCGTTTACACCTTTAAGCGCAAAACCACACTGAGTGCGTTTGCGCACTTACGTCAATATGCGGCAGCGTGTGATCCGTCACAGATGTTAGTGGGTATCCTAAATTAGAAGGAAATGTAATTACAGTGAATATTAGTGGGCTCGTGGACGTCAGCCGGCGCATGTATGTTCTAACTATCAGCGATCATTCATTAGTATTGTTTGCGTTTGCTTAGATTACGCTCGTAACAGAATGTTATACATGTAGGCCATTCCGTCATTACTGATAAATTTATATTTGCATGCGTCTGTTTCCTTAACAATGTCATATGTTTCAAAATTATTCTTATAAGCTTTTCTTGCTTTCTATGACCGGAACTATCTTAATTGGAAAGTTTGCACTCGAAAGAAATATAACATATAAACACATTTGAACTGAAGGTTGCTTAAATGTGATAATACATTTACTAAGGAAGAAAGTAATTAATAATTCAATAATAATTTCGAAGTATTTCAATATTTTGTTAACAAAATATTGCGGATCGTCGAGGGCATTTTCGCTGCAGAAGTGTGGTTGTTGCAGCGGCTCGGGCTCGGCGTGGCGCTGCGCAAACAACTGCAGCCCTCGGCCAAGTTCAAGGTGACCACACACACTACCACCAACACCCACCGACACCGACACCAACTGTCATCAACAACGCTATCAACATTACCAGTCTTCATCATATTACAAATATTGACATTACATTTCGACTTTAACACCAACGTAATGTTGAGAAAGTGACAATTTTTTTATGAAAATGATTCTAATGTAATATTAGAATTTTATGTACTAAGAAATATTGTTTGCTTCATGTACAAAATGACTTTGCCCTCGAAATGGAGTCTTCGCTAGCTAGAATTTAGTTTTTTCTGTCATACTAGAAAAAGTCATATTTTATACTCGGGACGAATTATACTATTTCATAACATTTACTTAAAAGTGCAACTTTATCTTTTCACTAGGGGCCCGTCCCGGCTTCGCGCGGGTGGAATATTATTTTTAAAAATATATTGGCCCTCCCGCATTTCGGTGCCCCCTCTCTTGCCGCTTTACTCGCTGCGCTGCGTCGCTATACTGGCCCGTCGCGTCGGCGTGTATTTTTTGTTTATATTGATATTTTTAATTTCGTAATATCTTTTGAATGGAAAGTCCGATTTTAATAATTCAAAAAGTAATTTACAGGTATTGAAATAGTCTTGAATACGAAATAATTTATTTGGATAAGGATTAATACAAAGTTATAGAAAACATGGGCTGATTTTGATAGGCATTTTTATCAACTTTTAAAATGTAAAAAAGTAGTTATAGTGACGTAACTATAATAGTTGGACATATGGTCTCGCGGACTTTTTTGTAGATATTGATACGTTCTATAATATTGTAAAACATTTTTTTGTTCTATCATCCATACTTTTTGCAGCGCATGCGATGAAAGATATTTTATGGCAAATTTTTTGTCACCTTGGTTTTCGTGAGATTTCCTGAGGATCTCTAATTTTTTCTTGTAATAAATATAGCCTATGTTACTCAGGGATAATGTAGCTTCCTAATGGTGGAAGAATTTTTGAAATCGGTCCAGTAGTTTTTATGTTTATTCGTTACATACAAAAATACAAATCTTACTTCTTTATAATATTAGTATAGATTTAACCGACGCTTTCGTCCAGTGAGAGGGATTATGGACAGTATATGAAGGTCAGCGTATGTATGTTTGTTTTGAGCCGCATTATATTCCTTCAATGGTACAATATAATTCTAAAAATAACAAAGGAACAACACTGATAGATGCAAACATAAATTGAACAATATAACTAGATTTCCTACTAATGATAAATATTTGTTTGCAACTCGTGCACGTACAAGCGACGATTGCCGTAATGCGCTTATTACAGATACTTAATATAACACACGTCTCGTCACATTTATTATTAAAAAAATACTATGTGGTATCTTCTTCTTCCGTTGGCGCTGCACTTTGTGGGTCAGTTTTCACGAAGCTTTGCTTCCCTCTCCAGTTTCCTTTTCCATTCTCCTCAAGTCCACCTCCACCTCCACGCATTCGCACCAACGCACTTTTGGTCTTCTAGTATGTTTATTTATGCAGTAAAATCACATCAGAAATACTGATGTCTATTGTATGAGAAGTTAAATTTTGGAGTTTTTGTTCTCTGCTTTAGATTGTTACGTACAGATACATGAATATTAGGAAGTAATTGTGTATATTTTGCCTGTGGGCACAAAAACAATAATCAACATCATCTAGGGGTCTATGGACCGGGTATCTTATAACTTTTTTCCACAATTACTTTATGGTATAATAATCTCCAGTTAAGTTTATTCAGTGGATATACGATAAGGATTGTTATTTATTGGAATGACTTACAAATATGTAATTCGACATATCTGAGATTTCAATGAAGGTCTCGTTAACAGTGAAAGTAACTATAAACCTCATTTAAATATTTTGAAACTTTGGTCATAATTCATGATATATGGCTACTTAATCTGTAAGAAACTATTTTAACATATAAATGAACTTGAAACAATTCTTACTGATATTTCCTATCTGGTGTAATATAATTAATCTAAAATCATAGAAATCCCCAGATATGTTCCTTGGTGTTATCATCAGCGCAATTGTAACACTGTAAATAATACATTTATGATCTAGAAATAGATTTATTAGTTTATGGCTTGTATAGAACAATATTATTTTCTTCCTTATTAAGTTTATATTAAAACTCATGTTACTATTATTTTAAGTTTTCTCAAAGTAAGGCAAAGCAAAGAATAGTAATTTTTTAATGTCCCTATCTTACTTCTTATATTATTTTCTTATTCTTCGCTGTATGTGATAAAGACACATAGAAAAGAACTATTTATGTAAAGATGAGGGAGGAGTAGAATTATGTACATAGCTTTGCGCGGTTAAGTATAATTGTATATAATTCATTACAAGTAATAAGATGTGACAATATTAGCTCGATGCGTCCGTGGTCGCGATTAGTGGCACCTTCGTTATCTTTATGGTGGTGTACACCTACGCTATACACTCCCGTAGTCAACACTTGTCTCTGTTTATGATCGTCTTTCATGATTAATGCTAGGAGAGAGTGATGAATGCAGCCAATATATATTATATACTAAAGGGGGACAGGAGCCCTTCTTTGCTTTGCTAATTTTTGATGACATTGGGAATGAGCCAATTGGTATAAAGGGGGAGGGGGGGGGGGTCTGCATGTTGACTACATCAGTGATAAAAAAAGTAAATCGAAACGTGAATATCTAAGAAAAATGCATGCATTCATGTTTACATTTACGCATTGCTATGGGAGGGGTTAGGGCTTTACTTACTTTTGCTGACATGGGGGGGGGGGGGGTGATAATTGCAAAATATCTGTTTACGTAATACTAAAGTGTGTTCGTTGGTTGGTTTTTCATGCTGTATGATGGCGTGGTCGCCAAGAGATAGCTTGTCTGATCTGAAAGTAACATAGTCTACTTTTTAGTTTGTTCATTTCAAAAATTCACCCTCAAACTTATAAGGATGCTCCAAAATCGATGTCGTTTACTCTCCCAGTAGTTTTTTCGTAAAAATTGATTAATGGTTGCTGTTTGAGTGGTACATTGCACCCGAGCGTAGCCGGGGTGGTTCGCCAATATTCATAACTGAAAAATATTGCGTATTCATTATGAATAAATACTGTATAGTGTCAGGAAGTAATCAAGTTGTGATACTTATTCACCTTCTACAATCCTTATATGAATTTTTGAGCCTAAATAATAAAAAGAGAGTGTTAAATAAAGACCTTTATCGAGTGTGTACTGTGTACAAACTGAACAACAAAACGACCTTAACATGTTAACTAACATATTATTAATGGTCTGAATATGGCTAAATACCGTTCCTGGGAGTCGAATACTTACGAAAATTCTCGATTGTTTGATCGAATTAAAGTGTGATCACTTTTTCTTGTGCATACACAATTTCTAATATACACTGCGATACGTCACTCGGTTTACATATACTGGTACTTTATAAAATTATAGAGTAGGTACAGTTTGTGTGTCCATAAGTCTGAATTTTAATAAAAGTTACACATTATTGTTAAATATCATATATTTAAAAGGAATTTCATTAACATCCAAGCGAACTGAGACGGTTGTTATTGCTAATCAAAATGCTGCTCTGCTGAAGTCTGCTGCGGAACGAAGAGAAGACTGCTGCGGTCAATGGACCCCGAGCAAGAACCCAGTGTTCATTGGAACCGCAGCAGTAATGGGATGGGAGAGGAAAGGGGTAGGTCTGGCCCACATGCGACTCGGTCGGAACGCGTCGGAGACACTTGGCGGTCGGATTCGCATGCTTGTGGTCGCAAGCCAGTCGGGGAACAGATCCCTACCACCAAGGGAGTGACGGGATTACTCGGTTCTTATGAGATGCTCTCCATCGGCAGAGGGGAATTGTATTCTAACCCGTCCCCTCACGGGTAAAAATATTCATAAAGTTCATCTTTTGGGGGATACATTTATTTATTTGGGTATAAAATTTGTATAATAAATTCCTTACTAATTTTGTCCAATAATTCTTTTCTTATATACTTACTTTATATTATATTTATTTTGATTCAGATTATGACGTAATAAGCACCGAACCGCAAGTTATAAATTTGCGATCCAAATATTCACCAAAAATATTTTTTAAATTTACAACGGAATATTTATTATGAAGTAAAAATAAAAAACAGAATGAATGCAATTTATATAATATAACGTGGTGTGGGTCGTTGATCCAAACAGGTTCCCGGTCTGGTCGAGGTGCTGCTCTCGTTTTACCTTTAAGTCGTCACACACACACGGTACTGTAGGATTCAATCCTTTTACATTTTTATAAGTCATAGGAGTGTGGAGTAGGCTATTACGTGATGTTATATCACGGGTAGCAAAGGTTAACCGACACCATACACACCAACATATACAAACTACTTTGGGAAATGTTATCCTTCCCTACTACCTGTCCTGTGTATTTGTCTGCGCGTCATTGCATTGTCAAGAAATTGTATCCCACGAAACCTGTAATACCGTAATATTACTATTGTTACCATTATAATCAGTCAAATTTAAAATATTAGCTAATTCAGTAAATAAAAAACACCAACGAATTAGTTATATATCGTGTGAGCGTATTTCTGAAATTTGCTGCATTTTTTGATTATAAGGAAGCTTTTTAGGCGGCGTCTATAACTAAATTGATTACGTACTGCTTTTTAACTTAAGCAGTACGTATAACAAACTAGGGTTTGGTTACGGTTTGTAAGTTAGGAGTATCGTAATGTGTGCAGGTGTTCGACGAGGTGTGCGTAGAGCTGTGCATGGCGGCGCTGCAGCTGGTGGCGTGGGCGCCGCCCGAGGAGGCGCTGTGGCGCGCGCTGGCGGCGCTGGCGCGGCTGGTGTACCACTCGCAGGAGGTGCCGCAGCTGGTGGCCATGGTGGGGCCGGACCCCTCCGCCTTTCGGTATGTTAACTATTTTGTGCACGCATGTCATCCTTAGATATGAAACAAGTGGTGCATTTATAAAACTTTTACTAAATAGATGTAGCAAACTACTCTTTTTTTTGTTTAGACAATTTATGTTTTCCATAAAGGTATAATTATATATATATATATACCTTAAAATATAAAAGTGACTGCGAATTTAATGAGTATTTATTATTAAGAAATTGTGAGTAAGAGTGCATTGTCGTAAAGTATTTGTGTAAAGAGTTGCGCAACACTCCATTAAAAACTTTGTGCTTTTTAATGTTTCATTATGCAAAAGTTGCGATGCTATAACAATTGTACCAATTATTATTGTTGTATGTGTGTGTTCGCAGCGGCACCAGCCCTCGCATCGACGAGCAGATAGACATCATCGCCAAGAAGGTGGGCAGCGTGGCGCCCAGCTAAGCGCTCCGAGGCGCCGACAGTTGCGTTAACTTGTCCTTTCTATTGTAATATTATTTAATTTATTCTACTAGTACGACTAGTGTTGTTGGATAAATATGGTTGAGGCTTCGTTTTCTTTTATTTATTAATGAAACAACAGTCGTAGGTGTTTGGTTATCAAAAGACCGTTGCGATCGCTCCTTATATCCTTTATCGCTATTTCAGCAATTTTCTTGAAGTTGTCGGCAAATGTCGTGTTTATGTTATATGTATATCATATTGAAGTTTAATTGTAAGTACCTGAACTTATGAAATATGGAAATTTTATTATAAAAAAGTACTGGCCGGCGCTGGTGGTCGGCCGGTCGGTGCATTTACACGTGATATAGTTGTACACTGTACAGAATGCAGAATATTGTAGAGTATTGCTTGTATACAAATAAACGTACGGTGTTATATTCAAATGTTTGTTTTATTTTTACATCTTAGTAATAAGTCGTATACTGATAGAGCTTCACTTATTCCTTAAACTATGCCATCATTGAAATCATATATTTTTATTTTATTTGGCATTTGTTTTTCCATTTATTGACCTTTTAGTATTTAATCTCAATATAAATGGACACACTAAATCGATCTAGTATATATTGACTGATATCAGAACTCTTGTAAATTTGCCCATTGAACTGTGGTAGTGTGAACACATAGTCAATCATACACTTGACCAGAGCATTCCCATACTTGTAGGACTTACTGATATTTGCTGGGAGCAAGAACCCATGACCAAGCACGCAAATGTCGGACTACGCTTACTACTGAACCAGATCGTTCTTTAAAATTAAGTGGAATCCCAATATTGTAGTATAGCAGCTTTATATCCTGAGAGATAATATAATATACCCAATTTTTAACTTTGTTGTCTATGGATCCAATTTCAAAACAAACTCCTTACATGTGATTACAGTATATTTCAATGTCCCTATAAAAACCACTCAACCGAGTTATACTGCTTATACTACACTACAGTCAAAACGTAGCGCAAGTTATTGTTTTTTAATTATTTAATTATATTATAACAATATAAGAGAATAATTTGTTAATTGTTCGACATTGTATTACCATTTTTGAAATGTCAAGTAATTGTATTTGATATTACGTAATATTTACCTTGGAAGTGGAAAATAAAAACATTAATTTATTAAATGTAAATAAATAAATTTTATTTTGTAGTTTAAACATGTAACCAACACTCGCTTTAAATCAAAAGCCGAATATTTATTGTAAATATTGAATTCAAAAATTTTTGTCTCATGTTTATGAGTATTTCGTAATATTAAAAATAACTTTGTGTAACAATGATCTCGATATTCCTTATATGGTGATATTAATTGAGGGCGACAGGTAGCTGTTGATCGACATTCGTACTTTCAATCTCAGCCGACTGGACTCCAGAGACAACGCTCTGCCCCGCACTGCGCTGCGCTGTGTGGCCCTCTGGCCTCTGGACAGCCCACTGTGCTTGCTAACACTAATGTATTACACTCTAATGTTTTAAATGATGTACAATTAGAAATATTTAAGCAGTAATGGTAGTTAATAGTAATGAGATGTTGCAACGCGCAATAAACCGCAGAATGGCTGTGTCCGATCTAACGGGGCGTACAGCGTTACAGCTTATCACATCACAAACAAGCCGCCTATTCACCGGCAAGGATTAAAGGTCGAGAGCTGCGTCGCGTGTGATACTGCGCCGCCAGCCCCGGCACCGGCACCGGCACCGGCTACAGCACAAGATCTCGGTAGTCCTGCGACAAGACGCTCGCCGCGCGAACGCTTGTAGAGCGCCGGCGCAGCTGACACTAGAGTGCATACGACGCAGTGGGGCTCGTGTTCTGTAGATGTGAATAAAAATGGATACGGAGGAGATGGTTCCTATCCCTAAGTGGGCGGAGAGGGGAGGCTGGGCGGCGCTGCTGCAGAGGCGCCTGCCGATCCTGCGCTGGTCGCGGGGCTACGACCGCACCAGCGCGGTGGCGGACGCGGTGGCCGGGGTCACGCTGGGGCTCACCCTGGTCCCGCAGAGCATCGCCTACGCCTCGCTGGCCAACTTGCCCGTGCAGTATGGGCTCTACTCGGCGTTCGTTGGTCAGTATTGTTGAATTACTATATTCAGATTTGCTTTTTAAAATATAATAATAGATATTCATAATCGTAACACGTAAATCTTCGCTTTATTTGTGTATACGTAGCTTTATTTATAAAATGTGTTCATAATAGATAATATTCTAAATACAGTATTTTATGTATATTATTCCAAGTTAAAGTTTTAAAAAGAACTGGTTCCCATTGACTTTCACTGCTAGATACTTCAGCCCTGTATATTGGTAATGTGCTTTTAATCAGTTTTACGCAGCAACTATCGCACTTATTAGACAATTAGAAATATCAGGGCGGGATGTCTGATGATATAATTTGTTTACCAGGCACGATGCTGTACGTGTTCCTGGGCACTGTGAAGGAGGTCTCCATCGGCCCCACCAGCCTGATGGCGCTGCTGACGCTGCACACTTGCCGCGACCTGCCCGTCGACTTCGTAGTGCTACTCACCTTCCTGTCCGGGTGTATCGTGCTGCTGATGGGTTTGCTTAAACTTGGTTCGTATCGTTTTATGCCAACGAAAATCAGAAATACACTAATTAACATTATAAACATACAAGCTACACAAGTATTTGTAACGCGTACAAGCAATACCTGCCCTTTAGAAAACCACATTAGTAAGTACTCTTACGGTTAAAACAAGAAAACTCACATTTAGAGATTTTATGATACATTTATTGACTATGTATATGTAGATACTCCTCAGTTAAGAAATCCAATAATTTCTATTTAACTCGTATTTTTAATGACTCTTTTATGTAAAGTGAGTGGTTACTGTCGTAGACCTGTTGCTGCGTATTACCTATTAACCTACGAAGTGAAAAGGGGAAGCTGTCTCCTTAAAAGTGTGTTTTATTAACCTTTGGTATATAACTTATTGACTAATTCAATCTTAAAAGTGATAAACACATAAGAACTGGTTTTATATGCAAATAGCTGGCATCGTTCACGAGATTTATTATCCCACCAGATAAGAGATAGACAGTATATTTCCACATATTTGTATAAGATTTTTAACAAAAGCTTGTATTTGCATTATTTAGGCTGTCTGAGTTACATGACAGCGAGTCAGCCTTGTCATGTAGACACAAGGCATTGGACAAATTTACATATAATTTTATTACTTTTTAGTGATAATACGAATATCTTAATTAAGGCCGAGATAAAACTGATAACGGTGTCATAACTACTTATGTTCTGAGATGATTCTATCTCAAACAATACATAAATTAATCGCCATTTAGAAACATGTTTTTGAATTTATTGTTATTGGCTTAAACAAAATATGTTGCCACAAAAATTCTTATAAAAGCACGATACTGTAAACAAAATAAGCGCTTCTTATTGCCTTTAACTCACGTTGACAAATTCTTTTGCCTTAAAGTTACACAACGCTCTCCAATTTCAATATAGGTTATCCTTATCTAAGATATATATATATTCACGAGCAGGTTTCCTCGTGGAGCTGATCTCGCCATCAGTGACGAGCGGGTTCACGTCAGCGACGGCGATGATCATCGTAGTGGCC
Source organism: Limenitis camilla (assembly GCA_905147385.1). Taxonomy (NCBI): domain Eukaryota; kingdom Metazoa; phylum Arthropoda; class Insecta; order Lepidoptera; family Nymphalidae; genus Limenitis; species Limenitis camilla. The sequence goes on along the minus strand of LR990236.1, from coordinate 15,243,442 downwards.
CAGCTGAAGGGGCTGCTGGGGCTGAGTTTCGTGGCGGAGTCTCCCGCGGAGAACTTGATGTTGATAGTGCAGCGCTGGCAGGACATACGCGCGCCGGACTGCGCTTTGGCTGCTGTGTGTTGCACCGTTCTGTTGCTGCTAAGAGTGAGTCACTTACCATAACTTACACAAGATGATACGATTGTAATTTTTTTTATGATAGATAAGGACAAACGAGCATACGGTCCAACCGATAGTAAGTGGCCACGGTCGACCATGGACATCGGCAATACTAGAGAGAATAAAGCCAGTCGGGGAACAGATAACCAGAGCCAAATAACCTAGCACCCCGTTGGTAGAAGCGAACTAAATTTTAACCCGCCCCTCATGCGTAAATAAAAATAAGCCGTAAGAATAATTCAAAAAAAGGGGCCACAAAAATCAGTGTAGAGGTGTAGTTAAACCTTTTATAAGCTGAGTGGTCTACCCGTGGTTTTTGCACGAACACCGCTAAATATGTTTATCATTTATTTAAAAAAATATTAGTTTTTGTTTGTTGCTTTTTCTGTCATTTATGCAACATAAAACTGATAAAAGTCATGCAGTCATAATACTATATGTAATATAAATTCAATAATACCGAAGCGAAAGAGCTTGTACTGTTTGTAGTAATTCTAAAGAGGGGTTTGTGGTCAGGTAGAAAGGCAACCCTGCGCTTGAGCTTTCTCCGCATAGGTCTGACCGTCAGAGCCAAAAAATCGGTCAAGGAGAACGTTATTTAATTGGCACAAGAACTATATAGATAATTTTTATTAACATTAAAACGAGCTTTTGACGTAAATCAGTATAGTAATTTTATTAATTTGTTTAAGTGACTTTCTCACGTCCTTTATCACTGTATACTCGTAATTATGATTTATTAAAATACAGACCAATAACGTCTTCTTTATATAAAAGTAAGTTACCGTTGAGTGTTACTTGAGTTTTTCCGAATGATTGCATCATTTGAATGTTTGTTTTTGTTTAGAAATTGAAAGATATACGAGTGAACCCAAAGCGCTACAAGGTGATAAAGACGCTGTGGCTGATCTCTATAGCTCGCAACGCGCTCGTCGTCTTCGCCGCCTCCGCCTTCGCCTTCTACACCTATGACCCCAAGCAGCCCCTCTTCAAGCTCTCAGGTTCGTTATTTTCTCTCCACTATGTCTCTACGTCACCATGTCTGTAAGACATAAAGATCCTATTTTATATAACCAAGAACCAACTATGTATCAGATAGCTCACTTAGAGTTCGCTATTTGTAGACCTCATTAAGACGTCATTAATTAACAAATATTGACTCATAAAAATTCTCGATAATAAGAACAAACCAACCTAAATAAAAGAAAAAAATGCTAATATAGGCTTCCATTGTAAATATTGAATTTCTGTTTGTTTATATGAATGAATTCCAGGTAAAGTGGAACCCGGCCTGCCCAAGTTCAGTCTTCCTCCTTTCAGCGCGGTGGTCAACAACCAAACCATCGGGTTCCCGGAGATGGTTGCGCACCTCGGGTCCAGCCTGGCGCTGCTGCCGGTGGTCATGGTTATCGCCAACATTGCTATAGCTAAGGCGTTCAGTAAGTGTACATTCAGACACGTTTCACTTAATATATATACTTGATAAAACACTCTTCGTGTATTAAACACTTGTTATTCAAATGGCAAAGTGATTTACATAATTTTCTTAAAAGATATTTCTTTTTCTTTTAAAGGAGTATGACTTTAGAAATGAAGATGTAAAGAAAATAGACGGAGGGGATTGATATTATTATTATAATTAACTTACAAACAAAGTGTTCTAGTTTGTTTAATTTCACCGAATAATATTTGTTATCACGATTCAGAATGTATGCTAGTGTTAATATGAATGTAGACTAATGGCTGTACTTGCACTGCACAGGCACAGGCAGTCGCGTGGACGCTGCACAGGAGATGATAACCCTGGGCGTGTGCAACTGCGTGGGGGCGGTGGCCCGCGCTATGCCCACTTGCGGCGCCTTCACGCGCTCCGCCGTCTCGCACTCCTCAGGCGTGCGCACGCCCGCTGCGGGGCTCTACTCAGGTATTTATCTTCATATATTCTCCAGAAGTCGTGGACTCGGTCCCCACTGAATAAGTCGACAATACGCGCAATCTTTAGGATGTTTTAACCTTTCTTATAGCTGCCACTTACAACATTTCAGGTATTATAACCTTGCTGGCGCTGAATTACCTCACTCAGTACTTCTTCTTCATACCGAAAGCATGTTTGTCCTCGGTCCTCATCTGTGCGGTTGTATTCATGGTAAGTATTACGAACACAAAATTAAACTGCACACACTTTTGGATTATAATTTATGTAACGTGAACATTGTGTTCTCTGTACAGATCGACATCAAGATAATCCAGCGGCTGTGGGCGGGCAACCGGCGGGAGGCTCTAGTGGTGGTGGTGACGTGGGGTGTGGGTGTGGCCGTCAGCGTCGAGGCAGCCATACTCGGCGGCGCGCTGGCCTCGCTTGCTTCCATGTTACGGGATCTCATGCGACCTACTGCTTTACTGCGACCCGCTAGTAAGGTAAAAATCAAAATAATAACAGATAGAATCAAATCCTTAATCCTAATAGTATTAAAATAGTTGCTTCTAGATTCTCGTACATCGCTCACGATATCGTGCTAACAGTGTTTCGTCAATTTGTCTCATATTACAGTCTAGCGGTAGCAACGTAGTGGTGGTTCAGCCGCGACGCGCGCTCATCTACATCAACGTGGAGAGCTTCGCGGCCAAAGTGCGCAGTGCTGCCGCCAACGCGCACAAGCCGCAGGCCATACTCGTGGACTGCTCTGCGCTTGGCTTGATGGACTATACAGCGGCACAGGTACAGGAACTCGCCAGACAATAATCATCAATGTTTTAGTTATAATATTTGTTCTTAATGGAATTTATCTAAAGTTTTTAAGTAACTTATCAATTTTATGCAGGTACTTGGCCGTCTATTAAAGGAACTAGAAACAAAGGGGCAGCAAATAGTATTCTACAAAGCAAACGAACATGTAGTGCGATGGCTTCAAAAAGTGGATGGACTGTCTACAAAGTCATTACGAGCCCGCACTGTGATCGAGGCTCTGGGTGCGTCACCTGTTCCTCTGGCGCCTGCAGCCCTAGCGGCCCCAGGCAACCCCATACCTATGACAACACTGGGAGGTGAAAACGTGGCCCTATTGGACAAGAGGCCCGTCCACGAAGACGTTTAATATTTTTTTACAGTAACCTTAGTCAATAAAATTATTTATTTTGTTTATATAATTAAATTATATATTCAAAATATTATTTTAGTAGCACTGCGACTCTATCGGATAGGGTCGGCGAAGCTGAAGTATACGGGTCGTACTGAGGAGTCAAGTGATTTTGTGTACCTACATATACGATTGAATTAAATAGTTCCTCCAACATAATACTGGTTAGAAAAAAGAGATAGACAGAGAAAAGGATAATTGAAATTCTTTTTCCATTACATGTAAAAAAATTGTTATTTACATAAAGTTAATAACCCATAAAAGTGGGGAATCTCTAATTCTAGCAACACAGTTGAAATTAGTTTGTAATTTATAGTTGAGGAACTTTTTGATCTATATTTATAATTCTAGAGGTTTATTTAATTAGTCAATGAACCAAAGATTGTCATAGAGTGGCCTGGGGCTGGTGCCACTGCTATGGTATGCTATTACATTTTTATCATTCCATTGCTAATTATTTTGTTATAATACATATTATCAGCTTCAGAGTATCATTAGTTACAGGAATATTTAAACACATTGTAATTGAGCTTCTATTAAAGTTTTAACTTATAGTATTATGAAGGTTTATGGAAGTTACTCGAGTTATTCTTATATTTTCTTCAATTTAATGTTATCTTTTTAAAGTAATCTAAGGAGAATGTAGTATAGATTATAAAATTAATAATAGATGTTATAAAACATCCTTCTATTTTCTATTCGAACATATCTAGAAAAATTAACGCTAGTTGTATTTTTAAGGGAAATAAAAGTTTTATTCTCGCTTATATTTATTTCTTTTACCAAGTACCATGTAAGATCCTATTTTATGGCCCTGTACATTTATACAACATCTTACACAACAATAATGATACTTAGCAATAAGTAATAAATATACTAATTTAAATGCGAAACTGTTGGTTTATTATTCTTTAATCCTGAAATAATCCTGAAATGTATTTAAATATGTTACAGCCCAGGGCCTGATAAAAATATTAGCAATTTATTATTAAAAGTCATTTTAGTCAATTGAGTCAACTGAGCGTCAAAAGGAAACACCTAAAACTTAAGTACGCAAGTGAGGCTTTTAAAAATAAAATCACCATTTCAGTCTTGTCGCAATACAGATTTGTAATAAAGTTATATTTATAGATTGTTATAATTGAGCTACTGCACTGACATGACTAGTCTACATCTACACTATTATATAAAGAGGAAAGTTTTGATTATTTGTATGTTTGTTGCGAATAGGCTCGAAAACTACTGAACCGATTTTGAAAATTCTTTCACCGACAGTAAGCTATATCCTTTCTGGGTAACAAAGGCTATGCGATGTTGCCATAAATGTACTAATTAAAAAGATATGGACATTTAAGTGCCATAACATGGCCATTTTGTAAACTGAAGGGTTTCTCAGAACTACTAATCCGATTTTAAATTTTTTTTCACTGATAGAGGACTACACAATCCGTGAGTGGCAAAGGTGATTGATAGTGTTGCCATATACATTTCTTAATTAATACAATATGGCCATTTTGTCGTTCATAATCCGATTTTAAAAATACTTTTACTGATAGAGGACTACACAATCCGTGAGTGAAAAAGGTGATGTAGTGTTGCCATATACATTTCTTAATTACTAATATGGCCATTTTGTCGTTCATAATCCGATTTTAAAAATACTTTCACTGATAGAGAACTACACAATCCGTGAGTGAAAAAGGTGATGTAGTGTTGCCATATACATTTCTTAATTACTAATATGGCCATTTTGTCGTTCATAATCCGATTTTAAAAATACTCACTGATAGAGAACTACACAATCCGTGAGTGAAAAAGGTGATGTAGTGTTGCCATATACATTTCTTAATTAATACAATATGGCCATTTTGTCGTTCATAATCCGATTTTAAAAATACTTTTACTGATAGAGGACTACACAATCCGTGAGTGAAAAAGGTGATGTAGTGTTGCCATATACATTTCTTAATTACCAATATGGCCATTTTGTCGTTCATAATCCGATTTTAAAAATACTTTCACTGATAGAGGACTACACAATCCGTGAGTGGCAAAGGTGATGTAGTGTTGCCATATACATTTCTTAATTAATACAATATGGCCATTTTGTCGTTCATAATCCGATTTTAAAAATACTTTTACTGATAGAGGACTACACAATCCGTGAGTGAAAAAGGTGATGTAGTGTTGCCATATACATTTCTTAATTACCAATATGGCCATTTTGTCGTTCATAATCCGATTTTAAAAATACTTTCACTGATAGAGGACTACACAATCCGTGAGTGGCAAAGGTGATGTAGTGTTGCCATATACATTTCTTAATTACTAATATGGCCATTTTGTCGTTCCTAATCTGATTTTAAAAACTCTTTCCCTGAGAGAAGTCTACAGTATTTCCGTCTCTCTTCCTCTTATATAATATAAATTTCTCTTATCCTCTCTTTATACAAATAAATAAAATTGGAATGCCTGTTTGTAATATTATAACCTTTTTTTAATTTAAATTTAATAACCGTTAAATTAATAACCTTTTTACCAAGTGCATATAGATGTATACACAATACACAGTAAATCAAACAACATTTCATATCAAAACAACATTTTTTACTATTTTCGTCCTTCCTTTTTTCTGGATAATCTTTAAAATGCCTGGACCGATTTTGACAGGGCTTTCACTGACAGATAGCTGATGTAACAAGGAGTAACTTAGGCTACTTAACATCTCGCTGCGACCCACAGGAGCGGAGCAACACGCGAACGAAGTCGCGCGGGTTGGCTAGTAACAAATATTACTTGTTCAAATCCTCTAAAAATATCATGGATTAAGTTTTAGCCACCAACTAACTTCCTTTATCCGCCCGTAAAAGTTAAGTCTCTTTTTAGTAATTTCAGAGATTTGCATGACCATATAATCATACTGACAAAAAAGCGTTGCCTTGTATTTTATTACCTCCCTTTTTTATAACCTCGGAACACGCCAAGACGAGCTCTCTTTATCAACAATATATTTTTCGGCCTGTTAGTTAGCCTTAAGTTTAACCAGAGAACCTGGGCAGTGAAGGCGAGTGTTTAAGCCTACACCTTGGTCACAAGTCCAAGGCACTGCTTAGGTTTCCCTCGTAATCGTAAGAGATCATAATTTTTGATTATTTATCGGTTCAGTAGCAGTATCTACGTAGCGTTTACTCAATACTCCATTCAATATTTCCCCTGGTAGTGTTTTTCAATATACCCTATATTTCTCTACTCTCTCCTTTTCTTTCCCATCGTAAACTTACGAGTTATACTAGTTTAATGTGACGCATAGCCCACTACCAATCAGCGGTCAATGCTATATAATTTATGATGTTCTAAATAAAAAATAATTATAAAATTTAAATATTAAAAGGTCGCTCGAAAGAACCTAAATACATTACGCACTAAAAAATTAAAAAAATTATAAGTGACCTTTCAAAATTTAAATTTTGAACTGAAACTTTCAGAATCTCTTTTTTTTTGGGCTATAAAATTTTACCAAAACGAGAACAAAATCGATTTTTTTTGATTTTTGAACACTTAAAAAGTCAAAAACTAACATTTTTTTAACTCGAGACAAAAAAAGATTGTCGATTTTTTTCCACCCAATTGACGATAATAACTGAACTATTCCAGACTGACCGAACATTATTACCTATCTATAGTTAGTCTCTTTAACTGAAAATACTAAGATTGATGCAAATGCATCTGCATCTACTTGCTTGTGTAGTGTTGTGTTATGAAAAGTGTTCCTTTCCTTTCCAAACGGACTGTGTGTCTTCTGGGATAAAAAAAAATGTTGTATTTACCATTATCCATAACTAATATTGTATATTGGTAATAGTTTTATAATCATATTAGAATAGATAAAATACAAAGTATGTATTTGTTTGATAAAAAAAATTAAAGGAGTATTAGTAGCTTTAATCTGGCAATATTGTTCAAAATATTCTCCAACCAGTGCGCTGCATTTTATTTGATTCAGCGTTCGGTCGCTCTCGCAGTCTCCGCCGGCGCTAGTAGTCGCTACCGCTAGCGCTAGCGGCTAGTCGGTGACCGGTGACTCGTAGTGTGTACCGCGCAGGTAGTACCGTCGGCGTACACGACACACGTACATCGACCGAGTCAATTGTGCGGTGGGTCGCGCTCGGTCTCAGTCATACCATAGGTTGTTTTAGTATAAATCATAACTGAAAATATGAATGAAATTAGATAAAAGTGTAATGAGAAATAGTCAAATACGATATTTAGCATAACGCGGCGTCGACCTCAATTGTGTTTATTTATGTTTTGTGAGTGGGTATCTTTGTGTGTTTGTTTTGCAAACAGATAGCATATCCTAGGATAGAGTGTGATGGTGTGAGCGGCACGATGTGGCCGGTGCTAGTGTTGTGCGTGGTGGGCGCGGGCGGCGCCGCGGCGCAGTCGTGGCTGCCCGACATCACCGACAACCTGAGGGACACGAGCGTGCTGGACATGCCCGAGGTGAACTACTCCAGGCCGATCATTAACGCCACCTATGCGGCCAGCTTCGAGTTCGATATGCGGGCCATGGGCCACCTGTACAACTCCACGCATATCATCATTGACGTGATTGCCAACAAGCAAGCTTATCCCGAAGGTGACTTATTCCTTTGTTTCATTATTTTTGAAAATGATTTTATACACCTATATCTAAATATTAGCTTAATAAAGTGAATAGAAAGTAAGTTATTATACAAGGCAAACTAGTAAACAAGCAATAGGTTGCAGTCTGCAGTTTATGTGAAATACTGATAAGGTTGAGTGCTTCCAATATTGCTGGTAATTTGATTGCAATTGTCTGGTATGTGGAAAGAAAGAATAAACATACAATTGGATTCGGTATAATATGATGTGAGGATGTGGAAGTGCTGGGCATTCAATATTACCACACAATGGTTCTCCACAAGTCATAACAATGGTGTGCAGTGTGCGGGTGGCAGTCAGTATGAGGCTATTTAATAAATAGCCAGTTGCGTCAACAATACCTTTTACACTTCAAATTATTTTTAAATTAAATTACATTTAATATAATTTCTAGTACCTATAGACAGCTGAAACCTAGAGACTGTTAATATAATAATTGATATACATACATAGACTTTGAAATCCATAGTCTAATTCATTCTTACTCCAACCTCTAATTCATGTTGAACAGAGCAGCTCATGAACTCTTCAACCACTGATAAGATACTTCGGTAGATAGCCTAAAACTTACAAATGTCCTTGTCCATAACAGTATGCATTGTTTATTAAAATTATGTGATAGACATAATTTTTAGTTAGGAATCATATTGTAGACACCACCAGCAACATATGTGACATGACACAGTTACCATACACCAAAATATGGATAAGAATTACCCTGTGACAGTGACCGTCTGAGTGTCTGGTGTGAATCAGCTGGTAGTTTGTTGTCAGTACAAGATTATATACTTAATTGTTGAATATTAAGATAAAACTCTCACTAATTATGTTTTCTTTTGAACTAATGACTCATCTGTTTCAAATAAATTCATTTATTGTTTACAAATTATTATGTCCAGTTTATATCATGACTTGATGGCAATCTGTTGATTATGTCTCATAATGGGGCTGTATGATAATGTCTGGTCTTCTTCGAAGAGGTTTAATAACTTATGTTTCTAATAATTGTTAGTCTGTGAACTCTTTTTCCTGTTTGCTGTTTAGGGTTCTGTATACAGATGTAATGGTGTAGTGTAGTAGGCAGTAGTACAGTCAGCCACAGACCGCAGCACACTTGCACTCACATGCGTATGCGACGACGACGCGCGACGCGGGAGCGGCCATCGACCTTGTGCTGTATCTGTGTTCCTTTTATACTGCTAATACTATACTTAAAGTGACCATTTTATTTTTCACCCAAACGGGACCAAGGGACGGCAGTCTTTTAGACATCCACGGATGAAAAAATACTCAATATCAAACAAAACAATTTCTCGGATATTTGTCAATTCATAGTGACGACCAAAAAAAAATTTTTGATTTTGTTGTTAGATGCGGGAATTATTAGGGACTAAGGTGAGACAGAGTGCCAAGAGGGCAATAGTAATATGTTGAAAAGCTTCTATGCTAGCTATAGTTATATCTCCTGTAGAATTGTGAAATATAAAAGCATTTTACATGTTGATAATCAACAGTATTGTTGGCGCGAAGCGAGGCGAGGTGAGGCGAATACAAATGAATGCTTTGTGCGAGTCAAAAGCAAAAATTCAAAAAGCAAAGCTCTTTGCGCCGTTTGAACGGACACAATAGCTGTTTACTGGTGAGTGGGTACTCCAGCCATGTCTCCAGCTTCCAGTGCTTGCAGTTTGTCCTAATTGCTAATAAGGGTGTATTTAAATGAAACAAACAATTATTATTGTGTGTTGATGCTGAAGCTGACGTGGGTTATTTCAGTAATGCGTCATTCATTCATTTAAGTAGTATTGTGTTTTGAATAATACCTTAATATTGCATTCTTTGACGCCAAGGGCTGCTTTAGACCATTGAAAGTGCTTAATGTTTGATATTTAATCGAATGTGATATACTTCGGTTCTCCACAGATATACCTATAATTAGATAATATTTAGTCGGTACTACTAGTTTGATGAAATCTTTGGCTTCGACCATGTTCGACATCCGTCAAAATGAGCAGTGCTGATATTGAATGAACGAATGGTTTTTTATGTTATAAAATTGTTGATTTTGGCCGAAAGCTATGACAATAGTCGATGAAATGAACGCGACCTGAAATAAATCTTCGGCACGGTTCCTTTGGATACTACTGATGGGAGCTTGTGCTCGAAAGTTATCCAATTCGTGGTTCTGACAAATAAAAGTTAGAACATGGTACTGTTGATTCATAGAAGAAGTGTAATATATGAAAGAAACGGTAACACCATTCCGCTGCGGCGGCGCTGATGGCAGTGTAACGGGAGTTGGAGGCGCAGGCGCGTTGATGGGTTTTGAGAATTACACACTGATAACGTGTATGTATTCTATACTCATATGGTTTTTGTACGTACAAATCCCAGGAACCACCTGACCTCTCTGAAGTCTCGCTTCATTTTAAAAAGTATAGGAATTACTAGCTGACCCGACAGATGTTGTCCTGTCTTAACTATGAATATTGAATTCGAATTGGCTGTCAAAGCATACATTAGAAAAGTTAATATGGTCGTTAGGTTTTATAAATTTTCTAATTTCCCGCGCAACTTTTTTATTTTTTTCTTCCATAAGAACCTTATCCTGGCAATAGCAACACAACAAACGAAGCGAAATCGGTCCAGCCGTTTAGGCGTGATGTCGTGACCAAGGGAAATAAGGATTCATTTTTATTTATAATGAAAATTATAATATAAATTTAAGAGGTTTAAGAAAAAAAAGCTCATGTAAATGCTTTTCGTAACTAGTAAAATTAATTCAGGAAATTTCAGGAATTAATTATTACATAGTTATATCCGAAAAAAATTATAATTTCTCGTTTATGTCCATAATTAAAATATCCTAGATGAATCTGGACTGGACTACGGGTCACCCTTGCCATGCTACGTATACTGAACATGTAGAGGAGTCTGGAGTAGCAGTATATAAATAGAGTCGGACTCATAAATAGTAAACATGAAGTATAATGGCGCGTGTTCTCTGAATCGAAGCTTCCGAACCAGTGGCCCGGATACTGGATAGTGCCTCACTAGCCAGCAGCCAGTAGCCAGTACCCGCTGCAGACTGCACAGCACACACTGCACACACTGCCCACACTGCCCACTGCTGCTGAGTGCTGACTATTACAATAAACATTGTTTATATTATCTGCTAACAAATATGTTCACAGCTTTAATGCCAAGGTCAACATTCTATTGCTGCTTATGGAGAAATGTTTAGATTTTCCGTTTCGTTATTTCCAACGTATATCTTACGTATACATGATTAATAAGAGATCATTATATTCCCCTTGTTAAATGATTTTTTTTCTTTGGGCCAATCTGCGATCAGTATATTATACTTTAAGCTAATTTGTTGAAGGTTCCAGTTGGCGGGAAGAGTGTCCAGTGAGTCATCTGCTCATCGTTTATATAAAGCCCCCAAGACATAAGTCTCTTAGAATAGCCCTTGTTTCTTAGTGCAGCAGCCAGATAGTTGGGATGATTTTTCAGTCAGCCCTGGTATTTTTGGTGCACTTATGGATTTCCTCCGACACTGTATCCATCATAAGTTCCTTATGGATTACCGCGTTTGTCACAAACCATGGGACATCATTAATTGTTCGCAATATGGGGTTCTGCATTCTTTATATTATGTTTACGTTTGAGTTGCATGCATTTCCCCAGAGTTGTATTCCTTATAGCCATATTGGTATTAGGATCATCTTGTATATGAGGAAAGGCAGGGACAGTCGATGTGCCCCATTATCGTTAAAGTGGCCTCTTGATTGATGTCGATATTAAAGGACGATTTTGTACAAGACTTGGAGAACAGCCTTGGTGTATCGAAGTATAATAATTTATTTATTTATAACTTTATTGTACACCACATAAAAATAATACAGTAAAATAAAAACTAAATATAATGTGAAGTACAACGGGCGGTCTTATGACTAGTTAGCCATCTCTTCCAGACAACCCTGTCTTGGAGGAGCGGAGGTTGGAATAAAGAAGGTGGTGTAGCTTCAATATATTCATACTAATATATTGCAACCGTGTACATACACACCTACACAATAATCAGTATAATAGAGGTTTTATCATAATGTTTTGTTTATCGTTGAACTTTAGGCTGTTTACGACTTATGGTTAGCAGTGAACACGTTCACCGTTTCAACAGAATAATAAATAAGTCGTGGGGTATAACTGTATTTATGAATTTAACATGTTTCGCGACAAAGCTCTCGGATCTCGAGGCAGGCAGGGAGTCAGCAGCCGCTCCCCCGCGCCGCGCCGCGCCGCTGCTGTGACTCACGCGCATTGTCGCCGAACGAAAGCTTTCTCGTCTTTATCCTTAGACGACAAAATGTCACTAGCTCACCTTCATATGTTTTGTAAGAACTTTGATTGCGGTCGTATGAAAAATTGGTAAATCTATACTATTATTATAAATTTAAGTTTGTTTGTTTGAACACGTTAATCTCAGGAAGTACAGGTTCAAATTGAAACATTCTTTTAGTGTTGGTTAGCCCAATAATTAAGAAAGACTATAAACATCACGATACGACACAAAGGAGCGGAAATTTTGCAAAACCTGAAAAAATATTGCTTTAGTTTCCGTTGTGGGCACTGTAACAACATTTCAATTGTATTATGGGAGTTTACAACACATTCACTCTACTTGTATCTCTCTCTCTTATGTGACGCCGCGCTGTGAAGTCGTGGGGGTCAGCTAGTGTATCATACTTACACCCTCGGTAGGGTTAGATCTTTATTTAATCTGTATCCCAAGAGCTTTAGCAGTATTCTATTATTCTGAGTAATCTACATTGTTTTCATAAAGATTTTTACAATTTAACTTTGACTGTCACAAAAACAAGTGTTATCATTTTAGTACCGGAAGTGTTCTGTATCATTAATCAGTTATATCTTGACTTTTAGTAGATAAGGAATAAGTATTGTACATATTAGCCGAATAGATAACTTATCATTTTATGGCTCACTTTCGATAACTTTTTATTTTATACTTATCTGTTTAAGCTTATCTATGAACAAAAGGAAAAAGAGTCAAGGACGTTGGACATCGTTACATGAGGACCTAAGTTAGTGTCAAGTTCTTTGTAATAATATTCGTAAACAATTCAAGTCTGTTTACTCAATAACTTATTTAACTTGAAGTGTAAATTTTAATGAGTAAGTTCGTGACTTTCGAACATCAATATATCAAGACCCGTTAGTTTTATTTATAAAATTTGGATTTCCAGGTTATTGCTCGATTAATCGACACAAACACACTAGTTTGGATATTTGTTACTAAAAAAGTTTTCGTGTTATTCCAAAAACTATAACCAGTACCACCAACACTAGAACAATCTTGGTATTGGTCTTTGTCTAGTGTATTCAGTTTTGGTTTTACTCATTTGATTTGAAACTTGGAATAAAGTCATAAATTGGAAGTTAAATATAACATAATTTAAAAAAAGTACAATGTACTAACAAAAGTAAAAATATAAAAAATTGGTTCGTCTGTATAACCACATTCGGACAAAGATATTTACTTTGAAAACATTCTTGTAGATTCTATTTTTTTAATAGTGATAACTTTATCATTGTTTTTATTCAAGCAAATAGGATATTTCAAAATAGAAAAATAATATGTATACACAAATTTAGTTTGAACTCTATTTTGAATCCATAATCCAGGAAATACGGATTGAGATTGATAACTAATTTCAGTGGTTAGTCCACAAAGTTACAAGAAGTACAAAACTCGTGATCTATGCGTCTTAACGGAAATGATTAAGATTTGAACGACCTTATATGATACTACATGTAACTTCGTTATACTGTACGTGTGTTCATTGTTTTTAATTATCTGCAGGAATATTGTTGTTAAGGTCATTCTATTAAGCGGATGTCGGCTATTATTTAAAAATAAATTGAGATGTCTTATACATATCGTCTGAATGTAAGTAATGTTTGCCCACAACTTTGTTCATGTACAATACTTACGTTCGTATGTTTATTTTTAAATATTCTCATTCTATATTGAAAGTAGAATAATATGCGCGAACGCACAATCTAAAGTATATATTTCAAGGTTAATAGTTAAAACTCGCGAACCAGTTTGTCAAACAATATTTTCCTTCGTGGAAGCCAATCTGGCAAAAAGTAGAAAAGAGGCAGTTAACCCAAAAGCTTAGTCTTCAAATAGGTCAGTAGGGTGTGTGGTTTGGGGCCAGGCTGGGGCCAGGGCGCGCGTCTCTAAGAGAACCAGTTATTAACTAGGTGATAGCCTTGATTATCTCCACTTAGCTTATTGCTCTATTCGCATAACTACATCTTCGCGAAAATCCATCGTACGTACTATAAGTTATTCAAATCCCTAAACGTTGCCCTTGTCCCCTTTCCGTACTAATTAATAAAAATTAAATGGAATCAGGGATGGTGCGCGTATTATTATTTCAATCATTGCGAAGCGAGGGTATGTGTATATGTAAGAAAAGGTTATTATAATAATCGTCTATTTTCACGTTTCATTATATTTGTGTTGCAAATAGCAATGCAAAATACGCAATGAAAGCAAACAGCAACAGCAATCAATTGGTTCCGAACTATGTCAGGGTCGCACTGCGACTGCGCTCTCTGCATCTCCGCCCTCCGCCCTCTGCACTCCGCACTCTTTATGAAAATCATCGAGTGAACAATATTAAATACTTACTCCAAATCTAATAATAGAGACCCAGCATCATTACACCACACCGCTGCACAGCCCAGGGCACCAGGCGAGCTCCGTTTGATAACTGGCTCAAGTCTATCGGAACAGAGGTTATATAGAGTCATCTCGGAATAAAATAAAAGTGACTACCCGCGAATATCAAGTTATCAACGGTGTTGCTAACTACCGATTAAATAAATTAACTTAGATTTTTTAATATGTGATATAAATAAGAGATTAATAAGAGATTGAAATTTTCTTCAATCTCGATAAAAACGTATTTGTCGTTATTGCTTGACTACGAGATCTACTTGTACAAAACCACTACCAATGTTGCCCGTTTTAAATAATGCTAGGTACACAATAGTTTGTAAAATGACTGTACCATGTCTCCAGGAGGTAATAAATATCACTCCTTATGTCATCCATTAGTCTTGCCACTATTTTAGCAATTTAGTTTTCTCACTATTTAAGTACTTATTGGTGTACTCTATTGAATTCATTTATTACATACAAAAAAAAACTGTATCCCAACCCGACGTTCCACCAACAACCACACAGGAACACATCTCGTGATATTGTCTGATTTGTTAGCAGCGAGGTGAGTCCACCGATGCTTTATGCTTCTGCATTTATTTAGTACTAGGGGCCCATCCCGGCTTCGCACGGGTGGAATATTTAGTTTAAAACATTTTGGCTCTCCCGCATTTCGGTGCCCCTCTACCTCGGCGTTACTCGCTACCACTCGCTGCACTTCCAGTATCACCGAGATAGAACTACACTGGCCCGTCACGTCGCGTCGGCGTGTATTTTTTGTTTATATTGATATTTTTAATTTCGTAATATCTTTTGAATGTAAGGTCCGATTTTAATAATTCAAAAAGTAATTTACAGGTATTGAAACAGTCTTGAATATGAAATAATTTATTTGGATAAGGATTAATACAAAGGTATGAAAAACATGGTCTGATTTTGATAGGCATTTTTATCAACTTTTAAAATGTAAAAAAGTAGTTATAGTGACATAACTATAATAGTTGGACATATGGTCTCGCGGAGTGTTTTGTAGATATTGATACGTTCTATAATATTGTAGAACATTTTTTTGTTCTATCATCAATACTTTTCGCAGCGCATGCGATGAAACATATTTTATGGCTATTTTTTTGCACCTTGGGTTTGTTTTAGTGAGATTTTCTGGGGATCTCTAATTTTTTCTTATAATAAATATAGCCTATGTTACTAAGGGATAATGTAGCTTTCTAATGAAGAAAGAAATTTTGAAATCGGTCCAGTAGTTTTATGTTTATTCGTTACATACAAAAAAAATACAAATCTTACTTCTTTATAATATTAGTATAGACTAGCCGACCCGCGCAACCTCGTTCGCGTGTAGCTCCGCTCCTATGGGTCGTAGCGAGATGTTACAAAGCCTAAGTTACTCCTTGTTACATCAGCTATATGCCAGTGAAAGCCCCGTCAAAATCGGTCCAGTACTTTTAGATATAAGCCGGAACAAACAGACAGGAAGACCGAAAAAATTGTAAAATATGTGGTGTGTGCGTGTATACATCCATATGCACTTAGTAAAAAGCGGTTATTTTAATATTACAAACAGACACTACAATTTTATTTATTTGTATGGATGTGTTTACATTGTTTACACGCGATCTATAAAAGAACAACTGTTAAGTAAATACTTACGTTTATTTATAGTATACGGGAATTGTTTTGTTTCTCCAGTTCATTAATTCTGTCTCTGGTAACTGTGTATTTAAATTGTGTTTATTGTTAGCTTAACTGGAGCTTTGTGTTTTAGTTACATTAACCAGAAATAGATGTGGCGTGCATTAATCAGTTACTTAATTAATTGAGTAATTGCGTGTTATATTTACATTTGTACTTGTATGTAAGCTTTATTAAATTATTTAAAGAAATCTTTTATTTAAGAAATGAACTTGGCAACACAGGCATCCTTCTAGTGGAATAATGAGGGGGGTATTTTTTATTATAAAAAGAATAATTTACGCAACAAGGTTTAGTCATTCTCGAAGCTCGTGTGACTTTAAAGAGACGAACTGCTTAGCATTCAATGTGGAAGAGAGAGGAACTCCGAGCAGAGCCGTGTTACTCTACATTTTCGGGAAATTTGGTACGAACGTGTCAATGCAGCTTTAGTTACTCGCTTTAGTATAGAATTTACTGCTGTTCTGGACAGGCCTAAGTCTTTCAACAACTTATAGAGACATTTTGTCCGGTATGCCTCTCGTTTCTACTTCTACAGCCTATAAATTTACTACATAACCATTTCTCATGAATTCATCCGTAAGTTTATAATATTTATTTAGTTTTATTGCGTTGTCTTTAGGTATGTTTGTTTTCCACGCTACGATAAGTTCTATAAGCACTAGGTACGCGTTTCCTCTTGTCTGGAGCCACAAGAAAGAGGAAAATATCCGGTCTGGATGACGAAATACCAATATCCTCGGGGATTTTATACGTGTCCCCCACCAATAATATGTGCCTCGCTGTACCTATTGCCTCTCCGCAAGTATAGCAACATTTTTCTGAGGCCTTCCCCCATCAAAGTTACTCTGGTCTGGGAGGGTCATTTTGAAGGCATTAAGATAGAATTTTAATAAGTATATCAATCATATATCAAGGCGCGCCACTTCTGAGCTAATGGGGATGCAGAACTCACCTATAGTCAATCATTCACTTTAGAGATATTTTGACGAATATTTAAATAATTAGTGGTTGCTGTTTTGATAAAGAAGTGTTAAATATTAGGGTCACAGGAGGTCGAGTGGTGAATTCACTCTCGTTTATGCATAATAGAAAGACCTTTAAATCCTACACCTGGATAGCAAGTCCTAGGAACTGCTCGACTTCGGTCTAGATTGTATATTATTGTGAGTGATATCTTTTGAGTGTTATTGCGCAGTTAAGCTACCGAACAAATTTGAGGTATCATAAAGGTGTTAGAGACGTTATCATATTGGGGAGGGTGTGTCTATTGTGGGAGGCACGCGGGCGGGAAGCAACATGGAATCGATATTGTCTGCTGTGTAGTGTGTAGTAACGGATTGTGTGTGCAGGTGCGCTAACTGTTCTCTGACACATTACCTTCACACTCTTCTATACACTATCGGTTTAATATTATTTATTTCTTTAATAACATCGTTTTGAAATCCATACAAACATTAAAAAGGTTATCGCTCTGAGTTCAGATGCTGAAGAACTTTTGACCCGATTTAATGTTTCATTGTTTAGAAACGATAATTGTTCTGTTAATTTTTCCTGCTACTATAAATATTATGCTCTTATATGGATAAACATAAAACTTGAACGTAATTTTTACAGTGCGCAGGTTGTGAATAAGTGTATACCTGGAAGTAGCGTAATAGCATCATAAGAATAGTCATTATTCTGGACTTTCTGTTTAGATTTTACCCGTGAGGGGACGGGATAGAATACTATTCCCCTCTGCCGCTGGGAGAGCATCTCGTAAGAGCCGAGTAACCCAGCACCCCCTTGTGGTGGTAGGGGATCTGTTCCCCGACTGGCTTGCGACCACCAGCATGCGAATCCAACCACAAAGTGTCATAGACGCGTTCCGGTCGAGCCGCATGTGGGCCAGACTTACCTCTTCCCTCTCCCATCCCATTAGTTCTGCGGATCTAGTAAACTCCGGGCTCTTGCTCAGGGTCCGCTGAAACCGCAGCATTGTTTTCTTCATTCTCCCTCCCCACTCTAACTTCGAGGATGCAGCGCATCGGCGAAACAAGAGAGTATCTTTTGTTTTGCCGATGTCCATGGGCGATGGTTGCCACTTACCATCAGGTGGGCCATCTGCTCGTTTGCACCTTATCTACATTAAAAAAAAAAAAGATTGCTGACACTTGACAGAAACAAGGTGGAATCTAAGTAATTATTATGAAATCGTGGATACTCATAATTTTTTTCTAAGTTTCTATTAAAACTAGTTATAGTTATCAAGTAGGCTAGTATCATGATCTGGAGGCTGGGGGTCGACGTCCGCGGGTATCAGTTATCTCGCACTGTGGCACAACTGCCTTCTGCCCTCCAGCTCTTATCACTTATTTAGATAATTACAGTTACTATGACAGCTTTCTAATATACCATTAATTGCAATTTTATAAATAATTATACTTATAGATTTTATGAATTTTGTTGAGCTAACAAAATAAACAAGTATTATTTTAAAAGCAAAAGTTAATTAGTATCACGAGTACAATTAGTGGTGCGGTCGTACAATGGAGAGATAATGATAGTAGTGGTTCTGAGAAAGACATCACACGAATGCACAATATGAGGCGCTCCGTGAGGCTAACATGACTGCCATTGTCGGTTTCAATGGAATTGAGAATACACACTCTCCGTGCGTGTCGGGGTAGCTATTGGAAGTGTAATGTTGTTCATTTATGGATTCACAAAGACTAATAGTGATGAAATTACCAATTCTCAATATACCAATGCAATAAATTATTCGGTATATACCCCTTTAGTTAAAGACACCAGTCAAATCAATGCATCACTAATATCACAAAAGTTACTAGGGCAGCATGTTAGGACAGCGTATCTTGATACGTTATCAGTTACCGCGGTTAAACACTAACCATGCGTGTTTAACGTAACCGACCACCACCTCCCCCCCAGCCCGCACCCCTCATACCTCCTCCACATTGCAGTTTGATAAGCTATTGCTATTAGTTCATGTTCGCCTAGTACATTTTCAGCGGGCACGTTGTGAAAACCGTTTTCCATAGCGACGTCACACATACGTCGCTTTATGTTCAACACACGCTTTTATAAAAAAATTACACGTAAATAATAGAATTCACTTTAACTGTTTATTATATTACATGAACTGAATTTCACAACATTTAGTATTTGATATATTTCTTAGGCTTAAATTTTGTTGCCAAAAGTTTTCAAAAAAAAATGAAAACGTGGAGAAGCAGCAGGGAAACAAAGAAGATTAGAAATTTAACGTAGATTGAAAAATCTATAAAATATTGAAAATTATTCAGATATTCGGACGAAAATAAAGCCGCATAGTAACAGCACCTATTGGTATTGCATACACTTGCCAAAATTCCGAAAATAGGATACACCAGCTCGGGGCTGGAGCCGGGGCAGGGGCCGGCGATCTGGGTCGCACCTGCATTGCGTCGCTCGGGGCAGGTTCGATTCACTGGCTGCCCTTTCTAGCTCTGCCAAGTGTTGCCATGTCTGCATCTGCAGTGCGTCTTCTCCGCCACGATTTGAATGCACTTGACTCAATTTCAAAGCGACCTAAATGTGTGCTGCAAGTGGTTAGTAAACGACGCTGTTAGAATTTTTTTTTCCTTTGCTAAAACCTGTTTAACTTCCATAAACTTCCAAGTGTAGTTTTTGCCATAAGTAATCCATCCGCATATTTCTTGCGATGGGTTTCTTTTTTCTTTTTTTGGTTGAAAGATGAATAAGTCGGAAATGTTCGTATCTGTTTTTGATGAAAATCGGCTCAAGATGGCTGCCGCCACAAAATGGCAGATTACATATTTTTTTACAGCAACTCTCAATATGGGTATGAAATGAAAGTGCTTGACTAGTAGAATACTTTAGTACATTATTATTTCTTGTACTTTTTCAATAAAACCGTTTAATTTAATGTTTTTTTTTGGTTGAACATTAATACAAGTGAGTGAGTGAGTGAGTTCTTAATAGGTCTAAGAATTAGAACACACTTCCACAACAATCTCTTACCACACACTTTAATTTACGTGATAAAATTCTATTGTAGGTGAAGCAGTTAGATTTCTGTTTATATGTACCTACATATATATCACTGTGCGACCGTTAGATTACAATATATCTCGCCATATTGCAAAGTGTCGATAGATTGTGAACCGTAAGATGATCTTCCATACTCGGCTGTGTCCACAGAGTTAGGAATGAAACACAAGTGTCAGTCAAATAAAACAAATGTACTTCAAGAATTGTCAACAAAGTATGTATTTATTACTTGGTAGGTAATCAATAAAATCTATGAAAGTGAAACTGAAAATTACCATAGAGTTACAAAACTACTACAGTGGTCAAAATGAAAATTGTTAAAAAATTAGAATGGACATATAAAAGAATTTTATTCATCCCAATCTTCACGCAGTACTCCTGTTTTATTCCTGTTTGTAAAAAGCTACTTAAATGGTAACTGATTTTGCTATAAAAAAAACAAAATGTTACATGGTCAAGCAGCCAGCTGACGTATATTCCACCACTTTATGGTCAGCTGACTTTGTTTTTACTCCAAAATACTAGGTAAACTATAATCCGACAAATTTTTAAATGGGAGGAAAAAAAGTGTAAAAAAATTTTTTTTACATGTTTGGAGGTCTGTCACTGCGCACCCCACCCACGGAATCGCAGTCACTAGTAATCATAATATTAACCCCTTAAGCATTTCACGAATTTTCGTCTGGGAGGGACTTGGTCTTGAAAATCTGTCACTGGCTCCAGTACCATATGTTTTACCATTATGTTACGCAAGGACGAAGAGGCTACCCTTCCCAAGGCGCCGGAGACGTCACTTTTCTTTCGTCACGTCATTTCGATAGATTATAAGCTACCGAAAATTAATTCGTTAAATTGTAAACAGCTCGTTACGGTTCACGATATGTCGACGGTTCACAATATCGCGAGATAGATTATAATCTAACGGTGTTAACAATTTTAGGTTGACATATATATATGTATCAATGGATCTTAAGCATTTTATGCGTTATCATAGTTGTTACAAATATTTGTTTTATTGCAGCGCTTAGTTAAAGCGTAATATGATAACTTATATTATCATTGCTTGTGGGTTATTATATTTTTATAATTACTGTTTTGGGAAACAGCTTTATCAGTTATCGGTATTCGCGTGAAGGGCCTTCGTTGGGTAAATTTGTTTGTAAATAATGCGGAAATATTTGTGATGACGTTGTTTTTTTACTCAGCATGAGTTTCTTATATATAGGTTTAAGATATCACATGGTAAGTAGTTAAGTATGTGTCTTATCTGGTTTTTTGATTGTTTTATTTTAAGTGACTAATATTATGTTTTGAAGCGTCTCTACACCCTTTCTTCTCCCGGACTTTTTAACTTAAATCTAATAGTATGTTTGTTTAACAACTACGTGTTTATTTCTAGTGGTTTAGCAAAACTCTCAACGTTCAACCAAACATATCATTTTATTATTCAGAAAATAAAAATACAATCCATTTTATGCCTTTTCCGACCTTCCCAGTAGATTTTTTCAAAATATTTTTATACAAACTTTATTCTTTATATTTATAATTAAATCTTAAAAACTAGAGTGGTGAGCGTAGCGCGAGTTTGGGGCAGAGACTGACTCGGTGAGGCGATGCTTCTACAGTCCTCGATGATCCAGTGTGCAGCGCCATCGTTAAGGTTCCCTAACATGCACTTACACATTTTGCTATTTTTTTTTTTAATTTATATCTCGGAAATTTTAGTGATGAGAATAAAAGGAGAAGAGGGGAATATTAAAGAACACTACAAGTGGTGTAACGGGCACTCACGCTACCTTAACGGACAGTACAGTAGTAACGTGACACTACCTAGAGACAACTTCAGTCCTTGAGAAACGCAAGACTAGAGTCATAATGACGGAAGTGACTACTCCAGCGCCATAGATGGCGTTGACGATTCGATAATTGTTTACTATTCTCCGACACATATGTATATAAATAAGTTTGCATGTTGATGCGTAAAATAGAGCAAGTACATGTACATTGTACAGTCAGTAAATACAGTAAATAGGTTCAATTGTCTGTATGATGGGTCGGTGGCAGCGGCCGCGTCAGGGACGTTTATTTGCGTTAGACAAGGAGATCGGCGTGGGCGAGCTGCGAGGGGCCTGGAGGTCGAATCAATTGCATCTGCAACTATCGGGAATGGACCGTCAGCAGAAACACAAACATACAAATGGGCCAAATACTTTTTTATGGCAGTTAAAGCACAAATTAGCAGGCAGTCCACCTGGCAAGTGGCCACCGTCGCCCATGAATATCGAATATATAATGAAGAAGGGGAAGGAATGCTACGGTTCAGTGGACCCTGACGGACAACCCAGAATCCGAAGTACCAAGCATCAAACGCCAACACCAAGGGGGCACACAATCCCAGCACGGGATTGTATTCTAATCCGGGAATAGATATTTAATTTATGGTAATAATAGCTGCTGTGTAATACGGAAAATACCATATTAGTAGCGGTATTAGTATCTAATATGGCACGAGAGGAAGGAAATATTCAATTAAATATACAGAGTTTAATAGGAAATCCCTGGTGATCGTTTTCCCTTAGCTCAAACATCCTAATCTACAGTTTTAACTGCTTTAGCGTATATCGCTAGGTGTTTTCGGCTACTGGGCTAAAATATAGTCTATCGAAACCAAAAAAAAATATCGTTATTCAAAACCAAACTTGTATGCATCAGTTAGGGTTAAATTTTATTTGGAAGATTTGACCCTAGGCTGGTTACTAGTAAAGACTACAGAGTTTGTTGCGGCGCTTACTGTACCATATTAGCAAAACTAATTGGAATAGAAGGGTACTAGCTCCAGCAATGTACTATAATTTAGCGTTTTTATTAGTATATATTTATAGTAGGTATAATATGTAATAAATATTCTGTGAAAACAAATACATCATATAATTTATTACACTTTCAATGTAAGAAAGATAAATATTTTTTAAATAGAAATTAGCCAATATTGCTGTAAGAGTGAAAGAAAACTGATATTTCATTGTGCAGAATATACTTCCAGGGTGTAAGCATGCCATAATGAAACGAATATAATATAAGCGATAGTGATATAATCATTTGTTGTTCATAAAATTATATTTGTCGCCGAACTAAATAGTCGATCACTTATCCAGTCAGGTTCCCCTCCTTACAAATAAATGCGATGGTGTACCGCCTCACACAAATAATTATCTACCATGTTAGCTTGTTTATTATTGTTATTCTACGGTAGCAGAGGTCTTATAAAAGAGAGAGAGAAGAAAGCCACAGTAATTAAGTAGATTTTTTTAGAAAGAGGATTCATTTTTCGTGGACTAGGTGGTAGCGTCTTTATTACTCTACTAGCTCGTGACCTAACAATCATAGAAAAACCTATATTATTATGTCCAAATATATTTCATAAGATGAGAAACATATCATCATCCGCAATAAAAATGTACAATCAGCCAGCTGGTACTTCACCGGCACAATACACGTAGATAAGGCGGATAAAACTTCTTGGTAAATAAGAATATAATTTTACGATCTCATGCTTATAATAACGTTCTTTGATAAGATTTAATGCCCAACCTACCTAATAGAATATCGGATTATCTACATTTTATGCAAACTAGTATAATGTTATTTCATGGAAATAAAGTAGAAATAATCCATTTGTTTGCCCCTTTTCTGTCAGTAAGTAGTTGTCTTGATGAAGCTTAATATACGAAATGTGAGCAGAGATCAGTGGAAGTGGGGCGAATACAACGATGCAACAAGCGCTCTGCCAATGGTGCGTGTCTCCTAATATGGGTCACTCTACACACCTACCCACATACGTACTGTGATGTAACTCTTCAGCCACATTGATATTTATGCCTAACGCTTCATCCATAATATAATCAAGTAGTTTAATTGACTGTTCAAGCTATCCGTAGCCATTTATTTCTATCTCACATAATCCACCCAAGAGGAAAAAAGAAACCTAAACATCAATCACAATCAACGTACTCATGTCTATCGACGTGTTAGTCGAAATCCCTCGATGAACTGAAAAATCTGGAAACCTACAACATATTATGTCATCTACGTGGAACCCATACCGCACAAGATAATAATATGCACTTACAACGGAACACTGAGTAACCAATATTAAAATTTTACACCAAATCTTACGGAAGAGACAATCTAATGGAGACCCAGCATCACGACACCACAACACTACATGAAGAGAACTTTTTGACAAATGACTTGAGTCTTAAAGTCTAAGCCGTTTCTTTCCAATAGCTAACAAATAACGTCGACAATGAATATTATTAAAAAATATTTGGAATGGAACTAAATTCAACAGAACGAAAATAACGAGAATCTTCTATTAAAAGTAATAGAAAAATGTCACCATTTCACTTTGGAGAGTTAACAAAAGAGTTTCAGTTGAATACTTTTTATCTGCTATTGTGATACTCCATAATGGGGCTTCGTTACTATCTGGATCAGTGGAGTCCGAGGTGCCCTACCACCATCCCTACTGCGAGTACAGTAAACACAGAAACCTTGTTATTTGATTGACATGAATTTTATTAGTATGAGCATCGAGTATTATACGTTTTATAAGAAAAACAGATTCAACACTACAAGACTAATTTATTGATATTTATAATACATCTTCTATGAGAAAGTACATATTGTATCCGAAGCATCAAAACAGTTCGAAGTTTTTATCAAAATACATAGACAGAGCTACAACTAGTAAAATATGATCTAGACACTATGAAATGACAAATGACCTCAATATCATTACAATTAATATGACGGTGAACACAACAACTATTATGATCAGCACAATAGCTATAGTTACGTCAGAGCTTGCTATTTGGACATACTTTACGAAAACTAGTAATAGAGTCAGAGCCTATTTGGGGCGGACAAGCATTTACAATCTGATTGGTTTAATTAGAGCTTTGTAACTGTTTCTTATCTTACAGTTGCACTTCCGTCCTCAGTATTACGACTTACGAGCAAGCGATCGCCATCCGCGCCACCTAACTGTTCAATGTTTCTAGTTCATTAC
This sequence comes from Limenitis camilla, assembly GCA_905147385.1. NCBI lineage: Eukaryota > Metazoa > Arthropoda > Insecta > Lepidoptera > Nymphalidae > Limenitis > Limenitis camilla. The sequence goes on along the minus strand of LR990236.1, from coordinate 15,217,869 downwards.
TACCCAGCCATATTGGTCACCAAGCTCCGTTTGCAACTGACTCAAATCTATTGTTGTATACATGTCTTAGAATAAAATAAAAGGTATTAAGTGCTAACTATAGCTTCAAGAGAAGACAATCGAAGATCCAGACTCGTACGGCACAACCCAGAAGAGCACACCGCCCACATAAAAATGAGACGCGCGAACCCGAATCAGGACACGCCACACAAGTAGATCTACTGTCCTGTATAGTAATTTCCCTTAAATATGGTGGGGTACTTTAGTGATCCCGTGTCGCCTCTTCATGACGATGACGGCTTCGATGGTTTTTAGCGGGTAGAACGGTGCCACGCCGGGAGTCAACAAAGTTTAACGCTATAATATTTACTTCTGATTCAATATCTATTTACGTTTACATATCCTGTAAGAACTATTTAATGCGCCATCAGCATAATTCTTTCTTTGCTCTTGGACCTTCTCTTGGTGTCAGCAAAGACTCGAATTTTACCTCGGGGACACCGGGAGTTAAATTTAATTAAGATTAGTTTTTATAAAACAAATCAACAGTTCCCGAAATATTAGTATCTGCCATTTTGATCCAAAGTTTAATTAGAATTCAACAATTTGTCTGTAAATATCGTGTAACATTTAGCAAAGTCCAAGGAATCCATTTAAAAGCAATTGAATCCTTCTTAAGTAACTTGATATGTAACAGACGCATTCAATGAGAATTAAACGTTATTATGGCGGGACGGGACTCGGGACACGGGATGAGAAGTCGTACATAGACAACTACATAAATATTAGAGTTAACAGTTTGACCATATTTTTACGTACAATCGTTATCTTTAACTGATACCGAAATGGTATCGCCATTATCCGTGACTCATCTGTTTCTTCAAATTTATTATTTGTGCATAGTGATGGTATAAACGACTTAAAATTGACAACGTGTTTAAACATTTTCCTAATTTAATAAGCGTGTTTTTAAAAGATTTTTTACTTGTAACGCTTTTTTTTATAAAAGCCTTATAGTATTTGAACAAAGCTTTGCAAACAGCAGCTTTACACAACACGAATTAATTATACTTGTTCATGAAAAGCTAAATTAGTTAAAGTCATACCTGAAGACAAAATACTCTGGCAGAGTCCAGAAATCGGGCACGAAAATTGTTTTGAACATCTACTCACTTCACACTCGTTGACAGTGAAAAACAAAATAACGTTGTATTTACATAACGCAAAAATCGTTTAAACGAAAGTAGCATGAGTCTGGCAACGAAATAATTTCGTTTAAACGAAATCGACTTACACTTAACGCTTGTGACTTCTTTTTGAGCTTTTCGTTTAAACGTCCACCTCCATTTGTGCATATGATATCAATCAAATTAATTTTTTCTTGATTTTCACAAAATAATATTATGAATTCAACAACAAAAACTATGAATCAACGTTTTTATTTACAAAATTCCGTCATTCTAATGTTCCACTCCAAATATCTCGCTTAGGACACGGATTACGCCAATTACACGAATCATTTTACAACAATGAAATAAAAAAAAACTATTTATAGGATCCACCGGGGAAACGCTGTGTTTCCACCAGAAAAGTACTAGAGAATGCATTGCGAGGGATATATTTGTGAAGTAGCAATAGAGTCGCTTGCTTAATCTACTTAGCCTCGCTCAGTGTGAGCCAAAAGAAGCGATTCTCTCGCGCGTATCTCTGGTTGAAGAGTCTGAAGCATATTGTAGCGGTTCTTTTCGTTCGTGTCGTGTAAACACAACACTGAATGGCAGTTGTGTTTAGATCAAAGTGGTCGCCATCGCCATCTGTTCAAACATACGAGTCACTGTCTATGTCTATCTAGTTGACCGGGTTACTGGCTGCGAGTTGCGACACTCGCTCACTCATCAATCATCACTCAACGCCGATCACTCACATATTATTTGTATTATGTATTATTTTGAATGTTTTCGTTTCGAAATTATCCTCGTTCTTCTCTTCTTTTACTACGTTATTAATCGTAATCCACTTTTTTTAAAATCTATATGAGTTTGGACACATGTCAACCCCATAGGAGAAACAATTCCAAGAGAACTAAAATCATTTGTGCGTGTGAAGCCTATCCTCAATAATTTTAACAATTGACAATTAAACCTGAGTAAAAAATCAGATCTTTCAGCTTCGGACACACTCAGCCATTATGTGTAATACATCTGATTTTGGTTGCATTCTAAACATACCAATGTTTGCAGCGAAAATATGCTCGTTGAGAATGCTTATGTCAGACAGACAAGATGTTTATTAGTATTTTCACTTCATAATATAGTGTTTACAAATTGGTAATGACTGTCAGAATTCATCATTTTAATGACGTCATTGCGTATTTTGAAATGAATATTTCTCTTGTGATTCAGACTTTACATTTATTTACCGTGTTATCCTCATTCTCTAAACAAGTGAGGGAAAATTGAAAAATCATTTAAGTCTTACTTTAACTTTAAAAACAAATCATTAGATATTAATGAAGATCAGTATCTTAAGAACAAGCACACATGTGACGTCATCGTTCCTCAAAAGTCCGGCATATCAGCTATTGGGTCATCGGCCAATAAGCTCGAGACGAATCGAAAATGTCTGATGACTCATCGTAACGGGTAGTATTTATCTTCACTTCAAGTCAAACATGAATTTACATTGTAAATCTTTTGTTGAACATCCGATGACAGAACATATAACTAATTTGCTTAAATTACTTTGTCATCTCCCGTATGGACTAGCCCATCATAGGCTAGGCTTCCAGGCTTTCACCCAGGAGGCTCGGGTTTGATACGAATATATTTTTAGTTGTAATGTGATAATAAAGGCTTCTATTTTTAGATGCAAGTTGCTTTGTTGTCCTAGATTATTTATGTAGATGTGTATCCGGTGCGCGGAGGCGTCGTGTCGTGTCTTTAGCTTGCTAGCTTGTTGATGATAAATAATAGTAAACTTGACGAACTCCTTCTGCTTTATATAAAGATTTTGGCTATACCGATTCAGTTTTTGAAGTTAACTCTACACATTTTTTAGATTTATTGTACAAAATAAAACATCGGAATAGACAAATATTTAAGGACATGTGCTTTTGTGGGTTTTAAAACATTTCATTATAATTACTATTTATTCAATATGGATGTATGAACATGATCAATGTCACGTGTCTCTCTTTAAAGTTATGATTGTGCTATGCTATTTGTCGATTTACAGTTTTTCTGGAAACAAGCGGCAGCGCGGCGAGTGCTTCGTGCTCTTACACTCGTTACTCGTCTTTAGCTCACATTACGACGCGACGTTTTTATATTGTACTTCGACGTAACGGATTCCTGAAGAAGAAAAAGCTTCCTTTATGCTTAGTACTGTCACATACATTACAACGAGAATGAGCCCCGAGATGATCTTTAAGTCTCTACCATTACGGAATGAATAAACAGAACTACAGTAAAATATATTTTCTATTTGCAAATGCACTATCTTAAATATCTACAAATTTGGAAAAGTAATATCCAAAAAGCAACTTCAAGTTCTTTCACCCTATAGACCAAAACAAGTTCGGGCCAGACAATAATATCAGATAGTTACATAGTTGATCGCAGGGCTTCTCAGTTATCCTGCTCCAATGACTTGTTCTCAATTATCCGCTTTTACTCCTAACAGGATGCACCAGTAGTTAAAGTGACAGACTGATCGTTTCGCCCTTACATCACAAATGCAAAAAATGAAATATCAAATATAAAGAAAGAATAAGTATTATTAATTATGTGCTATATCATGAATGAGTAGAACATAATAATGAATGATAATGTTGCCTAGGTGAGTGTCGGCCTTGAACCCGCACTCCGCACACCGCACTCCACTCGTCGCTCTCAGCTCAGCGGCAGCTGCAGCGGCTGCGGCTGCGGCAGCGGTCAACAATGTGAAAGTGAAACCATTAATACTAATCACTGGCTGAGGCCTGGGCACAACAGAGCCACAGTGTCTGTGTCCTCGTGGCTCGTGTGCTACATTATGCTTCGCTGAGTAATTACACACATTGTATTATATCAATAGCACATACCTGACACCTGTCGCTTGCCAACTTGACTGATTCGATAACATTGTTCAGATACTTTATTATATTTCACTTCAATTATATGTACACATTCGATTCTCCTTAGATCTAGCAAAGGCTTTGTTACAACTTACTGTCTTAATTAATATCACTAAACAAGCCAAAACAAGCACTTTTACGATTTCTATCTGTTTATCTATGGAAATGGATATGGTTTTCACTTGTGTTTATGAAGGCTAATCTAAAATATTAACATTGTTTGATTTTATTCGGTTATCAGTGTTTCATAATCATCAGTATCACATAAATTAATATATGTATATCATTCACTGTTAGCCACAACGGATAAGTAATTGATGGGAAAGTGAAACGTTGCCTCTAGTAGGAATGCAATGCTACAAGTGGTGGAGGTGGCGATGGTGGTCGCTTGACCACTTGTTTGCTGCTGACTATAGAAAGCTGATCTTATCCGTTATCGCCACGACCTCCTCCCTAGCGACGACGAATAATTCTCTTATCTTTATTCTTTTAAATTACTTATGGGATTAGTTCAACAAACCATACAACACGCTATAATGAAAATCTTATATATAAAATTACGATTTTGATGATTTTTTTTGTGTGCATATCGGGTAGGTCTGAGAATCGTTCAACATCTATTTATACCCCTAAGGGATAAAGGTGGCCCACGGTAGCAAAACAACGTTTGCTGGGTCAGCTAGTTATTTATTTTATTTATTTGAAAGGATAATGTTTGATACTTTTGAGTTTGAAAGTTTTTTAACAATCCTCAAATAATGTCATGTATATAGTTTAGATAAATAATTTATTTTTTATTAATAGAAAGAAGAAATATATTAAGACATCAGTCACGCCTTATTATCCCATGGTAGCTTGTGGGTGAGAAGAGAGTAGGGAAGAGGGAGGTACAGTTATAATATTTCTGGAATTCTTTACAGTCGCTGGATATGTTCTATAACGGTGTACGTTTTGATCAAAAGGTTAATGAGCAAGCAAGCATAAACGGGTAACCTTTGAAAATGTTACTTTATAAATAGGTGAAGCAGGTAACAAATTATTTTTATAAATACCTACATAAATGATACCTAGTACCCCTCTCATAGATTACGACAAGTTATGAGATCTATACAGCGCCGTAACACTCACACGATAATAATAACATGTTATTTAGATGGAAGCCAAGCAGTGCTTGAGCCGACCCAGAGAGAGACCCAGGAGCAGGTTTAAAGACATCTTCTACTATGCACAAATCTTCCACCGCTCGGCCTCGCTACTGAATCTGAAAATAATAAAGTACATTATTACTCACGTACTTCTCGATAACGGAGGCTTAGCACCACACCACCAAACAACACTACATTATTAGTCTCAATCCACACTAACTCAATCCTATTGGAACGAAAGTTATATCGTCTTATACAATATTTGTATACTCGAAATAAGATAAACTGAACTACCCGCAATTGCTGATTTATAAACGGTGTTACTAACCAACACAACACAAACACCCACGTGGTGTCACGTTTCGCATCTTAAGTTCAAACTCCTCTCCTAACTCCTAAAGAGTTATTTTCTGAAGGACTGAACAAAGTAAAAAATATTTCTTTAGTTCACTGCACACTTGACCAACAGCAGATACGTTTCATCAAATATTCAGTGCTAGCAACACCTGTAGCCTCTGCGCCCCCCCGCGCCCCCCTCCTTCCCGCTGGACACTACTCACTCCACCTCAACACTTCTCTTCGTCGAAATAAAATTAATTATGATCCGCATACTCGTACAGTTTTCCCCATATCATACCCCCCATGTTTATGGTTTGATTCATAACGCACATTTTTGTCCAATTAACTTTAAAGGGTTCTGTTGGTAATTCTACGGAGAGTGCGTAAAAACTAAGTTCTTAATCACTTAAGTAACGCTATATAGTTTCAAATTATTTTACGTAAGTTACGCTTTACTTTTATTCTAGTTCTTTTTCATTCAAATGCCGATCAGTAACTTATAATCTTTTTAAGAAAAAAAAACGTGTTGTTGGTTCTCGTATGAAAACTCGATGCTAGCTATTTTTATGTTCACGACTTCTGACAAATTTCAAAAGGATGGAAGATACGCATTTTATTCCTTAGTACCTAGTTATTATGGAGTACCGTAGCGTAGGTGTAGGTAGCCGTATTTTAAGACTCGTAAATTTTGTGTTATACGCTGTTTTAATCTAAGGTTATACGAGTTATTTTACTGTCTTTTATCTTATTTCGCCATTTAGAATTTTGAATGAAAAATTTTCTACCTATAAGCTTTGCGATCCTGTGTTACTGGACCTTTCGAAAATGTTCTATAATATCCTCTATTACTATAATAAGCTCTATTAACGGTTCCAGTAATAAAGTAAATAAACCTAATTATTTACTGGAACGATAAATTTCAAATGACTAGCGTAACGAGGTTAAAGTGTGTAACGATTATAATTTTAATGATGTAATAAAAGAGTAACGCAAGTTTAAGGCGTAATAAACTCTTAGTTTTGTTTACAATCTGTTGTTGTTAAAATAAGAAATATACTCGACTCAGCGTCGACTCAGCGCCGCGACGCGTCGCGACGTGCTACAGGCAGCAGGCAGCGGGCAGCAGGCAGCGGGCAGACAGCGCATATCGATCCGCTCGCGCTGCACTCTCACAAAGGGCTGCCGCTGCCTCCCCGCCGGCACGCCCTATCCCCTGCGCGCCCGCGAGACGGTGCATCTTCTCTATTTTTGTGTTTCAATATTATACTTATATTAATAACATGCGTCATCACCCGTCAACCCGCCACAGACCGCAACACGAATGTTTTGTTTCTTCTTTCCTGATTTTAAATAACTAGGAATTTCGATTTTTGTTACACAGCGGATGCCTAAAATGTTGACTCATTTAAAAATTCATTATATATGTAGGTTATATATATAATTTTATATTATATTTGTGTAACACGACTCACAAGCCGTAATTAAATCTTTAAACCTAAGAATTTCCGACGTCATTGCGTTTCCTTTGGACTGACGATGACGGACACTTGAGAAAATGTCCAGATTCCAGAGGACAAGGGTCGTTGGAAATTTCAAGTACTTATTCCTATCCTATTTTCTTTTTCTTACAAAAAAAATAAGTTGTGACCCAGTTCTCGCTTACCTTTCAGTAAAATAGCTAGAATTTTGGTTTTTACATGTTAATTATTAATTAAATGTTGAATTTATAAAAGATAAAAGAAAAAGTAATTTCCCGTACCGGGAATCGAACCCGAGCCTCCTGGGTGAAAGCCAGGTATCCTAGCCACTAGACCATACGGGAGATACACAGTGAAGCTAACTTTGTTATAGTATAATACGAGTAAAGTATGTGAGATCATAAAACTGGATTTTTATCTATTATTTGAACTGTATATCTAATTAACCGATAGAAGCTATACATTTCATTAACAGCATGTAAGTAAGCCATTTATCATAAACCTATCCATGAACCCATTGTCATTATGAGAAGACGCCTCTTGTTACTAGAGTAGTGGGCTTTCTCGTCGTGTTATATATAGTGATGTTTTCCACTCATGGTGACCATGACAATTGACATAGGTGATAGAGTGTTGTTTAATTTCACTGATTGAAATATACACTATTCCTGGTAGATATAGGTCATCACCTATATAGTTCTGTCATATATTTTTTTAAATTAATAGAATATGGGCATTTGTTTGCTACTGATCTAAGAGAAATTTATAATATTCCCGTCTCTTTTCTTCTTTTATACTTTCATTATCTCTGATCCTCTCTCTCTCTCTTATTTTCTCTTTTTTTCTGTTTCTTCTTTTTTATCACCTTTTCTCACTCTCTTCTTTTTTCAAATAATAAAATTACACACAATTACAGGTTGTCAATTTACGGACAATTATAATATTGCTTTCAAATACCCGGAGCGAAGCGAGGGCAGGCTGCTTGTATAATTATAAAGATATATAATAGGTGGGTAATGATTAGGTTAGGATAGGTAAATGATAACCTTATATTCAGGTTTTCAAAAAATATGTATAAAAAAATATAACAATATAATTTTTCCGGGATAAAATGTAGTCTAGCCTAAAATAGGTGAGAGGAAGTAATACAATTTTCATCACTCTTCTGCTGCATCACTCTTTTTTTGTAAGGTCACAAAGAAAGTAGTTGCAAGATCTTGCTAATAATAAATTGTAACTCAAAATACATAGTTTAATGCAAATAAAATTTTTACAAAGTTTTACATATGTCAAAATCAAGTCTGTCAATTTGTCTGAAGCTACCAAGTCAGGCAACATTTCGGTTAGTGTATTCTATTCCATAGCGCAATGCGTGTTAATAATTTGTAAATACGTTGCTCTCGATACAATAACTGTACTGAGTAATCTATACTATGTATGTAGTTCAGTGGTTAACCTTGTTTTTAATTCTGATTTCGTGCTGGATATCGATCGGAAATACCTTCACACTATGATGAGATTTATACACTTGCAAACTATAAACTTTTGTCTGCAATCTTCTATTAGAATTTCGTACTTTATAAATAGCGACAGTAGCTAGGTGAAATTTTATTATATAGAGAAGACGTTCTCAAACTCAATTGGCATGTAAAACATATGTCATGTTGTTTGCCCGTGGATAGACTTTGTCATGTTTCATATTAGCAAATCATTTGTACAACATCGAAAACCAAAAGAAAACCTCAGTTAGGAATTGCTACCGTGAATCTTGTTACATTCCCACAGATATTTAATTCTTTTTTTTTCACTCACGTAATCCTTTAAGAGGTCACTCTACTAGTAACGTGGACTCCTATCACAGGCAGTTAGCTTAATTAAAGGGGTTTGTTACATTAGAAGTTATGGAATGTAGAATAGAGTTACAATTTTGCTTGCGTGAGACAAACAGTGGATCGTCCGTATGTCTAATATACAATGCTTTATTGTCACATAATAAAAGCGAAAGATTAGCCACAATGATGAGGAGATGATGGTTGTGTAACGAATAGCGGCTGGCTGGTAGCAGAGCGTGGCGGCGGCGGCCAAGGTTCTCCAACCAACACACGCTACACTGTACACGTTATCATATCATGAATAATGTCTTTATTATTCCATATCTCATCTCACATCTTTAGTTGCCTATTCTATTACTGCAGCGAAACCGCTGTTCTTCTTTCACCCTGTGTTGTTTAGATTCAAACAAAAGATTCGCACTGTCCCTTAACTGAATTCAAAATTACTAACTTTTGGTTTTAGTGTTAACAAAAAACTTTTTGTGTGTTTATTTATGTCGAGTTTTACAAATTGTTGTAGAATTATCAATAATCACAATAACCGTTTTAAAAATATTTGATTTTATGTCCAAATAATAGCGACCATTTCTGGAGAATTTTTTTTAGCATTCCTATATATCAAGCGGATGAATCGAGCTGCTGTCGGATGAGGAACCCTTGCGCCTGGCATTGGTTTTGCTCTGGTAGAGATCTTCCGAGCGCGACGGTCAAGGCTCTCTATTGTATTTAGTATACATACACAGATGTACAGGATATAACTGTTATCTGTATGCAGTATACTTGTACACATTGCAGTTGAGGACTAGTCAATCAGTGAAGCCTTATTAGCTCTCTGGTGTGATGCGTGTTGTAGTAAATAGCTATATATAATAACGAATGCAACAATACAGTGTGTGTTATGAGATAATAATACAAATATTCACACGCTCGCAGCTCATCCACGACACTCACTTTCTTGTTTCATAAACACTATCAATTACCATTAATCGATTCTACTTTGCAAATAAAAAGCTAACCTGAACGGTTGGGTGGTAGTCTACAACCGTCTACCGCTATTCTACTAAATGGAATATAGTTATACAGTACAGAATTAATATATGAAGTGAGCGACTGAGGAGGTCTCGACCTCTGTCCTCCATACGGACAACAACAACTCTTCAACTCTTCCGAGGCAGTGTGAAGTGTCATGTCATACCCCTTACACGTTTTGCCATTTGATATTTTTAGATAATGTAAGCTTTTATTATATTGTGTGGCCCACTCCTGACACAAGCATTTTAGCTTACTAGGAGGGGTAAAGGGAATGCTAGTAGTATGTGATCCATACTGCTAGTAATCTAATTATTTGTCTAGTGCCTCGAATGGCCTCAAAGTTTACTATAAAAAAAGAGATTTTATAAGAGGGTAGTTCTATCGAAAAAAATTTGGGGTTGGCATAATATAAAAAAGAAAATATAATTTCCAGGAAGTTGTTAAAATTCAATTTAATGTAAACACGAGTTTGTTATTAAAATTAAAAGAGTTGTAATGTTTTTAAAATACTATTAAAAAAAATAAAAACATACTTGGGCTCGTCCGGGATTTGAACCCGGGACCTCTCGCACCCTAAGCGAAAATCATACCCCTAGACCAACGAGCCGCTTGTAGCGTTTGCTTAAACTATATAATGTTAGCTCTAGCCTCTATTGACTACTGTTACTATTACTATCTTACCCTTTCCTTTCAATGTTTGGAAGGAAAAATAATCGTAAGTCGTGACACTCTATCGCCGCGCCGCTGTAGTTATAACAGAAATACTTAGTTTGTGAAATCATATTTTGTTTGATAGCACAACAAATGTTCTAAATGAGTTGTGCGACTATTTCTCAATATAAGACTTGGAATTGATTGAAATTACTCGCCCAAACCTAAATACAATATAAGCTATGTAGACCAGGGTCGATAATTTTTGAAACCAAAAAAATTACAGTAGGATGAAACCCATTAGAAAAGGAGGGGAATATGATCAAAATGAAAGGAAAAATAAATTACGGTCGATCGGAGTTCGGGAAGTGGGAGGGGGTGAATTTTTAAGGGTAAAAAATGGTTTATCTTGATTTCCGGCAAAACTACAAGTCCTATGGAAAAAAGTTATACAGCAAAGTTGTAGGTAATAAAAAGATCTACAACTTTTGTATTTGCAATTTTTTCACATAACCTCAAAATTTAGGCGAAAAATTCAAAAAACCAAGTTTTTGGTTTTTTATCTTTTTCAAAAAATTTTTTTTTTTCTACGAAATTTGATGAAAATTTACCTTATAAAATTATTTTTTACCCTTAAAAACTCACCCCCTCCCACTTCCCGAACTCGGATCGACCGTAATTTATTTTTCCTTTCATTTTGATCATATTCCCCTCCTTTTCTAATGGGTTTCATCCTACAGTAATTTTTTACCATTTTTGAAGGCTTCGGCTCTGGTCTAATGGCAATATTATGTTGATTGAAGTGACGTTGACGCCATTTAAAGCACGCTGCACAGCTGACGAGTGCCGACAGACAGTTTTATTGGCCTAAATAGGACATCAGTGTGTCCTACATGACTCAAAGTGATCAACATTCAACCTTACATCATTTGAGGTAGAGAACAATATATACGTATTCTCATCTAGCATGATGAGAGCAATTGAAGACGTGGAGATAACTTGCTACTCGTAACTCCTATCTAATCATTAGAATAGCAGCTCCCAAAGTTTTTATTGTAGAACAAAGGGCATTACTTATTATAGATTATAGAAGGAGGAACTACATGTTACTAATTATTGCGGAATTAGTAAGATGTAGGTCACAATAACATTGTTTACTAATACATTATGGGTCCTAACTCTTATTTTAAAATCAATAAGTAAAAGTTTGGAAGCTGGTGCATTAGAGAGATGCCACTGCCCACAGGGTAATTAATTAACAGGCTGTGACTTGTTGCTCCGAGAACTACTAAACTATACGATCCATTAGAATAATTAGTCTATAAATATACTAGTAAACTGTATGGGAACTGAACTGGCGAGGGCGTCTGCGGTCTAGCCTAATTTATCCTTGAATACCCTCCCTCCCCTCGTGCGTTGACATGACATCAGAAACGTTGTTTATGGACAAAATGATGATTAATATTTTCAAGCAGTGTTTACTAAGCTAAACATAATTTTCTTTGTTAATGAATCAATTTGTTTATTCGAAAAAAGTGTTCGTTTAAGATAAATAAAATGACTGTACTTCTGTTCTGTGAATAAATTACATATAATTACGCTACTTTGTTATTCATTTAAAAAATATTAATGCACTATTTAATATGATATGGGGGGAACATGTGCGTGTGGCATTCTGGCGGAAGGAGCTGAGTGTCGCCGGATAACATCTTAACAACGGTGTTCCGGCTCGGAATGAGAACCGGTCGAGAGGTGACCTGTACCCTACCCAGACCCCGGTGGTCCCGCACGCCTTACATTAAACCCTTGAGTGCAAAATGTGGACGACATCATTCTTTGTCCACTTGAACTTTAAACATTTCCGAATAAAGATACCTCTTTAGTGTAAGTAACTTAAAATCTGTTCCTTGCTTCCAGGTATTGTGTCAGTGTCGGACGGCCACCTGTACATCGCTTCCCCGCGCGAGGAGTGGCGCACGTTGCTCGCGCACTACGCGGGGCCCGTCGCCCTCATCGTCGTGGTGGGGCTGCTGGTCGTCGTGCTGCCGCTGTCTGGGTGCGATATTTTAATTTAAATTTAATTAAAGTCAGAAAGAAGTCATCAACGAATCATCACCCGGTTGAGAAGTGCATTCGAAGAGTCCTGTAATTGCTGGCATTGGCAAAACCTTTATGTTAACATAGTTTTGGTCTTGGAATCATTACGTGTAAGAATTATCTCAGCACGCGGAAGTCAATGTTTTAATTCCTCTCCACACATTCTCATCGATCAAGTAATTCTATAGTATGCTATATTATCTATATTTTGAATGATCCTAAAGTTATTGCTACTTAAGTTAAGAGACAAATCAGTTTGGTTTCTCTGTACATGGTATAAAGAGCACAGCAGGCGCCACGTGTGTGTAAAAAATCAGGCTTTCTAGCGAGTCTGCTTTGTTCTTGATCGATGTTATAATTTTTATAAAAAGTATTGTTTAAATATTTGCAGATTGTTATGGTGCTGTTGTCATTGGTGTCGAGTGGGACGACGAAGAAGGCCCTTCGATCGAAAATACGATGCTTGCCTCAAGGGTATACTCGCGATAGTCTTCATCGGTCTACTTACTCTGTTTCTGTAAGTTGTAGACTAGTTCTTTTTTGAAATTTTAGGGGTTCTTTGGACAAAGGGCAAAGAAGGAACATAAATCATGCTTTGTAAATATTTTCCTTATTCCTATGTGGACTTAATATTTGGCTAATAGTTTACTGTAAACATTTCAGTTTTGGAGTCGTGTGCGCGTTCGCGACTGACTCTCAAATAGAGAGCGGAACGAGCGCCACGCCCGACGTGATGCGAGCGGGCATCAAAGACGTCCGCACCTTCCTCAACGCGACGCAAGCGCACGCGCGACACTTGCTGGTCGACAACTACCGCGAGCTGGAGGCGCAACTCGACGACACGCTCACCACCAGCGGAAGAGTAGTCCTCACTAAGCTGGACCAGTTTACGAACGCGACCTCCGTGCAGAAGCTGAGTGACATGGTGGTCAAGCTGTCCAGCGTACCGGAAGAATTAAAGGGGATTCATCGAACAACTGTCGACTTGAGAAGTAAAGCCGAGGAGCTGAACGCTGGTATTATATTATTACATAACTTAATATTCTAATAAAACTTTAATTGTTTATATCAATGTGAAAGATATTAAAAATTTGCTACAATTGACAGGTATCCGTCAGGTGCGCTCCTCTCTGCTGAAGACGCTCAGAGACTGCACGGAGAAGCCCTGTATCAATCTACAAGAGAAACACAAGATTGGTCAACTAGAAACTGAGATACAGTATAATAAGGTAGCCTAAAAATGAATTATGTTTTATCCTTATCTTCCAAACTTAATCTTATAATTTAATTTTAATAATATCAAATTTGTTCGTGCTACCATGGAATAGATGCTGGACAAATATTTCCCCACAGTAAGTTATGTTACTACATTATGTATAATTAAGTGTAGTGTTTTTGTTAGAGATTACTACCAATTGGAGTTATAGACAACTACATTTTACAGGACATGGAATATGTCAGTAATGAATACATGTCATCTTCATCTTCACTTTTATATAAAGAGGAAAGACTTGATTGTTTGTATGTTTGTATGCTTTTTTGTTGCGAATGGGCTCGAAAACTACTGAACCGATTTTGAAAATTCTTTCACTGAAAGAAGTCTATAGAATTTCCGTCTCATTTCCTCTGATGTACTGTCATTCTCTCTCTTTTTTCTCTCATTAATTTTTATATTTACCAGTCAGAATGATCAGTGTCTTTTCACTTTCTTTCTTTCGATTATCCCTCTTTCTCTCTCTCTCCTTTACCTATTCAGTTTTATTTTTGCTCTGTCCTCCCTCTTTTATTATTGCATATATATAAACACTCTTAACCCGCACGGTATTAGAATTGAGTATAGTTGTGACATGAAATAACTAGATACCTGACGTGTCGGGCCTCCTGCGCGAAGTGACGACGCTGGTGGACGGGGACATGCGTGCGGAGGTGTCTGCGGGCCTGGAGGTGTTCAGCGGCATCAAGCGCACCGTGGACCAGCACGTGCCGCGCGTGCGCGACGCTATCACTGCCACTGGTCTGTATTATTACGTCATTTCATTTACAAATTCATCTAAGTCTTTAATCTAAAAAAATGAAAGCATTTATTGAATGATGCAGGCGAGCACCTTGCCAGTGTGGCCGACCAGATAACGTGGCGAGCTGGCAACGTGAGCCGCGCGCTTGGGCAGATGGACCCCACCGACGACCTGGCTGCCGCCATACGCACCTACGCGCCCTACCGCAAGCACGCCACCAGAGCTGCCGCTGCCGCTTTGTTACTGGTCACTGCAGATATTATATATTATACTTTATAGATTTCAATGTTGTCAGATAGTTTTATATTATTGTTGCTGATCTATAGATCGTGTGCCTGATGACCTGGGGGCTGGTGTGCGGCGTGTGCGGCAAGCGACCCGACGCGTACGGCGCGAGTGACTGCTGCAATAAAGGCGCTGGATCTTCTTGTCTGCTGTGGTTAGTGGACTTTATATTCTCATAGTTACTTTGTACAATACAAATATTTATCGCCTTTGGAAAATCTTAAGTTAGAGTAGTTTTTAAAAGTTTAATTGTGCTTTGTCAGCGGTATGGCGGTGACGTTCGTGGTGGGCGCCGGCATCGCGCTGGCACTACTCATATACTTCGTTGTGGGGGTGGCGACTACGCGCTTCCTATGTGATCCTCTAACGTGAGTATTGTTAACAAACCCGTACGTAACACTTTTTTCAATTTGTTGAGTCTAATGTGAAAGACGACAAGAATATTTTCATATGTGCTGTCGCATACAAAATGACACTATCAGGAGAGACCTAAAGCTGAAACCACATCTATGGTTATTATAACTAAAATAAAAATGCAAAACTTCAAGTACGGTTTGGTAGTTAGTGTAAAGTACAATGAAAAATGTTATGTTTGGTAGATATTTTCTTAATTAACCCCAAAGGGGCGGTATTGTCACACACATCTGCACGCGGGCATAAGAACATCTAACGGCGGATCTCACCTTGAAAGACGTTGCTAACACACCTCACGGATGCAATTATGTATTTACAGAGAGCCTCGCGACAGCCGCGTGTTTGCGGACGCGGAACGCTTCGTGGGGCTCGAGCGTGAGTTATTTAATGAAGATCGCGACCCTGACTTCAACATGACGTATGTGTTGGTGCGCTGCCACGCAAACCGCACAATATATGAGGTAATAGTGTTACACGCTCTTTACTCCACATAGTTTTTAATATTGTTGACTGAAGCTAATTAATGAATAATTAATTCGCAAGAGTCTCCAACTGTACCGCCTATACAACCTGGACGATGTGAGCAGCGAGGTGGCTACTCGCGTGTCCGGCTCCGTGGCCGCTCTGCACACGGACTACCCGCCGCGCGGGCGCCCTCTGCGCGTGCTGGCGCCGCAGACGCGCAACAAGCTGGTGCTCCTCGCCAAAACCGACCTCGCTGACTTCGACTTCGATAGGATACTCTATGCGGTCAGTGGAAATAATAATTGCTTATGTAGACAACGTTCAAATTCAAATTCATCTATTTGCATAAAACATGTTTAGTAGATGGTACAGAATAATAAATATAACATTAGTCGAATTATGTAGTAATATATCAATGTAACATTTCCAGCTGGAAACTAACATAACCTCGTTCTCGCTGGATGAGCTGGCGTCACAGCTAGAGAGCACCGCCCGCGCGCTGGCCCCCCGCGGCGGCTTCGCGGACGTGGCTCGCGACCTGCGCGCCGCCGCACAACACCTCTCGCGCCTGCACGCGGGCGTCGTGCAGCCCATGCTGGACAGGATCGCTGAACTTAACGTGAGTCACACTTTATGAATATACATACACAAAATGTCAATATTTAAATTTTTTTTATAATATCAATAACATATTTAGATCGCAGATTTATATTCAAGTTGTTGGTCTAAAACATTTGCCGAGTATCAGAATCAGGTTGAATAATTAACCTAAGTACTGTTTCTGAATGCAGGTCTCAGCAGCCAGGCTTCGTGACGAGCTGCGTTTTAACCACTCCTCATTGAAGGAGGCAATTCTCGCAACTATCCAAGACACCTCTGATGTGGAGATATTCCTTAATACACAAGGGCCAGATCTAGTGCAGAAGGTATAATTATGATTATAATATAGGTATAATCATGCATATGATGAGAGGGAGGGGTGCTCACCCACGCACACTTAATATGTTTTTCCGAAATCAATCGTGAGATAATATTGGTATAACAATCATTTACCTTAACATATTAAGGCAGTTAAGAAAATAATCTACAATTTATTTTTTAAAACATAATATAGAGGTCTCTCTCTCACTCTAAACAACTCAACTGTTTCTAAGCTGTAGATAATACTTAAATACCTCATAGAAATAGAATATTTAGTTTATCACGAATTCGAATTATTTTCAGGATTGTTTTTTCAATTTTTGGTGCTATTATCCTAATTGGAATTTTAACGCAAGCTTAAATATAAATATGAGCCAAATTTGTCCAGCATTTCTCAAGAATCATTTAATAAATTAATTATAAATCAATCATCTATAAAATCGTCGAATAAGTATTTATCTTAGGAAGATCTAGCGATGATAGTCTCGCGTGCATTTTGTTCCAAGCGTCAGAGACAGTGCACTGAGAAACGTCACTCGATTACCCCGCCGCCCTCTTCACCCCCGAAACGTCTCATTATCTAGAGATGTAATTGTGGTGGTGAATCTTAAATAAAATGAATTGCTCAATTACACGAATCTGATCCCTTATTGTCGTCGTTGGCAGCTAACCCGCGAGTTCGCCGAGCGCATGGGCGGCCGCCTGCAGGACTACGTGGCCATGGTGGCGCGCGCGGCGCGGGAGGACGTGGGCAGGTGCGGCCCACTCTCGCACGCGTTCAATTCTACCCGCGATTCTGTTTGCCGCGCTGTACTCATGCCAGTGGTGAGAACCATTACTGCATTTAAAAGTATTAAATGACACAATCAAGTGACAACAACGTTATATTTGTATATTGACAGAATGGTTTCTGGATCTCTCTTTCGTGGTGCATGATACTGTTTGTGCCGCTGCTGATTGTGGCGCAGAAGTTGGCGCGCCTCTACAAGCACCCCGACCCCTACCCCGGACCCCTTGTCGAGGCGTACGTACCCATTACATTTCTACCACCTATCTCCTACATACAATTACACACATACCTCAAACTCGGCTCTTAAATATGTTATATGACAAACATACTACTGACCATAAAGACACATACACATAGCTTTAAATATTTATACAGAAATGTTTATAACTCATAGTGATGGTTATCACAATACATTCACACTATCACTATTATATTTTTAAAAACAACGACGTGACTTTTATTACATATTTTTAATATAATACGATTTCAAACAATTTGCAAAGAAAGTCATGTCGTCTGAGATAACTACAGATTCAATAACTTTAATGTCTTAAACTGGTTTATTAAAACAGAATCGTTTTTCGAATAGAAATTTGAGATAAGTTGCATAGATCCAAATACACTTCATACATACACAAGTGTTGGTTATATTGTCATGAAAGTTTGATTTATGCAATTTATTTATCCCGTGACGTTTACAACATATAATACTCTATAGAGTTGTAAAGGTCACTATTGTAAGCGTAAGACCTCATTCATATACCATTGTTATAGTTATTTTGGAATTGATTGCAGTAAATTAAAATTTATAAAAGATACTGCATTCGATCCGTTACTGTTTATTTTGACTTTTCTTATAATTTAAAGTTTCTTTATTCTGTTTTCTTTATAATTTAAAGTCTGTTTTCCTTCGTTATGTATTTTGTCGATGTGACTGATTTGGGTTTGTCGTGCACCCTCATTCCTAGTAGTGAATGGAACCCCTTATTTTATTATTTCAAATGCACCCATTGGTCCTACATGTTATGTTTGGACTAATTGCATTCGAGAGAGTGGGAAAAATTTATTTTAATTAAAAAAAACAATATTTGGGGGTAGTTTGCAGTTGAAAGGTTGTAAAGGGGAAGTCCCGCTCTCTCGTCTGACTTGCATATTGCATCTGACCGCAACCCGACGTTACGTTTCATTTAGCAGCACGTCACTGTGTGGTTGAAGAGCCTTTAGCGCGATGCTTTGAACATAATACATACAGCAGCGTCATATTTAACAAACATATATATGTTTCGAGAGAAAAAATGTAAAAATTATAATTTACAATAACACAAACTTGATGGCAGTGTTTTAGTTAGGGGCACAACCTTAATACGTTGTTTATAGTTTAGCTATAATATAGTTTTTATGTTACTTCTTCAAGTTATTTTTTACTTTAATTTAACTCACCGCCATTCTAATGTTAATCTTCGATGTAAAGCAAAGTTATATATATGTCCTGTGGAATTTAGCAAAGATATGAAACAGTTGAACCCAGAAGGGAAGTGTAGGGTACGTAGGGTATGGTGGGGAAGGTAGGGTGCAGTATAGGGCACAGTGGACGATGTCTGACTGGTGTTGTTGTGCGCAGCGAGTGCGAGGCGCTGTGGCGGCGCGGCGCGCGGTGACGCGGCGCCTCCTCCGGTAATATGCAACCTGCCGTATTGTTCCGACCGATATTATTACATTCACTTTATCACTAATGTGTTAAGTTCGAGAGTAGTTATAGATAATAATTGTCAAGAATTAAATTCGATTCACAACCTGTTCTTTACCGTTATTTCGGAAATAATTTGTCAGATTGATTGGACAAGGTTGTGAATTGGATCGCAATAAGAGTGCGGATCGCAATGAGAGCCTGAGAGCTATGCTCCGTGGGTCAAATGTTTTAAAATATTAGAAATTAAAGTTTATAATTGATAATATGTAGTTATGATCTCAAACTTAACACGGTTACCTAGTATATTGTCAATATTATTTGATATACGTTTTCGGTCGGTACAGTAGGAGCAGCCTGCTCACTGTTTATGGCTCGAGACGTGTGCTCTTCGACCCCATAGCGGCTTGCACCAAACCCCGCAACATTATGTCCTGGCTCATTGGAATCTAACACCCTGACCGTTTTGCATTTTACCTTCGGTTTACATTTAATATTTTTCAAATGTTAAGAAACATTTGTCGAGACCATTCATGGATGAATAAAATTTTGGTATAACAGAACCTCCACCTTGACATTTGCTTCTGCATTCTTGTTTATTTTTTACATTTTTGATTATAATTATAATATATAACATAGCCATGTTATATCTAATTTTGTTGTTTAAATATTTTGATATAATGCATGCATTCCAGTGAGCCGAGTGTGTGTCGACGTGTCGTTGTTGTGCGTAGGCCTCCTAACCATTAGGGTGAATCCTCGTGTGTCGGCATCCATCAACAGGCAACTGGTCTGCTGATCGATGGCGACACACATGAGCTGAGCCTCAGTACCTGCTTGCGGTCACGCGGCCTAGCCCGCAATGTACGGACATGTAGATATAGAATAGCACCATAGATAGAAGTTTTCGTTTCGTACTTTATATGATTTGATTCATGAATCATCCTAATTATTTACTTTTCAGTGTCGGGACATCTGAATAAGTTGTAAATAGGTTAAGTTTTTCAAGTCATTTTGTGTGATACCATGTACAACTAGTGACCGATATTAAATCTCCCCCTTTCAATAAATGTGTGTCCATATGTAGTATGACCCAAATAATTAAAATATGATAGTTGTAGGTTATAGACAATATAGATAATAATCGTAGCTATGAGATGTACACATACATTGCCTTACTTTTTATATAAATTATTTTAATATCTCTCATCCACGTCCCTTATTTTAGTGACGGTACTGCTCCTCGTGAACTCGCTATCGAACTCTAAATTCTGATTAGTATTACCTTTGTCCCTGATTTATTGTCAAATTATATTATACACGAGTGTTTGTTACCGAGTAGCATAATATATTAATTTGTTTTCTAAAATTGTGTGGTTTACTTGTATAACGAGTTCGTTGGAGGGTTCAGATGTTTTGCGGCGCGGTCCGTGCTCGCTAACCGGCCTGTGTTGTCTGTTGCAGCGAATATTTGTATGATGCGTACGCGGACCGCGATAACGTACCCCTTGCCAAGTAAGTGCCACCCACCCCCAGCCCTAGTTCCCTCACGTCCGCATACATGCATGCGCTGAACGCTTCCTAATTGTGTGTACACGCCTTTCAAGTTACTAACGGTATAATCTGTATTTAAAAGGATATCATCCATACAATCTTAAAACAATGATATAAATAATAAATAAAGCCGTATACACACAGTGCATGGGTATGAAGGTTAGGGTTTCTCTTGATCCTGATCTATTCTTCTTTAAATTATATGTAACATAATATAGATACTAATATGTTAAATAAGTGGTGAAATGTGACAAAAAATTAGTATTAGGAGCATGCCAGAAGCATGTGATCCCGCATGTGGATACCTGACGACAGACTGTTCGATTATGTTTAGTTCAATTACTTTTAGTTTTTCCTTTTCCGTTTTCGGTAGGTGATACGAGTAGAATTTATGGTCTCATTTAGTGTTCGAGGGATTTTGCCCTCTAATCTCCGCCGAATCGCGCATGTCATGTCTTGCATCATTTTCAAATATAGAACTTGGACTTAGCCGAATAATGGGCAATAGAATAGATTAGATCTAAGATGGCGAACCTTTTATAGTAAAAAACTTCAGTATTTAGCCTAAGGCGAACGTTTTGAATTAAAATGAAATGTAAAAAACAGATCACAATAATGTTTAGGGTTCGCCATTGCATTAGATGTCCTAGATAGCAACAGATAGGGCATGCGCGATTTGTGACGTATACGCGCGCAGTGGCTCCAAGCGCAGCACGCTCGACATCGAGGGCAAGATCGCCGAGTGGCGCGGCCGCAACGCCGCCGAGGGCGTGGGCGTGGGCGTGGGCGGCGCCGTGGTGGGCGTCGGCAACGGCAATAGGACGCAGGTGGTGCTGGAGGGGCGCGGCGAGGTGGTGTGCCAGCTGCTGTCCCCGCCCGCGCCCCCCGCCGCGCTCATAGACGATCTAAAGACCAGACTCGACGCCAAGGATGAAGACAACGAGTCGGGCATACACGAGTCTGAGTAGATTATAATAAGTTTTAGTGTAATTCTACTTTCAAAATTAGCAGGAGTTGTAATTTTATATAATTGCGTTATATATTGATCGATTATTTATAGGAGAAATCCAAATCATTTTTTTTAAAGTATACCAATTATTGAGTATGTACTACAATAATTGTCATGTTATCGTATTGTTTAAATTTTTATTTGACGCACATATACCCAATAAAAGGCCACGTTCGAAGTATTCGAGTTGTGTAATAATAAAATCACTAAATAAGAATACAAAAATTGTACATCTACGCGTTGTGTTAAGTTTTAAAAACACTTTTATAGTTCAATGATATAATCATTTTAATGTTTTATTCTAAATTAAATTTAGATACTTTAACCAATGAAACGGTTAACTGTTTGAAACATTTTTGACTTATTTCCGTATTCAATATTTTCGGTTTATGTATAGTAATAAGTAAAATGTAGGTCGCGTGCAAATGACCAATTTATCGTAGTTGTGACGTAATTGGAGCTCGTCTTCCGAGGCCTGAGAGCAGGCCGATGTCCATGTTTACGTGTAAGCTAAGTTACACGTATAAAACTATTATAGTAACTTGTAATACAGTATGTCATTATATAAGAAGCTATGTTAATTTGCTGCATAAAAAATGTATATCATAAAGATGACCATATTCGTCCATATGTAACCTCACCGACCGCTTGCGCCTCACTACCAAAGTGTACATCCTAGAAGACTTTTCGACAAAATTGTACTCGTAGTGGTTTAACATTTTGAGGTTTTTGAAATTTTAAAAAATATTTGTAATCTTTATACTGTAACGTAACGCTTGTACAAGATTTGATCTCTATAGCGAATATACTGTAGCCATTCCTGTTGAGAAGCCATAGGGATTTTGGAAAGGTTTTTCTTATGTTTACATTTAGACACTAAGTCATATGTTAAGAATACGTAATTATTATACATGGAGCAGCTTCAAATTTATTTTTTAAGCTTTTAAATGTAAGTTAAGATGTGACGCAGTCGCACAAAAATATGAATTTAACTTGTAATATCAATTTTATATAACCCTATTGTATTTCATATCCAATAATTATAAAGAAATAGTGTATACAACACTCATATCAGTAGTGTCTGTAAGGTAGGTAGAGGTAGTAGGTAGATGTGTGCACTGCAGTGAATTGAGTTAGATTAAACACAGGGATTCAAAGGAATTCGAGATCTGTATCTAGTATACATATTAGGATATATATTATACATATGTGCTATGCGGAAATCAGTCGATACTCGGACAATGTTTCATTGTAATATACTATTCGGCTTGGTGTGAGGTAAAATATAAAAAATGGTGTGTTGTACGTGAATACGTCTCGTCACGGGTAATATTTTTAATATGAAAAAGTTATACTAAATGGAAATCTTGAGAAGCAACAAAATGACCTCAAAAACGTTTCTCCCTTCGCCGTAAGCGATGTGTCACAGTTCTTACTTAGCGTGTTCATCCAGTGGAGATGATAGATATGTCGCAGTCATCTGGTTGAATCTGCTATTTGATTGAATGACTAGCGCATTAATTGAATGACAACATTCAATTGAGTGACTAGGCCGAACGTTGTTTGAACAAGCGTCACTCAACGTCCAACTAGTTAGCGGATTGTAACATAGCCCCTTGAACAGAGCGGTCGTAAAATCAGTCAGGTGATTGAAATTTAGTTCATTTTTTCCCACTGCGGGATTAAATTTACTTTAAAGTGCGTTATTCGTAATAACACAGTGTGACAGCATGGATTTACCTATTAATACGCCGCTGCCGGCTACTTTTAAAGTCAAAGTCAACCTTTTAAGTTGCGAACTTATGGTCACCCTAACCAAAAATTACAAAGTCGCCTATATCCCATTCAACGACTATGCTAAATAACGTTCAGTCAAGACGTTAAACGTTACATTAAACAACTTGACGAGTTGTCCTTTAGTCATTCAATTGAATGTTGTCATTCAATGAACGCGCTAGTCATTCAATCAAATAGCAGATTCAACCAGATGACTGCGACAGATATATAGCTGCGACACCAAACTGTAGCCCCAGATTTTGTGCGTGTGTTTTTTTTAATTGGATTTTTCCTATGGTAGCACTTTCAAAGAGGTATTCACGTCAAAAAGAAATCTTTAACGTAATGTAAATCAATATATTAAAATGGATAATTCTGTTTTTTTTTAATTTATCTGACGCCAAGAGTCTAGCTTAAGTAACGAATGATATACAATCATTATGTAATGTAGTTTTATATAGTGATAAGTAATTATATCTTGATGTTGTGTGTGTAATGGCATATTGTGAGTGTGTTAAGGCGGCGAGTCGGAGCAAGCAACTAGTCACGTGGTAACTAACAACCATTTCACTTCATTTCTGAACTAGTATACAGCGCCGGTGTTCCCTGTAGCGGTGTACGTAGCTTACTCACATCCGAAGTTTCTCTTACATTTTTTTTAAGAATTAGTTCTTGTCAATTTATAATCCGTTTCCTAATCGATTATTTTATGAAACATCAGATGTGTGTAATCGATATATGCATGAACCTTTGACCTTATTCTCTCTTTCTCTATTTCTTTCTGCACATTGAGGCCTACGCCTAACACAACCTAAACCCTGGACTCAATATGAAAATCTAAATTGACTCCGATGTGTTGAAGCTTCTGTTTCTCTCTAATCTGGTACAATATTCGGGCTCGTGGGTTGCTGGGTAAGAACACCACACGAGGTGCGTGAGGTGTGGGTGTGGGTGTGTGGTGTGTGAGGTGTAGGCTGCTGCATGGTGTTCGCTGTCGGTGTATCCTTTGCTGGCAAGCAGTATGCAGATGATCTCGGCTTTAATCGTTTGTAATTATTTTACAATTATATTATTTCATCTGAATTCTGTTTGAAGTTTGTTTTTCCTTAAAGTTCACAATCCGAGCCGACGTCGTGGAAAGAACCTTTCGGTAAATCATTTTATTATTTATTATTTACGTACAAAGGATATTTGTATATCTCAATCTTGGCAATTAGAATTTACATTTCCGTTAACTATTCATTTAATTGAATGAAACTGATTAATAAGAGATTAAATGTAGCTAATATCGTCGGTTCCGGTTGTAACGTGTCAAGTAGTGCGCGAGGGTCGGTCGCTATAGTGTCTGTGTGTGCGCAGCGCCTACTCCGCGGAGAAGCGAGGGGCGCGGCGGCGCGAGGCGGAGGGAGCCGCGGGCGCGTCGCACGTGGCGCCGCCTGTCGACGCACACCACGCGCGCAGATATAATGATATGGCGCCAAAGTAAGACACATTCCTACTCCTACATATCTACAATACATTATAATTATGAGGATTTGATTATAAACACATTTTAGTATGCTTTAACATCATACGAAATATATTTCATTTTCATAGCAATAAAAACATTTTACAATAGATAAGAGACCATTGCACAGATTGCAATACAACATAGAATTGTTTTTAATGTTTCACCATTAAACTGCTTCCTCAGTGAAGTTGTCAGTTAGATACAAGTAATGAGAGGTAATGTGTAGTAATAAAGCACGGTGTGTGTTGTGGGTGGCGGTTACAGGCACTGGGAGGAAGGCCCCCCTCGCTACCACGGCCCTACGGAGTACGAGCGCCCCCCGCCATACTACTATCCCGGACCAAAGTGAGCACTTACTTGTATCTCATCTTCATCCTCACCGTCATCGTAAACGTCTGCTTTCATGCGCACATTATCCACAGTATAACTGATCCTCTTTTGATATAATTTCAGTAAAGTTTAATGATTGTAATAATATTATATTTGTCTTTTGAATCTTGAATACGGTTTTAATGATGGGCTAGAAAATTATGGCACAATGTAAGCAATTTTATTGACATATCTGTTGTAGTGTAGGTTGAGCTAAGCATTCTATAAATGGCGCCGTGTCAAGATTTTAAGCGTTCGTAGAATTACTTTTAATAACAATAATATGATTCGTAAATATCCCCTGAACTAAGTAATGATGAGTAAGCACTAGCAAGTGTCAATAATTGTTTTTATTGTTTTCCAGTGATAGACAGTAAACTGGCTCTCACTGAACTGGACGACGAGGATCTGCTCAAGTACTGAGCCGCCACCAGACCAGCTACCACGCAAACGACTACTTATTTGGTGCACAGTGCCCAATTACGAATAGATTTGAAAAATATTTTTCCATTTTAATTGTAGTTAGAGGGCCGATACATTAAAGACCCATAGAGTTAGGTTACAAAAATAAAAAATGAGAAAAAAAAACTATTTTTCTAGACTACTATTATAGTCTATTGTCGTCTAAAAGTGTTGCTATAACCTTCAAAATAAAAACAACCCTTTTTGGCACAATTAACTCATAATGAAAATAAAATTCAATATTGTATTACAAACAATAAAATTTCACTTTTAGACGACGCAAAGTTCGGCCCTCGTCCCCTAACATTGACCTAGTGTACGGTGTGATAGGGGCCGCGGTGTGTTCGGTGCACGGTGACGGCAACTGCCATATATCGACTGTCTCGTTTACTCTTATGTAATTATACAAGGACGTGTGCTATCGGACGCGGATGTGGTTGTCACTTATGAAGATTATGAAAAAGATAATATATTAACTTCATCTTTATGTTTATACATTATTTTTATATATGAAAAACGACCTGATAAATGTATCCCTTTTTTAATATTTTTTTATTTCGTTTAAGTTTCAAGTTCTGTTAGTCACTAGATGGCTCAGTAAATGTGAATTGATGGAGTCCGATAGCACAGGCCGGGCTCAAGATTTATTATTAGTGTTATTGGACTTCGGTCTCGGCTTTAAATGATTTCAGAAGTTTTTATGTTTGTTATGCGGACCGTGGAGAAGTATGGCGCAGTATCGCGCAGTATAGCCAAGTATAGCGGACTCGCCGCACAAAGATCTTTGAAATCTGAGATTTTGTTAGCGTAATTACTCTCCTTTGAGAACAAACACGTATCAACATGGAACAATCCACCCGATGCGATGGTAAGTATTGTTTGGTTGCTATGAGTATGTTCTCGAAGGTTCTATTATCCATGTTAGGTTAGCATAAGCATATATTGTTTAGGTTCTATTGACTCGAGCACTTGTAAGTGTGATATAGTTATATGTTAAGAGGAACGGTTGTACACTATCTGACGGTTTCACCTTGTTTTACTTTAACACACAGACGGAATTACGCGCCGTATAGCTCGCGTGAGAGTTCATTGTGATTGTAAACTCAAGTACAATGAACTCGTGCGCCTCCTATACCATAATACAGTTGATCGACACTCCGATTGGACTTTCCATGAGTCTATAAGGAAAGTGTAAAGGAGACGATACAGTTAGCACTGTTAAAGGAAAACGAGCGTTGAATGCATTTATAATGTGAATTTAGTATTAAAATTTACTCTATCTTAGGTTAAGTGACGCGACGAACACGCCGTATAGTATACCAAGTATATAATTAAGTATAGTAAGCGTCCGTCAAGTGTAATACTCCAGACGAAGTCAACGTTTCGAGTTAGTGCTAGTCTATACACTAACGGTTCATTTAAACTGGTACAGGCGGGAGGAGGAGGCTCGCCTCGTAACTGTGACACGTATATAATGATAATTATATTCATTTAGTTTAATTGTGATTATTCGTAAACGTAAACGATGAGTGCAAACAAGTGACGTGTCATACTAGTGGGTTGTCTACGTGATGCCAAATAACTGTATCAAGCTCCTCCTTTAGAATCTAGATCTTAGGATGCAGTAAAAGGTTTTTTTACGTCTCGCGATATTTACATTCCTATTTTACAACAAACATGACATTCTAGAGTCAAAACATCAGAGGTCTCGAAACACTCTTACTGCATTTTACGGTTCTCGAATTATTTTAAGATTTTCTTGTTTACAAAACTCAATTTAGTTAACTTTAGACAATGTATTGATAAGATATTGTTGGGCTTCTATATCCAGTAATATTTATTGACTCTGTATACTAAGCAATGCGTAAAAACAAATGTCACAGCGGCCATCCAAACGAATTTATTTTCTCATAGCACTCGATATACCTGTCTTCCTTCTCTTCTTGGCTCACTTTTATTAGAAACTTTGCCTCCTTATCGATCCATATGGTTTTTGATCCTATATAGATTTTTATAATATGAGAAAAATTAAAAAGTAGGACATGCGACATGGCAAAGAATTTAGGGCTGAAGACAATCACTTTATGTCCACAAACTCTAGCGATATTATCAAGGTCTACTGGACAAGTCAATTGCTTATGAACAAACAAAATGTTGGATCGATAAAGATGAGATTTTTGTCGTTTTGAATTTATCCCTGCTCAATATAAATTGTTCAGTTGGTATCTATCTGGTGCTAACACGCATCCGTAGGATATTTAGTTAAATAATTCGAATTAGAGGCTGATGTTGAAGAGTTGGCATCGGAAACTGTGTAGGTGTTGGATGTTGGATTATACGCAGTGTTGCTGTAAGTTTTAGACTCGTTTATATATGTAGTTTCTTGTTACCATGAGACACTGCCATATTGGATGCTGGAATGTTTTGAGTACTCTCGTGTATAATCCAATGTCTAACATCATTAATCTTTACGGTGACTAAATTGTCTATAGAGCTCAATGTGTAGAGTGAGGTGAGGTGAAGTGAAGTGGACCGCGGAGGCTGTGCGCAGATCTGGACTGTGTGATGATTGTAAAATAAATATTTGATTATCTCCAGTATGTGTTACTTTTATTATTATTTATTGAAATATCTGCATTAAAATACAATTCAACATTCCAGGAACATTTATTCTCTCAACAATTTATATCTAATACTGTTAAAAACACGCCCACGATCAACTATATATTTATTATATAAATATAAGTGAATACATATAGATTAACATCGACAAATATATAGAAAATGTACAGAATTATTCAATGTCATAACGAATTAAGAGTTATTATAACTTTACCACTAGATGGCGCTAGTTTTTATTGGACATATTGGTTATCTAATAAGTCAAAAATAGCTTATAGTTATTAGGTTTATAGTTATGGTTTAATGTTATATATTTAATGGCTCTGTCTAGGGAGACTTAAAACCTTAACCCTTATTTTTAAATATACGTCACCACAACTCAATGACTGCAATCAATATAATTAATTAATTAATGAAGGACTGCTTTATCAATATTATAATCAACACTCTCTACTATATAAGTCGATGTATGTGTATCTATCACATACTTAATTTAGGAACATAATCTGCCGATATAAAAACTTGACTACTTATACTCATTAACAATTAGTTACACAGCGCCTCGTCCGAGATCCTTAATGATTTACATGTAGTTCTGGTTACCCCACCACAAGTGGTTTGTGAGTCGTGCTCTCTGAAACACAAAATGTAACATGAATAGATTAAGACTAATAATAGTGAAGTTTGGTGACTAAGGTCCAACTTTGTCTGTGGCATCACTTGTAAAAAAGTATGCGAATTAAAAATAGGCGAGCGTTAAGACGACTATAAGTGTATAATGATGAGCTAGCTGGCCATATAATATTTCATATAAAATATTCGTACCACGCCGCCTGCTTGGACTTCCTCTGCGCCTCCAGCAGCAGTCTCTCGAGTTCCGCTCGGCACGAGCAGTACACAAACTCTCGCGGCTTCACCCCCTTGAACACCTCCGCTATTGAGGGCTTCACGTTGTAGAAAATGATCGTTTGACCTCGCGCGTGGAAATCTTCGATAAGAGATTTTATACCCTGAAAAGAAGTTATAATACACGTTAGCAATGAGATCATGATAGACACCAAGGCTATCGTTGATTTAGCCAATGTTGCTATATTTTTTTTTTAATTTGATACTAAACTACATTCTAAATGATTACATACATTGGCCGCAGTAAAGTCAGCAGCTTGCACGTGATGCGCGTCCAGCACCAGCGGCACGTCTCCCGCAGCCTTCCTCAGCGCGCGACGCACGAACTCTGCCGCGGGGAACGCCAGGGCGCGGTCTATGGTTGCCACTGCGTACCTCACACCGCCCTCCGACTGCGAACATTACTTGAATTCAATTGACAACATTATATCAGTAAAGTTCAACTCGGACATAAGAATCAGGAACGGTAGAATCAGGACAGATAGATGAAGCCGGTACATACGACAGCAGTAGTGACTCGCACAGCCGGCCTCGCGGACGCGTACAGCAGGAACAGCAGGTTGACGGCGATGCCCAGCACGATGCCGAGCTCCAGCCGCGTCACCAGGCACGCGGTGAACGTCACCACTGCCGGGATTATGTCTACCTCTGGAACACCATTCGTGACATTGATGAGTTGCAGCAAGACAAGAAGATGCTTGGGAAAATCAAAGCAAAAACGCAAAGTCAAAATTTGATAATAACTCACTTTTCGTTCGCCATATTGGTTTAAAGACGTGAAGCTCCATCATAAACACTACAGCCGCGATGATCACCGCCGCTAACGATGCTTTAGGAATGTAGTAGAAATATGGAGTAAAGTACTGGAACAACAAAACAGACAGATTACTATATGAAAAGATAAGCGTCAGGATAGTGCAGCAAATGTGGTAATCATGTACTAACCTGCAAGGCCAACAAGACCAGAGCCCCAGTGTACAAGCCTCCCGCCGGCGAGGCCACCCCTGAGGCGTGGTTGACAGCACCCCGCGACAGGGCTCCGGACACCGGCATGGAGTCCACTAGCGAGGAGGCGATGTTGCACACACCCAGCGCCAGCATCTCCTGCGTGGCGTCCACGTACTTGCCCTCCGCTGTTAGATTTCATTTAGTTAGTTATAAATAGAATACTTCTTTTTAATAAATCTTTTAATTAGTTCTAATAGGCGATATTTTATATTATAAGTATCAAGTATGTTTGATCATTAAGATTTTTGGCTGTGAGCTTATAGTACAATTCTATTGCTGAAGTATATGATGCAGTTTATAAAAGTATAGTAATATAATATATTTGCATGACTTACAGAAAACCTTTGCGAGAGCAATATTTTCGAGTATCGAGAGAAGTGGCACGACAAAGATGGCGGAGCCAAGCGTGGACGCCATCTCGGTGAACGAGTAAGTGTGGTTGCCTACTGTGGCTGAGAATGGCGGAGGAGTTATGTGTGGAAGACCAGCTTTCACCTCGCCTGGAAAAGAAAACATTAACACATTTTTCACGGAAATATGCTTATTGTCTTCAATATAGCTCAGATTCCAATCATGAATAATACTTCGTACTAGTAATAACTAGAATTGAAATAACAATGGCATTATCTGGTCGTGCCTCTTATTCTGATTAATTTACCGGTTAAACCATTCAACTACATACTACAGGATGCTCTGTATAATCAACATTTATTGATATTATAAATAAAACTATTTACGAGTTTGTCTTACAAAATATCATACAGCTGTACATGTACATGCTTACCCGTCAGCACGAATGGCTGCTTGTTCTGCGTGTCGAAGTAGTACGCGAGTGCAGAGCACACCAGCACCACGAAGATGTTCCTGGTGGTGGAGAGGAACCACAGGCACTGCGACACGAACGCTTTCAACCGCGACACCTTCTCGCTCTTGCCCACTTCCGATACTTCCTTTCTACCTATTTTGATGTCCTTTACTTTCTGTAATTTGAAATATACTAATTAAATAGCGATCTACTTGTGCTTCCATGTATCTACATATGTATTTAGATATTAATATCGTCATCTGACTAAAGTGTATAGTTTGGGAAGTGAGGGCTTGTGTAGAGTTAGAAGCTTGGCTCTTTATGAGATCTGATCACTTTTTGACAGTGCGAGGTATATGTTATCGTCTTAGCAACATTTT
Organism: Limenitis camilla; assembly: GCA_905147385.1. NCBI lineage: Eukaryota > Metazoa > Arthropoda > Insecta > Lepidoptera > Nymphalidae > Limenitis > Limenitis camilla. The sequence continues at coordinate 15,186,203 of LR990236.1, read as the reverse complement.
ACATGAAAATGTTTTTGGTGGGATCTATCTATTTAATATTCAGCCATTCTCATCAACACATACAACTACACTCATGTATTCTTCTAGATATTAAATCTAAATAAAATTAAATACAAAATAATAGTTCATGAACATCTGTCAACCTATAGGTCAAATTTTAATGGGCTCTTACCACTTGGCTTGGAATACAATTTAAACTTTATTTCATGCAAATAGAATGACTGGAAAACTTAACCTTATTTAACACATAATAATCCTTTGACAATTAAATGTGAGTTACGTAACAACTGACATACCGCGCTCTGTATGTAAAGAATGTATATATATTATTTACAAATAATACAAACTATTAATGGAAACGTGTTCTTTTACTGCAAATATCTTCGCAATTGTCCTTTCGTAATAACTATACTATGTATGCGAATATGTTCATAAAATTATTATTATCTCCCGCATCTACTTATTTATATTAAAAAATTTAATAAAACTATCAACAAACTATTACTAATGAAGTGCAAAATTAGTGATTTTTTTTAAATATTAAATAATTTTTTTTAAAATTTTATGCTGTAGGTAATATTTGTATTTGATCTATAGAAAAACAAAAATAAAAAATATTTGGATGTCTTCTATTAGTACTATAAAGATACGTTTATACTTAAATATCTTCTATATATGGACATTGAATTACTTTTCGTTTTATTAAATATGCGGAGGCAAAGCAGGTATATGGTTATAGATTAATTTTAAATAGTAAACAAAGATAAATATATAAACTCACCCTGAGAAGCAACAAGACGACAATACAAGACACGCCCAGCACGGTGTCCCACAGTCTGGTTTCCCCTATATGCTCGTACATACCGGTCCACACCTGGACACACAAACACAGTTTATATCACACCGAAGCGAAGTAAGTGCGGCGACTGTTAACTCGCAGCTCCTACCCTAATTACACGTAGCAGTTTTACTGCCATCAATGGACACACACAACACCAACACAATCAATCGTCCTTACGCAATTATAGTCGATAATACGAGTTATAGAGATCGCAAATTCGTAAGCACCAATAACAATCTATGCTATTTACTATTTGATACCTGCGTCTTGCTTAATGCTCTTTATCTTGAAAGAGAGGTCTTTAGCAAAATGTCCGGAGAACTCTCCAGAAACTATATAATAACATTAATAATAACAATGTTCTGCATGGCGCCTCTAGCACACAACAAATCTTAACATGTAGGTGAAAATATCATAAAATGTATTTTTTTAATGTCATAAATCAATAATTTATTGCAACCTAAAACAGCACGACAATAAACGTCCAAAATCTTAATAATTTATCTATACTAATATTATAAAGAAGTAAGATTTGTATTTTTGTATGTAACGAATAAACATAAAAACTGCTGGACCGATTTCAAAAATTCTTTCACCATTAGAAAGCTACATTATCCCTGAGTAACATAGGCTATATTTATTACAAGAAAAATTAGAGATCCTTAGGAAATCTCACGAAAACCAACCCAAGGTGCCAAAAAATTTGCTATAAAATATCTTTCATCGCATGCGCTGCAAAAAGTATTGATGATAGAACAAAAAAATGTTCTACAATATTATAGAACGTATCAATATCTACAAAAAAGTCCGCGAGACCATATGTCCAACTATTATAGTTACGTCACTATAACTACTTTTTTACATTTTAAAAGTTGATAAAAACGCCTATCAAAATCAGACCATGTTTTCTATAACTTTGTATTAATCCTTATCCAAATAAATTATTTCGTATTCAAGACTATTTCAATACCCGTAAATTACTTTTTGAATTATTAAAATCGGACTTTCCATTCAAAAAAAATTACGAAATTAAAAATATCAATATAAACAAAAAATACACGACGACGCGACGGGCCAGTATAGCGACGCAGCGCAGCGAGTAAAGCGGCAAGAGAGGGGGCACCGAAATGCGGGAGGGCCAATATATTTTTAAAAATAATATTCCACCCGCGCGAAGTTGGGACGGGCCCCTAGTCTATTATAAATTAGTCAAACGAACATGATGATATTACAGGTGGATTTTTGGGACGGGGTTCAGTAACCGTTATAGTGACAGGAAACGTTCCTAGGAGACCATCCATAACTTTATAAGATATTCTGGACTGCAATCACAGATTTTTAAGAAAATGTACGGTATGCGTGCTTAAATACAAATAAGTATATTTTATGCTTATCGATCCTACTCTGTATTGGGCTCAAAAGACTAGGGGACCATTTAAGGTTTAAATCGCCAATAACATTTGATGAGTTCTGTAGTTTGTAGATTTTTGTTAATAATTGTTAGTTTGTAATTATAAATTCAAAACTCTTCGGAGGCGGGCGTTGATCTCTGCAGCACAGTTTTTACTTTTGCAGAGTCGTCGTAGCCACTTGTTTTATTGTTCATATTTAATATGTTCCTACTAAAAAATTTCATTTCATTTCAATTTCTAGTACTCATACCTAAAATGGTCCCATACAGGCCTTTGATCCACCCATTAATTGTTTCTCAATAAATGGGTCAACACTAAAAGATATTTTTAGCGTGTTCAACCAAACAAACAATTGATTGTAATAACCAATAAATAAGATCTAATTATTATATATATTTATAAACAAACAATCGGTACGATTGTCCGAGGCCGCTAGAAAGTGAAGAGCGCACAAAAACCGCTAAATGGGTCGACGAGTAAAAAACGATGATTGTATGCAAAAACTATAATGAGAGCAAATAACCTACATTAAATACAATAATTATAGATCTCTGATCCATGAGAAAATTTACTGGTTTCATTCATCTAGTTAATAAGTCGGTATATCAACATTAATCGCGGATCCCACCCATAGATGGCGTTGTTACAATCCTAAGACTCATATTTTATATAAAATGTGCTTGATTAACCCAATTACAATAAAACCAAAAGGAAATGTTCTTGTATAAAAAAAATAGCAATCTGTTTGTTTGTATATACCCTTATAGAACCTAAACTACAAAAGCATGGAATGTAAAATTAATGAGAAAAAGATTTACATATAAAACATTACGATTTAAAAAAAGATATTAAAATTGAACCTAATACATTTAAGTTTGCATACCTGTAAGAATTTTCCACCAGGGAAGCTGAGCCCCAGGATATCCTTGACCTGCGTGGTCGCGATGATGATGGCGGCTGCCGACGTGAACCCCACCGACACTGGACCGCTGATGAAGTCGATTAGAAAACCTGCACACATTAGATTCATTACAATCAATATAACAAACAACTACAATCTATTCCTTTTAATAAATCCTTGATTATAATTATATCTTTAGATGTGTTTGATCTCCAGGTAGAGTAGTCGAGGGTCAAGTGCGTGTAGCTAATTATAAAATATCTGGAATCATTTAATGACATGTACGTACGTAAGAGACAATAGCTAGATAATGATCACTAATTCACAGTTTCCTGTATTAATTACAAGGCTCATTGTTACGATGTCTCTTGAATTTTCCATTCATGACAACTGGTACGGGAGCCAAATTCAAATTCGGTCAATCATTTCCTCTCCAGTGAAAATTTGTATAATGCATAAGGAATATATATTATGATGACTCGTGACCGTCAGTTGCGACTCCGTGGGTGGGGCGAGCAGTGGCAGCCAGAGTTCGTTTTCGACTCCGTTCACTCACGGAACTCTTGTTTATAAAAATCTACTTAAATGGTAACTGATTTTGCTATAAAAAAAATCAAAATGTTACATGGTCAAGCAGCCAGCTGACGTATAATCCACCACGCTGTGGTTACCTGACTTTATTTTTTGTTCAAGATACTAGGTAAACTATAATCCGACAAATTTTCAAACGTTAGGAAATGACTGAAAAAAAAAACTTTTTCCACATATTTGGGAGGCTGCCACTGCTCGCCCCATCCACGGAATCGCCGCTGACGGCCACGAGTAATCATTATATTAACCCCTTATGCATTTCGCTTGGGAGGGACTTGGTCATGAAAATCTGTCCCTGGCTCCCGTACCAAACCCTTAATACTATGATTATAAATTATGATTATCCCGCATAATTTCTAAAACTGAATAATAGACACGAAAAATTTAATAATGTCATGACTTTATATTCGGGTATGGCAGTCATATATTGTTGCTAAATAAACATTAAGAATTTTCCAGGATAAAAAGTAGCCTATGTGTTAATGTAGGTTGTAGAGGATCTGTGTGCTAAATTTCATTGAAAACCATTCAGTCGTTTTTGCTTGATTGAGTAACAAACATCCAAACATAACTTTCACATTTATGATATTATATAATATTAAATAGGTTACTTGCAGTCCTATGTAATAGTTGAAACAGCTGTTTAACTAATGGATTCTTTACTGTGCTGAATTCTCTAGACTCTAGATAGATGTAATGTAACGAATGTTCTAGAAAATATTCTAAGGTATGAAAACACGAGGAGTGTGACAATTGTTTTATATAAACAATATACAGACTACAGAGGCATTGTCTCCGAACAATCTGTTTGTTGCCACGCTATATAATTATTATAATCATATACAATTCTAAATAACAACACTTGAAACTAAATAACCAGATAACAGATGGAAAAAAGATTTAACAAAAAATATCTGTATTCTAATAATGTTGGACTTCATATGGACATGACCATTGACCAACCTCCATAGACAGTTGGTCTAAGAACGGAATAGCATGTCATCATAACCAAAACTATTCATTTATTTTTATACTAAAGAATCAATTTTCAGTAACTGACGGATTCTCCAGGATTTTACACACATTTTACTAATTATTCCCTCTAAAACTATAAAATCTCGTTGATGCGATAAACACACAGAGTGCGTTTTGCCGGTGCATGCCACTGATAACATCGGGGATATTATTACAGCCTTAGCAACATTACTGATATCTTAGATTTCAATGGAGTATGGTTTAGACTTTAGAGGAAATAATCTACACTATTATATAAAGAGGAAAGATTTGATTGTTTGTATGTTTGTTTGTTGCGAACAATATTGAACCGATTTTAAAAATTCTTTCAACAATAGAAAGTTACATCCTGTCCGGGTAATATAGGCTATGTGGTGTTGCCATAAATATTCTAATTAAAAAGATATGGCCATTTAAGTGCCATAACGTGGCCATTTTTTAAATTGAAGAGTTTCTCAGGAACTATTAAGCCGATTTTAAAAATTTTTTCACAGATAGAAAAATAGTGTATTCGTGAGTGACAAAAGTGATTTAGTGTTGCCATATACATTTTGTAATTAATTGAATATGGCCATTTTGTTATTACTAATCGGATTTTAAAATGTCTTTCTTGAGAGAAAACTACACTATTCGTTAGTGACAAAGGTGATTTAGTGTTGCCATATACATTGTCTAATTTATTTTATTAATCACAATCTTTGAGTAATATATTAGTAATTCAAATATTGGAAATTAAACAATTTATAAATAAGAAATTATTGGTTAACTTTAATTAAAGGTCAAACAATTAAAATGTTGCCAGTCTAAGAAAACTATGTACCATATACATTTAATTATTTACCCTAATAATGTTATTATTTTATAACATGCGTAACTTGTATTTAATACTTTTTAAAATGTTTGAGTAATCTTGGAGTGCCTGTTAGTTACTGGACTGTGATTCTTAGGTTCAAAAATAAATTAGTAATTATCGTTGTGATGACATGTTCTTCTATTCTAGGGCCAATTTAAACATTGCTCTTTTTAGTTACTAACAGCAAAACCTTCAGCAGAAACTTCTCATCTAGATTTAGAATTAAACCTCGACAACTAAAAAAATATGTGACAATAAGACTATTTGTTGGTGCCTATCTATTATAATGTAAACTGTTTTTATCAGATTTTTAAAGAACAGGAAGCTCAGTTATGACAATAATACATAACCAACATAATAACATAGTGATTTTCCACAGATAGCAACGACATACTCAAAACATACCATTTATTATAATTGATCGTTACTGCGGAAAATATTTATTCCATCATTCCATAGATGCCCTTCGCCCGTATTACGTCATTGTATTACATTTTTATGAATTATCAGCAGACCATGGCTTCGTCTGTGTGAACTTCAGAAACGAGTGCAGAATGAGATGAAAAATGTATTAGAATACATTTTACAATGAATAGCTATTACTTATTTTTATGTTAAAAGGCAATAAACAAAATTCTTTTATAGTAGCAAGCAGCTAACTTTAGGTCTGAGAAAAAATAGTGGGGAAAAGTTGCGAATTGTGAGCGTGCTGTGTGTCTGTATTAGCATGGTCAGCTCTACACTTACGTGCCAGTAGCCATTTAGGGACTAAGTCACCTTCGTCCGTGGGAGAGTACCCTTAATCTGAAACCCCACACGTGGTCCCTGGGTGGTGCTAATTGGGTGACACACTACTGGTGGAAGGCTTCGGCCGTGGTTAGTGACCACCCACCGGATAAAACCGTGCCGCCAAACAACTATGTTGTGTTACGGTACGATGTTCGGTGACACCATTTTGAAAATCGGGTCTGAGCAGTTGCGTCTCTGCAGTTGACCAAACTTAACGTATATGGGAATCGTCACGTCGGGAAACTAGACCTGGAGGGTAGCGGGATCCGAGGCACGGTGCACCGCTGGCCGACCGCAGTCAGAAGGGGGCCCAAGTAGTGAACTAGCCACTCATGAAAGGCTGCCCCGCCAACTGTCGAAAAATCCCGAGGATGCGCCATCGTGCCGGTCGGCGACCGGACGAGAGGGCCCGATGGACAACTTTGGGGGGGCTCGGGCGTCCCCGCAGTCTCCAGTCTAGTCCCCCAATAACGTGTTCGGTTTTCCAAATACGCATCATGACGTCTTAAGCACCTAGACGCCTCGTTCTACTTCCGATTTTCTACCTCAATTACTCGAGTAGATATATGAGAAACAAAAATAGGGATAAAGTTTCACAGCGGCTGCACTCCCTCTCACTTAAAGTGCACTTCTGCAACATTAGAGGTTTGCACTCTAATATCATACCAGTCCACTACCACCTAGAGACTGAGAAACCACACCTCTTGTTTCTCACTGAGACGCAGATTGGTTGTCCACCCGACGTGTCGTATCTCTCACACCCAGGTTATACCCTGGAGAACCAATTCAAACCACGTGCGGGCGTATGTGTTTACGCAAAAGATGACATCTGCTTTCGGCGTCTCCGACAGTTTGAAGACACCAATTTTTCCGTACTATGGGCTCTGGTGGACACAGGTATGGAGAAAATATTATACGCGTGTGTTTACCGTTCGCATACTGGAGATAGTGAGACAACTAGACTCACTGAATACCTTTGTGAGGCGGCCGATGCGGCTCTACAGCTCTACCCTACTGCCCAAACAGTGTTACTGGGGGATTTTAACTGCCACCACAAGGAGTGGCTATACCCATACCGGGACACTGACCATGCTGGATTGGAGACTCACAAACTTGCTCTAGCGTTAGATCTTACCCAGCTGGTCCAAGGTGCAACACGGGTACCTGACGTTGAGTCGCATACGTCCTATTGTTTAGACCTTCTGCTGACCACAGATCCAGACCGTTACTCAGTGTCGATCTCTTCACCTTTAGGTAAATCCGACCACTGTCTGGTGAAATCTGTATCTGTCTACGCCCCGCCCCATGCCAGTTCTATAGGCACCCGACGGGTGTGGCGATACAAGTCAGCAGATTGGGATGAGATGCGATCTTTCTTTGCTTCATTCCCATGGCGGCCTGTATGTTTCTCCTCTGATGATCCGTCAACTTGCGCCGATGCTGTGACTGATGTGCTACGTCTGGCTATGGAGTACTATATCCCATTCGCCGATATGCCACTGTCCAGCAAAGCACACCCGTGGTTCGGGCCTGAATGCAGACGTGCAGAGGCGCTAAAGCATCAGGCCTACCTAGCTTGGGTTGATGCTCGTAACCACAAGACGAGAGACTTACGTCAGAGGAAAAGAACCTTTAACAAAGCTGCCAAGTCCTGCAAGAAGATCATGCAGAAGTCACGCTTCGACCACATTAGTCGAATAGGGACCAAACTTGCTTCGCATCCCCCCGGTAGCAAAGCGTTCTGGTCCCTAGCTAAATTGGCTGAAGCAAACTTCTGTCGGCCTTCACTGCCTCCCCTGCTGAAGCCTGATGGAACTCTTGCCCACACTGCTGAAGAGAAAGCAAACCTGTTTGCTTCTCTTTTTGCGGAATCTTCACATCTAGACGCTTGTAGCGCGACTCCACCTACACTAGCAAATGCCGAGACCTACATGAATGACATTCACATTCGGCAAAAGGAAGTTCGCAAAATGCTATGCAGTCTAGATGTGAACAAGGCTAGCGGACCTGATGGTATTCCAGCAATTGTACTGAAAAATTGTGCGCCAGAACTATCTCCCGTCCTAACACGCCTGTTTCGTCTCTCTTATGAGACTGGTTTAGTCCCGAAATCCTGGAAGCTTGCTAATGTGCAACCCGTGCCCAAAAAAGGTAACCGTGCTGATCCTTCCAACTACAGGCCGATCTCGATTACGTCCATAATGTGCAAAACTATGGAACGTATTCTTAATAGTAGGCTGCTGACGTACCTAGAAGCTAACGACCTGATAAGTGACCGACAATACGGATTTCGCCGAAATCGGTCCACTGGTGACCTTCTAGCGTACGTCACGCACATATGTAGTGAGGCCATAGAGAAATACGGGGAGACACTTGCTGTATCCCTAGATATCTCAAAGGCGTTCGACAGGGTTTGGCACGATGGCCTTATTAGCAAGCTTCCTCTGTACGGTTTGCCTGCTAGCTTATGCAATTGGATATCGGATTTCCTGAGGAACAGATCGTTACGAGTAGTAATCGATGGCTGCTCGTCGGATCAAAAGGCTATAAATGCCGGAGTTCCCCAGGGGTCGGTGCTCTCTGCGACACTATTTCTGCTGCATATTAATGATCTGTTGAAGCCCGGTATCTTTGGGTATGCAGATGACAGCACAGTTCTGGAGAGCTATATGTCCAATGCGCGAGCAAGTGAGGCACAGATCCGGTCTTTAAGGGAGACTATGGTTGAACGTTTGAACGAGACCCTTAAGGCAGTCTCTGATTGGGGAGAAGCCAATCGGGTCACGTTTAACGCAAAAAAAACGCAAGCATGTTTATTCACTGCGAAAAAAACGAAATTTGACCTATCTCCATCCTTTCGAAATGTGTCCGTGCCAATAACAAACAACCTAGAACTTCTTGGCGTTACTCTCTCATCGACTCTCAACTTCGGCTCCTATATTGAGTCGAAAGCTCAGCTAGCCGCAAAAAAACTTGGCATCCTCTCAAAGGTGAGACGTTATTTCACTCCGGAACACCTGCTCAGCTTATACAAAGCGCAAATCAGGTCGTGTATGGAGTACTGCTCTCATCTTTGGGACGGCTCTGCCAAGTACCAACTTGAGGCCTTAGAATCGGTTGAGAAGCGCGCCAGAAGGCTAATAGGCGACGACACTTTGCTCAAATCTCGGCTGCAAAGCCTCGAGCACCGTCGGAAGGTTGCCTCCTTATCGGTGTTTTACCGGATGCATTTCGGAGAGTGCGCTGAAGTACTCCATGACTTGATCCCACCTGCCCCATTCTACTATCGAACACCCCGGCAAACGCGACCAAAGCGACATCGGTACATGGTGGAAATTCCCAGAGTGCGTACCAAACGCTTTGAATCCACTTTCATTATTCGCACTGCGAAATTGTGGAACAATTTGCCGGAGTTTGTGTTCCCAGATACGTACAACGTTGGTGTCTTCAAAAGCAGAGTAAACAGGTACCTTCTAGGCAAGCGTGTTACATCCTAGACCGTATCGTGCTTAACATCAGGCAGATTACGGTCAAACGCTTGCCTATAAACGATAAAAAAAAAAAAAAAAAAAAAAATAAAATAAAGTAAGAAAAATACATAAAAGGTCTCACTCACCTAATTGTAATATACCCATAATAAGCTCCACACATCCCGATAAGAAGGTCAGCAGCACCGCAAACTCCGGCCCCAGACCATGGAGGTTCTCTCTGGTGAGTATGGCGGCGATAGCTGTTGGCCCTATCGCGGAGTCCTTCACGGACCCAAACACCGTGTACACGAAGCACGCCATGAACGAGGAGTAGAGGCCGTACTGTGGAGGGAGACCAGCTACATTCGCGTAGGCGATCGCTTGTGGGATCACTGTGAGCCCTACCGTTAAACCTGCAAACAAACACACTCTTAACACAAAGTTTTCAAAATTTAGCAACACTGACTTGATTTTGTCTATTAATTATTATGCCATGGTTTAAGAATCTAGAATCGATTACTAAAGTGGCCTGGCCATTGAACATAGGGGTAGGCTTACAAAGGGTTTTTCTTTACTTATCTTTCTAAGACTACTCATCACATTCACATTAGTTAAAATATCCTATCATGGACACAGTAAATTATTACTATTCTAGACCATAGCATAGCATGTATAGGGATAGAAGAATTTGCATTCATCGACATTGGGGTAAACCTCCCAGTTTGGGAGTACCAAAATGAAAAGATATGGCAATAATTCAGTGATAATTCCCATCACTTTTAATTGATGATCAGTATAAATTAATAAAAGTTAAGTCACGAAGCAATCTCCAACCTTGCAAATTAACAAGTAAGAAAATACGTTAAAGTCCTTGAAATCAAACATTGTATACCATCAGTAGAATTGTCACAATAAAACTTAAAATATTTTACCGTTCCGAACGAATTTTGGATTTTTTACTCGATAACCCTTTGACAGATGAAAAATAAAACAGCCTATAGATTTCGCTTTCTCCGCAAAAAAATGTAATTTCCTCTAATAATCAGTTCTTAAATTGACTCTCACTATTACTGAGTGAAAGTAGTTCGGTCAGTGGCGCGGTCGCTCACTGGCGCTCACACTCTTGGTCAAGGTCAATTTAGTTTACGATCATTGTAGTTTACATTGTACTGTCAAATAAAATTGAACAGTACTTATTAAGAGGAAATCAGTTGACACTTTTTTCATACAAACGTAGTCCCCTGTTCCCTCCTAGGATAATGAAGTTACAGAAGAAAAAAAATACCATGCGATATATACGTACCTCTGCTATGACTGTACGTTTTTTTTTATTATTTGATTAATATAATAGAAAAAAAAACTTTTAAAATTAAAAAAAAAAACGAATTTTTTAATTACATTTGCAAACATCCAGCAAATTAATTATTACTAACATAAACCAAAAAAGCAAAACGTACGGCCATAGCTTAGACCCTGTGCTGCATTTTAACGAAATAAATATTAAAATCGGTCCAGATTTCGAGGAGGAAACAGGGGATTACGAAAGGACGTTTTTCTTAATGTTACGTAGGTAACATCAGTTCTAGCTGTAGCTCTCTCTATCACACGGTGAGGGGAAAGCTTGGGGCTCAGCGCGACACCAATATTGTTAGTAAAAAATTTTTCAAAATTGTCGTTCGTACGAAATCCTCTTAAGTATAATATTGCAAGTATTTGCTTTAGAATAGAATAGAATTTCTTAGTGATATTGTTTTTTAATATATAAATTTTATCAATGACAGGAGAGAAAGACCTTTTTGTGACATTGGAGATCTTAATCATACTCAGACGAGTAGAGAAAAAATATTGGAGTTTCTGGTTAAATTAAATTCATATCAATATCACTACATAGTATAAAACAAAGTCGCTTCCCGTCCGACTGTCCCTATGTATGTTTAGATTTTTAAAAATACGCAACGAATTTTGATGCGGTTTTTTTTGTAGATAGAGTGATTCAAGAGGAAGGTTTAAATGTATAATACATATATAATATAGTAGAGAAAGTAACCGTGCGAAGCCCGGGGGGTTGTTAGTAATAAATAAATAAATATCAGACTGTACTGTGACGGCACAGTAAGGATACCTATTTTATTAAAAACATTTCGAAGGAAATATCAGATAGTATACAAAAATCTCAGACCATTGCTTTATTCAGCAAATATTTTAAACAATTTGATTTAAAATGGTTGTTTTAGCATAATTAGGAAGCAGGGAGTCGTATCGAATCGCTTATTATCTGTACACAAAGCAGTGGAGACGATACGAGACACTCGGACACAAAACATAAGTATATTGTTGGCTTCCTGTGGTTTATTCAGAAACATTTGTATGTCGAAAACTTTTTGCAGAGCTTGGAAACAATGCTGTTGATGACACAAGAAAAATCGTTTTTTTAAGCTACTGATATAAAAAGATGTCTATTAAACACGACGTGATGAAGCAAACAAGTATTGGGGGTATACATAATAAAGCACGCGAGGGTCTATTAACTAGATTACAATTAAACAGAAAATAATCCAATTCTGACTTTTCTACTAATTCATCTTGTATTTTATTAAAATTAGCAAGCAAAGGTAAACAGGCACTTAACAACGAATTCATGGATAATTATTTTATCGAAAATTTGGATACTAGAGAAGAATAAACCCATTTCAAGTAGACTAACTTCTGCTTCTACATAATATAACTAGAAGAATTACTTATCACTCTTGTTAATTGTTGTAATGCTATGTCTTATGTCTGTTAACTTAACTGGTCAGAAGAAATGAAGACGCTTTACCTAAGACCTAATAGATAATGTATCCATTAACTGATCAATATTTTGATTCACTCATTGATCATCAAAAGAAAAGGTTGGGCTTTGATGGATTGATAAGTTGTAGAGGTCGAGCAGAGGTGGTAAGGTGATAGCTTACCTGCAATGATGTCCGCCAAGCCACTTCTGAATGAGTACCCAGGCAGCCAGGCCAGTATGGGCACTCGCCGCAGCAGTGTCTTCTTGGAGCAGCAGGCTCGCATGCGCCTGGTCGCGTCGCTCTTCCAGTGGCTCTTCTGTGAGGGGCTGAAGGGTGGGTAGCTGCCGCTGCCCACTGTGGACGAACATAACTTATGAACAATATTATAATATAAATCCCTTGTCTCCAAAAAGTTCATTGAAGAGTGTAATGTAATTAATATGTCATTAATTTATGAGAAGAGAGGGAAATACTCGGAATGAGTTTATTAAGTTTCATCATATCATGCTGTTGGCAACACTTAACGACTGGCCTATAGGTAGATTTTAAGATTACTTATAGCTTCTGTTCTTATGGATTAGATACAGTAGGATAAGTCATTTCATTGAATAAATATTGACTATCATAGTGCAAGTGGAAATATTAATAAGTGTGGTGAAGTGTTAACTAGTAAGAAGTCTCCCTTATCTATACTATTATATAAAGAGGAAAGATTTGATTGTTTGTATGTTTTTTCTCTGATAGAAAAATACACTATTCGCGAGTAACAAAAGCGATTTAGTGTTGCCATATACATTTTTTAAATAATTGAATATGGCCATTGTGTTGTTTCTAATCCGATTTTAAAAATTCTTTCACTGTTAGAAGTGTATAGTATTTCCGTGTCTCTATCTCTTATAATACTATCATTGTCTCTCATCCTCTCTCTTTTTTCTCACTTTAATTTTTATTTTTATCTGTTCAGATTGATTAGCCTCTTTTCACTTTCTTTCGATAATTTCTCTCTCTCTCTTTCTCTCTCCTTTACCCATTCAATTTTAGTTCTGCTCTGTCCTCCCTCTTTTATCATCTGTCGCTTTTTTTTAATTTTGTTTCTATTATTTTTCTTTTTATAACTTTTTCTTACTCTCTCTAATTTTTCAAATAATTAAAAACTACACAATTACAGAATTACAATTTAAGGACATCAATTATAATATTGCTTAAATACCCGGAGCGAAGCGAGGGCAGCCCGCTAGTTAGAGTATAAAGAGAGTCGTTAATATTATTAGTAGATGTTATGTAACGAGATGGAGGAGGAGCAATGGAGGTGACTTGATGTGAGGTGAGAATTAACGCATTATCTAAGGGCTCGTAAAGTTGGTCTTTGGTCGCAAGCTCCAGGTACTGCTTAGCTTACTATTTAAAATATATTTTATATTATTAACGTGTTTTAATAGATACAGGTTGATATGATATCTGATAAAGGCAAATTTATTTATCAGATATCATATCAACCCAACACACTGTTATGCCTAATACTTGCCCTTTTAAAAGAAGACAAGACAAAGTTCATATTTTACCTAATTATAAAACCTCCTTTGGGAAATCATTCTATGTATTTTTAGCCCCTTACGTATATAATACAATTTCACTAAAAATTACCCTAAAAGATTTATCCAAATACCAATTAAAAAAAACTATCAACACATATCTTAAACAACTATCCTACAGTCAAACAGAACAACTTTTAATCATATATCTTTAAACATAATCAATAGTAAAAGATTATCGATTAAATCGAATCATCATCGCTGTCTATGGCGTAGGAGTAGGGTAGTGGTCACTTCCGTTGTTTTGACAGTCTCGACCCTCGACCCTTTATATGCCATCGACAGTCTGACTGAAGTCTTAGTCGTGCGCGTCTCTCAAGAAGTGAAGTAGTGTCTAAATAGTGATAGTGTTGTGCAGTGTTGTGTTAGTGCTAGGAGTGCTGTCCGATCTAGGTCACGAGAGTACCTTACAATGTAATTACCTCGTCTTATGTTAGGTTAGGTTAGCCTTGTGTTCGGTTAGGTTTATGTGAGATTAACCTTGGGTTTAAACAGAGAGCATGAGCAGTGGAGGTGAGTGTTATGATCATTTAAAGGAATTCCTTAAGCCTACACCTTGGTCACAAGTCCAAGGCACTGCTTAGGTTCCTCTCGTAATCGTTAGAGATCATATTTGATCATTTATCAGTTCAATAGGAGTATCTACGTTGCGTTTACCCAATATTCCATTCAATACCATCACCCCCTTTTAGTGTTCTCCAATATTCCCCATCTTCCTCCTTCCATCTCCTTTTCACATCGTTTTAAAATCCCCGACATATATATACCTCAAATTTATAAATTAAATAATTAATATATTTATCATGTTCAAAGCTGGTATAAGAAATGTTCATAGTACTCGTAGCATCGTGAGTTCTTCAGTATACTATATTGATGAACCACACCATGAATGAGCCGCGAGGAATACCACTCGACAGTTACACATACAGTTAACACTAGTACGGAGGGTAGTGTAAATAGTTCTCGGACTATTGCCTTGTTTAGTGAACGTAATATTATTTTACCTACACATTTCCTTCTTTTTAAAAATACTATTCTTAAATAAGTTCTATATAGTTTTTAATTATATTTAACATGTTTCCTTGTAATATAAACTTGTTATTTATATTGTAATTACGTTAAGGCAACACTATGTTACTTGTAATAAATAAATAAATAATAAAAATAAATAAATACATTATGATCAAAACATCGAGCAGCGTGTAAATCACACAAGTAAATTCTGCGCTCATGTTTTATTCATTTTGTTTATATTGCAATATTAAAATGAAATATAATAAATGCAATATCATAGTGACCTCTACCACCCCCACCACCACCAGGGTACCTACCTAATCCACCAATAATATAATATTTGACATACGACATTGAGCAAAAGGAAGTTAGTAGCGGGAAGCAAATATTACACATTCAATGAAATCTTAAGAGGAAGTTGTTTAATCAGCTTAAAATATTTGTATTGAAAATATAATAATTATAATAACTAAATACAGTAAACATTATAATACTAGTCGAATGGTTTTGTTATTTATTTTATAATTATATATCAATATTTCATATTATAGCAATTTATATTTTCGCTCACAAAAGGCTTGAACTATTTGTAAGTTCCATACCTTGCTAACAGATGGCTGTGTAACCTAATTTATTGACACAAATTTAAATATGTTTGGTTATCTCTTTTGGGCAAGCATCCGATAGATGGCGCTGTATCAAATTTTTTAAATCATTCTACAATCATTTTTCAAACAGCACGTGTTTCATCGAGGTTGGGTAGTTATTGTAGGTATCAGTATTATTTGATTGAAAGGCTTAGCTTAACCTAACCTTAGGTTTAAACAGTGAACCTGGGCAGTGGAGGCATGTGTTGAAATTCAGTTTAAAGGCCTTGCATACCTACACCTTGATCACAAGTCCAAAGCACTGCCTAAATTCCTGTCGTAATTGTAAGAGATCATATTTGACTATTTATCGGTTCGGTAGCAGTATCTACTATCTACATTGCGTTTACCCAATAGTCCCTTTAATATCACCCCCCCTTGTAGTGTTTTTCAATAGGCAGGGGGTACTCCTTCTCTTTCTTTTTTTTTCTGAGTTATATAATACTCTGACGACCACACGCAAACAACTCGGGAGAAACGTCATAAGACAAGTTTTATCCTAGGATAACTTAGGATGTAAAATAAGTTAAGATGAGCGAGACAGTTGAACTTATCATCAGGGATTTCTTTTTATATATATACTTAAATTGAAATTCTAAATTTTTACTACATAAAAACGCTGATGATGATTGAAATCAAAACAATGCTATTTTTATTTAAAAAAAGGCTTAGTTGTCTAAAAGTTGTTTTTAACCGTATGTTTATCTGTGTCAGCTGTTTGTCTGTATTACGATTTCATTCATACAAATAAGTGAAACGCGAGAGAATAGTTTTCTACCTATTATATACCGTTTTTATATAGATTCGACATCCTTGACTGTATTTATGATTCTCATGAACTTACTCTCTTGTAAACTGAAAATTATGGATGACAAACATACAATCAAATATAATTTAACATACAATTTGTCTTAATGTTTGTAATTATATATTATTGCTATTAAACACAATCATATAAAGAGTCGACTAAAGAAACTCAATGAAACTCTATTTCACTTTTTTAATTTCAATAATATGTAGATGGCTGCTGTATAAAAAATATATACATCTCTATGAATGATCATAGTGATGTGGAAGGACGATGTCGCAGAAACTTAGTCCTTGCTCCTATTGTTCGCATTTAGGTCTAGATTATGTTGTTAGATGGGTTCACGTAATTATTCATTTGATGGGGCATTCAGAGCAAACATCGTTGAACATTAAGTTAATTTTCATGACGAAATAAACTGCTGTTTACTTCAATTAGACTTTTTTACTAAAATATTTTAGATACGTCATATAAAGTCAATTATTAAAATTAATAAAATTCAGCATATTTTAAGTAGTCTGTTTTCTGTTTCATCACTGTGTGAGACAGTGCCGAGCCTTGACCGATCAATACTTTTGTTATCTTATGTAGTTTCCTTATGCTGTGCTGTGCTGCTTATTTACTAAGTTGTTCCTGATGCGGCCCACCAAGTCAAAGAGAGCGTCCTTGGTGATGCGATGCGGCATACTGTCTTGCCATCAAATCCTTCGTGTCATTAACCTTTCTAGAACCTTTCCTAGCACTGATAATAAACCAATAGGTCTAAACGATTTTGGACTGTAGTACTCTGATTTCCCCGGTTTCCTTAGTGCTGTGCCGTGCTTGGTTCTGGGAAGGTCGATATTTCCAGGTATTTATTTGCTATTGTAAGGAATAATTCCTTATCTGCCAAGTATCTCTCTACAAATGTCCCCGGTTAGCCTATCTCCTCCAGGCGATTTCTTTGGGTTCAATTTTTTGACTGCAAATCTTCGTTCTTCCTTGGTGAAGGGAGGATCAGCGTTGTTACTTTCGTTCATCTCATTTATACCTCTCGCTTCCTCTCTTATCTTCCTATGCCATTCATTGTCCTCTTACTATCTTGAGATTCACGTAAGGTTTACAGTATGCATCACATACTACTAGTATTCCTTAACACCTCCAACTAAGCTTGCATGCTTGTGTCAGGAGGGGGGCACGTCAGTAGTGCAATGTCCGGGATTTGAACCCACGACTTATGTGCATGTTTATTCGTGTTAGTTTACAGAAATATATATCAATCCAAACAATATTATGAAATAGTATCTAAATCTGGTTCCAACCTGTAAGCTGTCGGATGTGGCGGTCACACTCACACAGAGCAGGTGATTGTAGAGTGTACGGGTTCGAGGCTATCCTGCGCACGCGCACGCGCACTCGCTACTGACTACTGACTCCTGCTGACCTTTCAAATGACCTACCTTTAATTTTTTAATCCATTCTAATTACTGTAATACCTGTTTATTGGGGTTCATTTATCTGTTAGTATTGATTGCCAAAATTATTTGTAAAGCTTTCATAGGATTGTATCTTTCGAACACTAAATAATAAGTAAAGAGTATGTTTTTGGAGTTGGACGTATTGACTTGCTAGTACTATACACGGATGCACAGTTTTAGGGTCAGATTTCATAAATTAATTAGCCATTTAATTGTCTTCCCTTTGCGTAACACAGTAGGAAAACACACACCCGACAACACATTTTTGGCTTTCTGCTTCAATTCTACCTATAGAAGCAAAATTGAAGAAAAACAGCAAAATAAGAACAGCATCACAATATATTTATTTATATAGTTCTTCTTGATTTATGTCAAATTTGAGGATCTCTTGAACTGAAGATGCTATCCTGTATTTTACAGCAGGAAGCCATTGATTGCGGACTTGAATTCGTAATTTGAGGTCATGGGTTCGATCGTAATCTGCACTGAGTTGTCTAATGTTGCCAAGTTGGAAGTTACGAGTGTTTGTATTAGTGTGGTGATGATGCAAAGAACTATTCTTATTGTTATCTTATAATATCGATTAATCATAATCATAATACATTAGTTGACGTCAAACATGGAAACACCTGTGGAACTAATTCAAAGGTTAATATTTAATTTCATTAAATAGCTTAAATAAAATATATTCAATTTTAAAATTGTATTTAATACTAGTCGACCCGCGCGACTTCGTTCGCGTGTTGCTCCGCTCCTATGGGTCGTAGCGAGATGTTAAATAGCCTAAGCTACTCCTTGTTACATCAGCTATCTGCCAGTGAAAGTCCCGTCAAAATCGGTTGAGCCAAAAATGTTGTTTTAGTATATGTACCGTGTGTGGTTATTTTAATTTTACAAACAGACCAATTTTATTTATTTGTATGGATTGCACGGAGTGGAAAGAAGAAATTATTTATTTATATTTTTTTTTCAAAATCCAGAGCTCTTTATTAATTTAAAAAAAAAAATGAAAAAATCATTTTGCATTTTTGATACTTAAATTTGCCATAGGTAGACTAAGAAACAAGATTAAAAGAAAAACATATCGACAAAAATTAAACAACTAAAATTCGCTGAGGGAAAATAGATTTCTACCACTAACATCATCTTGTTTTGATAAAATCTACCATATGTGTCAAGTTAGACCAAGTAACACTTAGTAGTAAAATTTAGTTGTTCATCGCTGACAAACATTGCGACAAAAAAAATTTGATCAGATGCCATTTTGATCAGATACAGAATTAGTTTAGTCAGTTAAACAGATGCAGATGGTCATATTGTTGCAATGTCATGTTGTTATACTAGTGGGTGAAGTGTGGAGTCAGCACTAAGCGATCCTAGTGCAGATATGTGCAACAGTTTGGGACAGTCTGTCAAACGTAATCACATTGTGATGTGCATGAATGAAGCAATTATTGGATATAATTCCGTGGGTGTCGCTAGTGTCGCGCACGTAGTGTGACGTAACATTGCTTAGTCGTCCGGAAAGCAATACAAAGAGATGCGTTTCCGATACAACTTCATTGTTTGTTCTTACGATACTAGGGGTAAGGGGGCGCTGTTGTGTTGTTGTTGTTTTAGAAGCCTTAACTGTACTATACTATAGACAACGAGATTAATGCATCTATGCCATAATATGGATAGAAAAAGTAAAAATTAAGCAAGACCAGTTTCGAAATGATTAGTTTTCAGTAAATTTGTGGTTATTTCTCCTCATTGTAATTAATTTAATAGGATCTTATAGATTGGCTTTTTAAAGTTAAGTATTTTATACCAAGGATAAGTTTTTAATTAAAAGATAGATAAATAATTATTTATATTTTATAAATTATTGAAAACATTAGAGACATGACTTAATAATGAAGGATCTCTTCACAGATAAAAATAAAATATAAACGTATTTTTAAACGAGACCAGGATATCCTCCATTCCTTGCACATTATGAGAGACAGGACCGCGAAGGTGGGGCAGCGGGGCTGAGGGGTCACTAGTGGACACTGACTGGGACTGGTTCAAACGAATGGTCTGGACTTTAGAGTCTACGTCACTTCGATACGATCAATCATTGTTTAGTATTGTTGCACCTGGAACTCAACAACATTGTTGACACGACGACGAACAACGACTACAATAGATACTTAATAAGGTTGTATCAACATACAATGTATTGAAAAAAGTTTTTTTGTTCATCTAGAAATTATAAAACTAATAAATAGGGTCCTGTGAAACCGACAAGCTATAGAAAATATATTAATTTAATATTCTACTTACGCCCTCTTTTGACGAATAGATGACGTCTGTCTGTTACACAATCAGGCTTAAATCACAGAATCGATTTTGATGAAATATATACAGAGATAAAGTAGAGCTTGAGGAAGGACATGGGATATGTTTTATCGCGAAAAAAATACAAAATAAACAAATGAGTGTGCCCGCACGCCATCTAGCGACGTGAGGATGAAGTGCATGTCGAGCTGTGGGGTCTCTATGTCTGGGAATTAGTCATATATAAATTAAAATGTAAAATTAAACCTAAATACACCTGATAAGTATATTGCACCCGGGCGAATCCGGGACGGGTCAACTGGTAATGTGTATAAATATAGATAATATAGGATTTTCTTTATAAATAGTAGATATGAATGGTAAAAGGAAGACGTAGAGCCACTCGTAGAGGAGTGTGAAGGTGCGGAGTGCGGCGGAGGGCGGCGGAGGGCGGCGGAGTGCGGGCGCGCTCGGTCGAGTGACTGCCTTGAAGTCAATTACAGATAGACAGCAACGGCAAAAACGTAATTAATCTCCAATCACCTCAGGAAATTGAAATACACAAAAAATATTACTTTTCATTTTACATTTCATTTTTAATCTATATTTTCTCATTGGTGTCATCAATCATTAGTCATGGTATTAATAATGGTTCTAATTAAGAAGAGCAGTTTTCTATTAAATTTGTAAATAAAACTAATACCATCTTTGGGGTCATAAGCAATTAAATATTACTTGCTTTGACGGTGAAGGAAAACATTGTGAGGAAACCTGCACTCCTGAGAGTTCCCTAAAGTTATCAAAAGGTGTGTAAAGTTTGCCAACCCGCACTGGGCCAGCGTGGTGGACTAAGCCCTAATATTCATTCATTCTGAGGAAGAGACCCGGCTCAGCAGTGGGTAATTAAAGGGTCGTGATTATGATGATGATGATGAATATCCTAGGAGGTAATCGTTTTGATAATTTTTTTTCTCAAAAAAAGTAGATAATTCGTCTTTCCCTAGAGATTGAAATCATCTCAAAATAATTAAAATCCTAATAAATAATCTAAATGTCGCATTTTACGTCACGTAAGTATATGAAATGAGATTTGGTCCATCGAGTCCGATACGAAGCGCGACAGATTACATTACTCGTAAATAATCGTAAATACTCATAATTGCTTACTTATCAACATTGAATAGTTCACTATGTTACATACTCATTATTATGATTGTTGTGTGACTGGAAATATGCGTATAAAGACATATATATATCGGAGAATAGAGAGGGGTGGGTATCGTAATACTAAAAGGGAGAGTCAAACGTACAATCGGTCATACGCGTTCTAGAAACTAAACCTCACGATCTATTACTATTCTGACAGGAATCCAATTTGTGCCTTGCACTTGTGACCATGCGTAGGTTTGAAGGGTCCCTACCATCCACTGCATAGTTTCTTATTCCAAGCTTTAAGGTTAGGTTTACAGAAGGCTAACCTAACACTAATTTACCAAGCCTAACTTACGCTTCCGAAATATATATAAGATATTGGTTAAACTGTATTTGTTTGTATAGAATTCTTTATTAGTTAATCCACTAGATCTAGTAAAAACTTATCTTATATATTTAGTAGAACCTAATGGGATTCAAAAGGTTAACTTATGTAAAGTAAAGTATAGTGTTAAAAACCTAGATATCTAGTTTAATCCAAGATAGAAAAAACTTACTAACTAGTAATTAAACCTTTCAATTAATTATATAATTCGTGAGAAGTTCCTGTAGTTCTCATATATGTGTAACAACAAGTATTAACATATACACATATCAATGTTTTATAAATAATCACGTGGGAAGTATTCTGGCGGGAAGTACCATTTTGTGTCTTACGAATTCATGTATTTGTCACTAGTGACCCACCCGGGCTTTGCATGGCTATAAGTTTTTAAATAACTCAAAATATTAATATTTCTTATTACTTAAAGCTTCTTCGGGAAAAAAAAGGGAAAAACTAAGAAACATTGTTTGGTGTTACTTATATAACAATTTTTAGGAAATCAGTTTTTAAAAAATGGATGTATCTTCCCCCTTTTTTTAATTAAGTACATATTGACCTATTCCGCCATTACCTTATGTATTTAGGTTTAATTTCACACTAAATTGCTATATCACTATATTTTACATTTTAATTTATATATGATCAATTCCCAAATAAACTCAACATGCACTTCAACCCCACGTCGATAGATGGCGTACGAGCACACTCATTCGTTTACTTCTTTTTAAAACATAGCCTATCTCCTTCTCCAAGTTGTAAACTATCTCTGTATCAAATTTCTTCTAAATCGGTTCAGTGATTTAAGCGTGATTGCGTAACAGGTACAGAGACTATCTATCCGGTAATAGATGGCGTAAAATAGTCTATTATATCGTTATATATTAAACTACAGACTTTAAACATAAAATTGCAAAAGATACTAAAGATTTCGACTTCAGTTATTTCTATAATAAAACTTTACTATAATACATTAGTATAAAAAGTAATCAAATCCAACCAACATCTGTAATTTTTAAGTGTTTGTTTGTGATTACTCCAGTCATGCACCGACGAAATACAATTACTTTGCTTAAGTTACCTAGAAAACCCATGTAGTAGAAATTAGGATTATATTTCCATTATGTAGCTGCATAAACAATACATAATTCGGCCAAGTGTGAGTGTGGAACTCGCGTTCTGAGGGTTCCGTACAATTTCAATAAAGGGACAAACACTAACAAATTTTGATTTTCGTGTGCGGGTTTAAATATTATCAAAAGTAGTATTGAGGGCACTAACTCCCGTAAAGCGTGTTTCAATTGACATATTTATATTTACTTGCAAAAAAGAGTATAAGAAAATATGATAAAACATTAAAAAAAATAATGCAATACAACACAATTTCACTAAAATCCTTCTTCTTTTTTGGGACTCAGTTAAAATATTTTACAAGTTTTCATTTAACAACATGTCATATCGTCAACAGCCGTTTCTAGGATTCGCGTTCCATATAGCTTTAGATTCATTTCACGCGATACGACGACAAAAACATCGATGTTTCCGATTTCACTAATACTCGAATATGTTATACATATACACGTCTTCGGTACAGAATTAAGTCCTGACTAACGTTAAGCTAGAAGTAACTGGAAGAGGTGCCTTACTTTAAACATTATTGACCAGTCGTAGAAATTAAAAATGTAATAAATTAATTAATAGAATTTATATTTCACCAAATAATCTTTATACATACATTTTTCCATTACAAATTATTTCTTTTCTTTCTTGGAATAAATTTATTTAAAGTTTTAAAATTACCATATCAGAAAATTAAACTAGTTAACTAGAGTTTAAACAGTAAAAAGATTTTGTACCTGTATCGAGGGGAGATCTATTGTATAACATATTCGAATATTACTAAAATCCGCCGCATATGTGGAATGCCCTATAGAAAAGCTACTTGTTATCAGTTCAGAATAAATGGCTATATTTATTGATTGCTTACACGTAGAAGTTTGATTTTTTCACAACTTTAAGATACTATAGACTTACATGTTTAATATTAGTTTCAACTTGATAACTTCACGTATTCTTTTAATAATACGTCAAAACCTAAATCTATAAAATATCATTTTTTTCGTGATGCAACAAAAAATTAGCATTTTTAGGATTTTTCCCCATACTAGTGCTATGCTAAAAGACGAAGCCTGGGAATTTTGATTTATCTCGAAAATTAAAATTACAACAGATGAGATAAAAGCGGCTGCGGGTTTTCATTAAGTTGACATATTCGAGGAACTAGAGATCAAAGGAACTAGGGAACAATGGACCGCAGGCTTGATTATTTGATATCAATTTCAACTTGATCATGCCAGTTGAGTAGCATTTTTATTTTCTTGAATTATTATTACATCGCGAGTATTCTAGCAGATATGCTGTTATTTAGACACAGCTAAAGTATAACTCCCAGGAGGATATTCTAGTCAAGCCGTCATATTGGTTTGCGTATAGACTATAACTTCTTGATTTTAATTAACAATACTAATACGGGATGAAACACAGTTCCAGTTGTAGTTAATAACATAGGTGGTATGAGGGAGTGAATAAACGTGAACGAGTTTAAATTAATGAAGTAATCAATAATTGAGTGAGTGAGTTGATTAGATGAAGTGGTCAGCTGCTACTTTATATATACATAATTCGACTGTACGTTGACATTTCGGTCAGTTTTTTCTATAAAGCATTGTACAGTAATCCAGTGAATAGCAATAAATAACAAACGTACAGACGCGCGTGAAACGTGACAAATCTCTACTAATATTTCCTAGTTCTTTTCACAATTGCTTTACTGACATTTCCTTTTCCTTTAATATACCTTTAATATATTATTATAAACACAATTATATAGTGTTTACAACTTAAATTTAAAAAAATTGGACTGAACTACCCTTATCACTTAGGGGTATAAAAAATAGATAACTATCTATTCTCAGATCTACTGAATATACATATAAAATTTCATCGAAATCGGTCAAGCCGTTTCGGAGGAATATGGTAACTAAAACTGTGACATGAGAATTTTTATATATTAGACTAGCGGACCCGCGCGACTTCGTTCGCATGTTGCTCCGCTCCTATGGGTCGTAGCGAAATGTTAAATAGCCTAAGATAGTCCTTGTTACATCAGCTATCTGCCAATGAAAGTCCCGTCTAAATCGGTCCAGCCATTTTAGCGATTAGCCGGAACAAACAGACAGACAGACAAAAATTGTAAAAATTGTTGTTGTTGGTATATGTGGTGTGTGCGTGTATACATCCATATGCACTTAGTAAGAAGCGGTTATTTTAATATTACAAACAGACACTACAATTTTGTTATTTTTAATGAAAAGTCAAGAACTGTAAAAGAAATTTTGCATACTATGTTCGAAAATATATTCTATGTTCTATATATATCAAGCTATCTATGTTGATATGCTTGAGACAGAGATAGAGATGTCTGTTTCTTTCCTTTATTTCTTCTAAACCACGCAACAGATTTTGATACAGTTTTCACTACTGAATAGAACGATAAACAAGCATAGTTCCTATATATAATTTAAACGAAGTTTGGATAAAATGAGCGAACTTTATACTGTTGCTACATTACGACACTGAAACGAATGCAGATGCAACAGGAAGTGAATCGTTTCCGAAACGTCAATTTCCTGCAGTTTTTGTGCACCGGAAGACGGTAAGAACTGAATTGACGTAGATGACTACTTTTCAGGATGCACTTTTAATAATAGTCAATCCGCCCGGCTTGCACGGGTGCAATAACTACGTATTGTTATACATTATCAACTTACTCAGAAACTCTGGATTTTTTTAGATAAAAAGTAGCCTGTTTTAATCCGGGCTATAAAGTATCAGTTTGTCAAATTTCATTGAAATTCGTTCAGCCGTTATTGGATGATTGAGTAACAAAGTTTTATGTTTAGTTTTAGACCAGTATTCCTCAAAAAGTAACCAATAGACCACTTGCATACGACGGTTAGTTTAATATGAATTTATATGTTTTAGTTACTGCATGACAACGATTGCTTGTTACAAACAGACAGACAGACCAAAAATGTCAAAAATGTTGTTCTGGTATATGTGGTGTGTGCGTGTATACATCCATATATGCGCTTAGTAAACGGTGGTTATTTTAATATTACAAACAGACACTACAATTTTATTTATTTGTATGGATATAGTATGGATAAGTGAAAATTGTAAGTTTGTACGTAACAAATTTTTATAACGAATATTGCAATATACATATCATATTTAGAGTATTTATGAATGTTTGACAGTGTAAACTCTACATAGCGACGCTTAACTCGTTAAATGGAGAATGAGCTACAAACAAGCTTCGGTGTTGTTAAATTGAGTCGTGTTAAATAGAGTTTTTAGTATTTTTAAAAGAATGTGGTTATTTAGGTATTTCTGGAATACGTAAGATATATTTCACTTGTAATTTCTGTTTGTACAAACTTATATTGGTATTTTTTATATTAGATGTTTCGAAAGAAATCGTTTAACAAACAATAAACGGTACAAATCACTTCCGTTATCTAGAAGAGTCTGCTCTGTAAAAAACTGCACTGGATCAAGTAAATGATACTGTTGTTGTTGCTCTTCTTGCACTCTCCCTTCGCTGAGACAACAACAATTGCTTTTAATAATAAAAAAGCATCATAATTCTTAATATTAAATTAATGAAAATTATTGTGACATTGGGTAGAGAAAATGTTTGTTAAATTATTAGAGATATTCTGTATAATTATTGAGTTGAGTTTAATATTTTTTTCACTGACAGAAAGGAAACTATTCCTGATTAAAATAAGTTATGTAGAGTGACTATAAATGTTGCACTTAATGACAGGGTAATGGTATATAACAGTGAGTCAGTGACAATATTCAGAATCTAGCGCAGTGTTGCCACACTTTCAAGTGTTTTGAAACAAAATGCGATATTTACAGACGGATTCACTACGGAGTACGGACAATGCCTTTGTAAACAGATATTCATTTCCTGAAAACCATTCATATGTTAAACACAATATGGCGCTTTATTATATGAGTATAGATCACTCACCAGGATTGGGAGTCCCACACGTAGGTCCTTGGCAAGTGAAACACGAATCCTTCTGACTCCCGTCGAAGCTGAGGGTCAGGGTCGGAGCCAGGCTGGGCCGCGGACACAGTTTACACCCTCCATTAAACTTCTCACACAAACACGCATCTCTCCCCAGGTTTTCCACCTTCAGCTCGTTCAAACTGTATTTATCGTAGCGCTTCTCCAGCGACGCTGCGATCTTCCCCGGCTCCTGGAGGAACTCACAGGAGTTTGGACACGCGTGGCATTTGTCGGGATCGTTCTCCGCGTCCTGTATCTGGTAGGAGCCGTCATCCTTCCTCTCGCTGTCGGTGCTGCCGGTCATGTAGGAGGTGAGGGTGACCTCCGAGGAGGAGCGCACGGTGTTGTTGAGCTTGTACTTGGTCATGTCTAGAAGTAGGTCTTGAAGAGGGAGGCGCGAGACATGATAGGGTGAGTGTCTATTGTTGTATCATAGTTCACAGGCTAGCTGGGTGTCGGGTGCGTGTGCGAGGAGTGAGAGCTCGCGGAGGAATGAGCGCCGCCGTGCGCTGACTCGCTGAGTGCTCTCCGCGCTCCGACACTTGCTCTGAACTTAACTGAAATATTATATACACTTAATTGTATAGAAAGGATTGTTTGTTTATTTATGTTTTTTTTTAATAGTAATAAAAAAATGCGACTGGGACTTTGTGCGTCAAGGCTGAGGGTCCGTGCTATCTGAATTTAGATGCGACCTTAGCTTTGCCATTGAAAAATCGTTGTTCTCGTTGACTATTAGTTTATACAATTTTGTAAATCTCTATAAAATATTAGGATGCATTAGCTGCTGTTTATATGTATATATATACTTAAAAAGTATTTGTAATTAATAAGTGGTTATTATGATCACGTACAATATTCTAAGAATAGTAGAGTCCTTAGCTGGAGTCACGTTTCTATTCACCTACTGATTGTTTATAATAAATAAAAGTATTTTTCGAATTATTTCTTATTACGCAATCCAATAAAAAAGTGTATTTTTGCCGTCAGAACAGATGCTCAAATAATAAATACATTTCAAAGTAAGAAAAAACGGTGTATGTAGTTAGATATGAGTGAAAAAATATTTGATATAATATAAATATCAGTCTGTAAAATCATGAGTTAAGACAAAAAATTAGTGGTAATGATGATAAGAAGAAGAATATATTAGGTTATACTAAAATATCAGAGAGAGTCAAACAGGTGTGAAAAGTAAAGTCAGAAAAGAGTTCTTATTTATAATTAAACAATATAAAATTTTGCTTACACAACTAAATTAAATTTATTAAAATTTATTTGTTTGGAGGTTAGCAATGTATAATTTCCTCAGAGCAGCGAGGGCTATAAACTTGTTTATAAACAAATAGCTATACAAGAATTACTGTGTGATATATATAACGTATTTTCGTTGAGTCTCTCACGAGCCCGGATAGCTCAGTCGGTAGAGCATTGGACTTTTAATCCAAGGGTCCAGGGTTCAAGTCCCTGTTCGGGCGGGCTCCCTTTTTTAATTTTATTAATTTCTTTATAATGTTTAAACCTTTTTTAAAATTACAAATATATTTTTTTTAATAAAAATATTATTAACAATGTATGATTTAAATTAATTTTACGCGAAGTTAAGATAAGTATACAATTCTAGGTACACGGCTGTTTGTCATCCAAGTTTATTTCAAACTGAAGCATAAAGTATGTATATATAGTTATATTTATATAGATTTTGATCTGAAACAATTTAGACACGTGACATTTTGTTTTTAACATTTTTCCAAAACTTTATTTAATAAATCCTTGTTTGTCAATTTATCTATTGTTTGCTTTCGCTTCGACTAGATAAAATAGACTTAATTATAATATTGCATAGATGCGAATTAATATAGTTTTTTTACTTACAGAACCAGTTTGGCATGACCATACGAGTCTAGTTTTTTTAAAATACGATGCAGCCTGAGTATTCACGTCCAAGCCGTTTTTGTAACCTCTACAAATTATAGATTCTTGGTAGAAATCAATCGAGTCCAAAATGTTTAATAACATTAGAACTTCGAACAATTATTTTGTTGTCAGAGCTAACTTGGCTGCAGTAAATAATACCGTTTAGCAATATCTTCAATTTTATGGCAACACGGACACTCCCGCGGGCAAGGGCACGGTTACGATAACACGTCTTACGTATTGACATATTTAACGATTATTAGGTAAATCGCCCTCGCTTCGATGTGGCAAAAATGTACATTTGATTTATACTTACAAATAATATAAATGTGAAAGTTTGTATGTTTAGTTTGTTTGTTGTTTTATTACTCAATCAATATGTACTTTATAATCTGGATTAACACTTAGGCATATATCTTCTGTCGATAAAGACATACATATGTTGTTCATGCTGAACTTTTTTTTAATTAAATTTACATAGACAGGTCGTATCTTTTATTTGCGTTCACCCAGATTGATGTTTTCATAGTCTCTGTGACAATGTCAAC
This sequence comes from Limenitis camilla, assembly GCA_905147385.1. Classification (NCBI taxonomy): domain Eukaryota; kingdom Metazoa; phylum Arthropoda; class Insecta; order Lepidoptera; family Nymphalidae; genus Limenitis; species Limenitis camilla. The sequence continues at coordinate 15,156,591 of LR990236.1, read as the reverse complement.
TGACAAGACAAAGGTCTTATCAGACAGACAAACACTGACCGACAATTAAGTGCCATCATAAAGGTTTCTTAACAATGTTGGCTAAACGTTTAGGCCACCCCCCAGTGACGTAATTCAACTTGACCGAGGCGCCACAGGAACATATCAATTACTATAACTGACTATCAATTGCCTCGTAGACGTAACTCACGTAATAACTGTTATGTATGACGTCACATACACAGCACACTCCGCTGAGGTATATTATTCTAATATTTAGTTGTCTGTCATGTGAATTCTTCTGTTTTTTTTATATTTTCCATAAAACTATGATTTAAAAATCAATCTTAGTTGTTCACATCGGTTCCACAGTAATCGATTCAGTCAAAATCTATTGAAATCAAACAATAGGAAGTCGGTGACCCAGTAACGTGGTGAAGCTAATCCACAATGAAGCGTCCTTCACTGCTTCTGCTCTCCTACATCATGTACCCATACAACTTGTTAACAAGGTACTTATTTTCATTCTCCTTCATCCTCTACATGTCGCCTTAACTCTCGCTATACCTCCACCCTTAACTCTTTCTCATACACAAACCCTAGAAGGGTGGCAGAGACGTCATACGTTTCTTCTTTCTTGCATCTGGTCTGTTGTGCTTTCTGTCATAAATAAATATTAAAATATATCAAACTCCGTCACCCAGCCTTCGGTTCCGTCACGCTATTTCTGATTGACAACAATTAGTGACGAGGAAACGCGCTTGCGCCCCCTCTGCGCCCCCCCTGCGCCTGCGCACCACCGACACAACTTCCGCCGTAAGCAAAAAAATTCTACGTGTTGTCTTACAGCGCTGTGGACCATATATAATTATATAATTATTATTTATGTCTGTTAGTGGAAGACCCTGTATTTGTTACTTAAGGCAAACACGATTAGTCTCGAGTGTGCAATGGCCTTAACTTTTGTATTATCTACTAAACATGTTTCATGCAAATAAATGAATTTGAATTTGAAAGGTTAATTACGTTGATTACCTGAAATTGTTAAGTGCAGAGATGTGCAAAATAGTTTATAAAAAGTATTCAAATACTAAATACAAATACTTTTTGTATTATTTATTTTAAATGCAAAATACGTATTTTGAAAATACTTTATTCAAATAAAATACTTTAATGGGTTTAAGAGAATTTACCCCTATTTTATTACTAAGTTTTTTTTGACACAATCACGTTCATTTTACGTTATATTGTATCAAGTATATTATTCACGTAGTCAATGGACGCCTCCAATTAAACAGTTTTAGGGGGCCCGATAACTTATGATTATGTCAAAGTAATTATGAAATTAAACACTGATATTAGTCCTGATTCCACACTGGTTCCCCTACTATATTTATACGTAGGGAAAACAAAGATCACTTGTGTTGTCAAACGAAAGCACCATAGAAGCTGGTTACAAGATATCATCGGATTTTCTATTAGCTGACATCTGTATCAAGCTATTTTAGACGGACTATAAAATATTAAATTAACCGACATTTATTACCGTTCCATTCAGTATTACCATAGTGAGAATAGTTTATCACATTAATTTATTGATGATGACCAAATTTATTGTTGTCAAAATGTATTATGCATTTTCCAAATACAAAATATGTCTTAAAAGGTATTTCAAATAAAATACAAAATGTTTTTAAAACAAATTCAAAATGTAAATAGGTATTTTGTATTTCAAATACTAGTGTTTGTGTGTCACATCTCTGGTTAAGTGTATCTTGAAACTTAATTGGTAAAAAATAGATTGTAAGATTTATTATTTGTTTTTCTTAATAAGTTACTTTTTTGTAAAAACTTAAAAGTAAAGAAATATTTAAATATATTATTTCAATAGGTTTATTTTTCAAATTTTAATATGTTTCAAAATTTGTAAAAAATATACATATTAAATAAAATCAATTAATAATTATTAAACTAAATATAATAAAATCAGCGCCATCTATTGAGCATATATAAAAATTTAATTCAAGTATAACTAAATAAAACTACTACTCGCCACTAGATGGCATAAAAGAATTGTTTATAAATATTGAATGATTGCTTATTTATTGGTTTCTTTATTATTTCATTCGATGAATAATGAATAGTTATTGTTTAAGTAAGTAAAATTATTTGTATATAAAAAAACTATGCTATCTATTGAACAAAATGCTTTTGTATAAATACGATTGCTACCGGCCGCTAGATGGCGCTAAATACGTCATTTTAATATTGTATGTATTTTTGGTTTCTATGTCGACATATCCGATAGATAAGGGTATCACAGATTATATTTATTGCAGCATACAGTATTTGAGTAAAGTCAGGAAGCTCTTAATTAGTGAATATCAGAAACAATAAATAATGAAACATTAAAAGCAAAATTGACCAAATAAGGTATTTAACTTATATTATCACATTAATAACTACTTTACGTTATTCATTTGATGAATCATTCTGTAATTGTATATTTATCAATTTTAGTGTTATTCCTCTAGAAACAGGTAAACAGCTAAATATTGTCATAACTTTGGTGATTATATGGTTTCTAGATTTTTTTTTAATATCGAGTATGAACACTGTGTTAGCTAATTAAATACATTGAATTTTACTACTGTGAATGATATTTTACTTAATATTATAAAGAGGTAAAGTTTGTGAGGTTGTAGGGGGTAATCTCTGGATCTACTGAACCGATTTTGATAATTTTTTTACCAATAGAAAGCCACATTATTTGTGTGTCATAAGCTGTATATTAACCAGAACAAATGAGACAAACCAGAACATATTTTCGTGGTAGTCGGATTTGGTGCAGTCAGTCTGAGAACAAACGGTCGAACGAAAACGTTTCTTACGAAGGCTGCCTTAACTATGAGGGATATTATGATTCATAATTGTGTGAGTGAACAGTTTGAGTACACCTCAGCGAAGCGAAAGCTGGCTAGTAATTGAATAAAGACTTAAAAAAGTATTTCCATCGGGTGGACCGTCTGCACGTTTGTCCCTTGTCTATCATAAAAAAAAAAGAAAAAGAAAAAAAAAATACTTTCGACCGAAATTAATAATGAAACTCAATCGAAAGTCTTCGGATTATACATATAGATACCAATTTCAGATTTGTGAATGGATAATATAATTTTGGAATCTATTTTCACTCTGTAATCTAATGATTTGAAGATAAAAATGTCGTGAGTGAAATAATCTACACTATTATATAAAGAGGAAAGATTTGATTGTTTGTATGTTTGTTTGTTGCGAATAGGCTCGAAAAATATTGAACCGATTTTGAAAATTCTTTCACCGACAGTAAGCTACATCCTTTCCGGGTAACATAGGCTATGTGGTGTTGCCATAAATACTCTAATTAAAAAGATATGGTCATTTAAGTGCCATAAGGTGGTCATTTTGTAAATTGAAGAGTTTCTCAGGAACTACAAATCCATCCATCCATCAATTAAATTTTTTTTTCACTGATAGAAAACTACACTTTTCGTGAGTGACAAAGGTGATTCAGTGTTGCCATATACATTTTTTAATTAACAGAATATGGCCATTTTGTTGTTACTTATCTGATTTTAAAAATTCTTTCCCTGAGAGAAGTCTATAGTATTTCCATCTCTCTTCCTCTTATACATACTAACATTGTCTCTCATCCTCTCTCTTTTTTTCTCTCTTTAATTTTTATTTTTATTCGCTTTCTTTCTTTCGATTATCTCTCTCTCTCTCTCTATTCAATTTTATTTAATTTTTAATTTTTTTTTATAACTTTTTCTTATTCTCTCTCTTTTTAAAAATAATGAAAAGCTACACAATTACAGAGTGACAATTTAACGACATCAATTATAATATTGCTTTAAATACTCGGAGCGAAGCGAGGGCAGCCCGCTAGTATGTGATATAAAAATAAGTAAGTGAAGAAAGACTTGTTATGTTAATGGTTAAGTTGGTTTACTATATTTTTTTTCACATAACTTAACCCTCAAATGAGCTTATATAACGTTTCGGTTGAACTGAGACCGTTGCCGAAATTCGGTTTCAGTTTATAGTTTCTTTCTCAAATTACTAGTTATTCAAAATTAAATATGCTGTTTAAATATATCATCAGAATGAGACACAATCCAGTTTCTTGAACTGAGTCGTCAGGTAAAGCCGGTGGTCAGCAAGAGGTTCGAGAAATGAGGTGAGCAAACGATTTCTGGATATAAAAAGTGCAACTCATGATGACGCATTTTAAAATCATTTATGTAAGTTGCAATGTGTACATGTTTATATGTTTGTAGCCTATAAGGTGCGTAAATAAAATACTCCTGGAGAAATTCTTAATTATTTTATAGATCCCCGAAAGCTATAATTTACTATTGTAAATGACAGGCAAAGGCACAATCTCATACAGCCAGCTACACATTTTTGTATTTGTGTCTCTTACCTGTCGTTTTTTCCGTTGCATCCGGTTTGAAATCACAACGATTCTAAAGAAGTTTCACTTCAAAAATTACAAACAAAATATAGGATGGTTTTTATTTAATGTTGATGCTATTGCTCAATAGATGGCACTGGTTATAAGTTCGGTTCGGTTCCTCAATGAGGATGCGTTAAAGCATTTTCCATTGCTAAAAAAATTGGTGTCCACGTTGCCAGCTGCGTTTACTGTGATGTGTTATAGATATCAGTCAACGACATCAATATCATTTCTAGCTTTTACTTCATCATTTATTGTTCAACTTCAGGATTATCAAGTCCTTCGAAATTTTAACGCTGAACAATTTCAGCGTTCAAATATCTGCTTTAAAACGCCACTTTTATCATGTTAACACTTTTTGCCCGGGAAAGTATGGAAGCGTTTACAGTCCCAAAATTTAAACAATAAATATGAGCCCCTTCGGAGTACCATTTTTATTTTTTCACAAACAACCAATTCCAAAAACAATCTAATAATATACGTAACTTTTGACGTGACAACGTCTTATAAATTGGTTTGCCGGGTGACACTTCAAGAAACTGCGTTACGCTCCGCTCACGTTATGCGCTCACAATGAGAGCGAGTGAGAGGCACGCGTCCCTTCCACTCGGGCATGGTTAGCCCGCCTAAGAGCGAGAGAGACAGACATAAAAATAAAATTTTGTTAATATGAAATTCAGTGCGAGATTCTTTGTATAAATTAATGTTTTAAATATAATTCTTTGTATAAATAAATGTTTTAAATTGTTACTATTATTTCATCCTTCTTCCTACTATACGAATGAATATTCACATTAAAATTATTTTACCACTCAAAGTCGTTGTCACGTAAAACTTTCGCCCGTATACCGACTTTACAGGCAACCAATTTTTTTTTATACTTAAAAAAATAAAGCAATGATTCCCCAAATTTTACTAAATATTGTAATTATAAATGTTAAGTTTCAACTGTGCTCACAGCCCTCTCTGATCGGGGTCCCCCTACGGCTCGAGGGCCCTAAAACTTTGCCTTAATGCCAACCTATTGTTACGCCACTGATACTAAATATTGTTTCTTAGTTACCTCATTAGTTGTGATGTCTGCGTATCACGTAACAATTAACGTAGAGGGAAAAATATGCCGTAAGGTTTCCCGTAATATTGCGTAATATCAGTAGTGACGTCGTAAGCTTGCATACCTTTCCACGAGACACACAAACAACCATTCATTATGGTTAAGTATTTGGTGCATTTAAAGTTACTGAATTTTCCTCATTTACGAACTCAATTCCAAATCCTCAGTTGGGATAGAAAAAAAATATTTCAAATTGTAATCCAAGGATTTTAGATTGAGATTGGTATTTCGGCCGTTAAATAATTGTGAAAAGCTCAGGAATTATTATTTAAGACAATCTAGACCTCAAAGTCAAAAGCTATAATATTCTATTTAACCACTTTAAAAAATCATAAAATGACGAAAATGGTAGGAAATACTAGAAAGCAAAATCAAGGTTTTACCTGAGGGTTCCCATATTATTACGTAATATATGGTAAGTATAACGTTACCGTATAAGTTACTTATGTAGATGACGTCACACGCGTGATTCCCTTGTATGAAGCGTGAGAGGAATGTCATTTACAGTTTTGGCACCTCACCGCTAGATGGCGGTAAAATAAAATATAATAAATACTATTTAAAAAAAATTAATTAAATCTGAGATATCAAAAAATATATTATTTTGTTTTTTTTCTCTTTACTATACAATTATTTTCTCATTATATAATAGGTATAGTTAAGTGTATTTCAGCATAAGCTAGTATCAGTAGTAGATACAGGTTTCCTCAATGTATTTAATTTTTCAGTGTGGTCAATTAAAACAGTAAAATATCATGTTAATCATTTATCCTATACGTCATACCACCATACATCACACCATATAGTGAGATTTATTATTGCTTTTCCCTTTACCTCCTACTTTTACGTCTTCTTTACGGCCGAAATTAATTCGATTGAAAAATGATTCTAAATTCTAATTAGGAATCTATTTTTGATCTGTAATCCAAACATTGAGATTGGTTATTAATTTCAGTCGTACCATCTATACTTTTTATTCTTTACTAGCGACCCGCCCCGGCTTCGCACGGGTGCAATGCTGGCCATGTGAATAAAAAATGTTAATTGTGGGTTATCCCTAAGAGATAGACATATACCATCGCAGACTTTTTTGTAGACCTTTTTAAGGTGTACAATACTATAGTACATTATTTTGATCTATCTTGTAGGGTTCAGCCAGCATTTGCAATGTAAGCGCAAAAAATATGTTTATTTACGACATCACATTAGAAACCTCTAAAATTATCAGTGTTTCTCGACTATACTATGTATGTATTATACATATATACCTTTCTCTTGAATCACTCTATATATTAAAAAAATCCGCATCAAAATCCGTTGCTTAGTTTTAAAGATCTAAGCATTTATATATAGCAGCTATTGAACGCGCGTGTCGTTGGGCGCGCATAACAGCGTAAGAGCAAATTGTAAATACCGCGTTTCTACATTTCTAATTTTTTTGAAGAATAGGTTAGATACGAACTAATGTTGTATTGTCCTCTCTATCCTTTTTCTTAAGTTTTATCTATCTATGTGATGTACCTGAGAGAAGCGAGTACGGTAAATACATAGATGTTATTTACAAACGTAATAAAGTGACCTTTATATATGTTTACGAGCATCAACTACCACTTTAGCTGTAACGAGGACACGATAACTAGCTTTTCAAGCACATTACATTGACTTAGAATTGACGACACTCGCTGAATTTAATGACAATAAAAGTTGTACAAACGGTCAAGGGTGAGGCGGTTCGTAGAAGTGGAAATTTATCATTCATCAAGTGTATATGGTATATCTTTTTATACTTAATATCTATGGCCACTTTATATTTTAAAGAATTTTCGAGATCCGATCAATATTTTTAGAGATATTCTAAACACAACCTTCTTAACTTCTTTTTATTTGGCATTGAACTTTTGAACCAAAAATTCGATTTCTTACATTAGTTACCACTGAGCATAATCGCCACCAAAATTTTCTTCATAATATACTTTCGATGACTTGTAAACAAGCATGATGGCAACCACTATGCATTAGCATTTATTCCAACCTTTCCCAGATAGGAATGGTACAAAGAGGCTACCCCTTCCACCCCCCAAATAAGTAGTAGTACCACACTTTCTGTAAGTAGATCTTCCTTAGAAAATCTATATATGATTTCTTTGTGACGATTATAATTATAAAATAATTTAGTAAACCCGAATTTGAGGTAAAATATTAGAAAATAAATGTCAATTAGTATACTTAATTCGTCGAGAATGGATTCTAGTGTGTTTCACATCAGAATCTCTGGAACTATCAATCTGATAGAAAGCTAGACTATTCCTGAATAACATGGAGTATGTAGGGTGACCACAAGTAATACAATTAAAAGCTCTCCAAGGATATGAATATCGAAGTTAACCAGTATAGTCTATAAAACAAAAATTATGTCATAATAATAAAAGAACCTTGTCATGGTCGATGGGTATCATCTCATACAGCCTCGACAGCATAACATTGAATGTCATAACCCTGTCTGTGCGCGCCCGTGCCGGTGCGCACGCGCATGTTAATGTGCTCCTTTAGATGCGACACCGCCTGTGACAATGGCGGCAGCCGTGAGCTCTGGGCTGATGGTTATCCTCTACTCTCTTTGGTTATATATGATATTGGTTATATAATGGCTGCCCTCGCTCGCCTGAGGCTCACAGTAAGAGTGCGAGAGCGATCCCGCATTATCTCACTATGACTGAGAGGGTAACCGAGGAGGTTTAGTGGGTAGAACGATTACCTACCACAAAACCCAGCTAGCGTATGGATTAGCCGGGTCCGACATTACTCGTAATAGCTTCTAATAATAATGGTATAAACAGCTGGATCGAATTTGATAAGTCTCTAAGCAGACTAGTACTTTCAACCACATGATACGAGAGCTTGTTTTTGGGGATATTGTAGAAACCTGCGGTATCAATCATAGGGATGTTTAAGAAGGTAAAATTTTACAGATAGCTAAACATTATGGATTACAACATGGTTGAAAATGTTTAGCTGTAATGTTTACACATCTTTTATACACTAGATCGAGAAGTGTTAATGTTTGAATTTCTATCAAAGAAGAACAATTTTACTCATTAAATCAGCTGCTCCTACCTGCACTCCCGACTTTGTCGAGTTTGATGATCCTCAAAAGTTTTACTTCTTATCTGATTTAACCAGATAGAGGTCACGTGGTCGAAACTAAGCCAGAATAGCCTGTAATACTAGTAATATACAGCACCATAAATTATAAAATAAAATATTAAAATATTGAATTAGGACGACGAGTGATATGATGCTATGTATTGGGCATTAGTACATAATGTACAATTACGTAATAAAGTTGTAGAACGGCCGCAATTTTTGGGTAAATTCCACAACTATATCAACCTGGCAACGCTTAGCGATCCTGAAATAAATTATTATTACTGGTAATTAATAATTGATAATAATAATGTAAGGAAAACCACAAATTGCGTATTACATTCAAATAATCCGTGTATGCGTTCACGTATTCCATAAAATTTAAAAGTTCAAATTTGAACATGATCATCCTCTTTTACTTGTTTCAATGCTTATATGTATATCCATCTATGGCATTCTACACAAACTCAAAATAGTTTTTTTCAATTACACTTTTAACAACGTAGTTTTGACTCGTCACAATTCGTGAGTCAGTTACTTTGTCTGAACCTACCACCAGTTTAAAGAATTATTCTGGCGCGCAGAACTAGCAAAAAACTCATCAGTTGCTCTTTTCAAAATGCTATTGCTTACATACGTCTGCCTGTGTTGTTACAAAGGTATAATCATTCAGCTGAGCATCAACGACATTTTGAATCCAAGCTTTGTCATCATTCGAGTAATCTTGTACAGAGTAGTTAGCTTTATTTACTAAACACTTATTCGAGTGTTAAATTGCTGAAGTGGCAAATCTAATATAGTCTGTGGGATCTTATTATAGATGCGAACACCAAGCCCCATGAGCCCCATGAAGCTATTACTGACTTTGTGGAGACGATAGTATTCATACTGTGTGTGTCACTATGTTTGGTAAATAAATTAATATTCAGCCTAATATATAAAATGTGATGTGAGTGAACCTTTTTTATTAATAAATTTATTAAATAACAAAATTATTAATTATTTAAATAAGTTCAGTTTCAGTTTAGAGTTACTCTGACTTTTTTTCAGATGTTCTACTTTGACAGTCTCATTTTTCAAGTAGTTATTTATTTTACCATGTGAAGGTCGCTTTTCAGTTGAGGATATCTTGTTGTCGCTAATACTTCTTGTGTTGGAATCTAGAAATTATTACCCAGGAGCAAAGATGCTTAAGTCCCCTGTCTTTTTAATAAATCTGCTCAAATAATAAGACTATCATTTTTCCGGGTGATGTTAGAATAGAAGAATAAAAAAATATCTGATACCTACTAATACTAAATTATTCCGAAAACGAAATTTTCTAGAGCACCTTTAATAAACCGCTAGGAAAAATTAGACTAAAAATACTCTTAGAGAAGTGTCCGAGGCATAAGAGAGCTATAACACAAGAATAAATCTAATTACATTTTAGTCACTTCGCGACTGTTTTCATGAAAACATCCACTAATTGAATAGAAAACTAAAACTCGACTACGTACAACAAGTGGTCTAAAAAGTACGAAACTATGATTGTATACATACATACATTGATTAGAAGAACACCACCATGAAACATACATAGCAGGTATACAGTGGGTGCGACCACGGATCTGCCTTGACCATTTCCGTACCTATTCATTTCTGCGTTTCTATTTGAATTATTTTCTGGTTAAGTCCTTTTTTAGATCACTTTTTTACGTAGTTATAGTTTTTTTAAACAGGTGAGGATTATCTCAGTTTAATTTTTTTTCGAGGTTAGAATATGAGGTTTAAATTCCGTCATACATTTTTTTAAACATTTTTTTTATAACTATACATAAAATGTATATAGCCTATGTGGTAAAAATCGGTTCAATAGTTAAGGCGCTAGGGTGAAATATACAAATATACACACATACATAGACTGCCAAATCATTAGCCCCCCTCCCCGACGAAGCCAATCGTCGTAGTCGGGTAAAAATAATGCTGTATCATATGTCTAGGAAGTAGATTATTGATTTTGATTAAAAATCCAGTCATGCAGCAAAATAATATACTTACTATTAAAATATATTTTTTTAATATATACAAATAAATAAAATTGTAGTGTCTGTTTGTAGTATTAAAATAACCGCTGGTTACTAAGTGCATATACCAAAACAACATTTTTTACACATTTTGTCTCTCTGTCTGTTTGTTGCGGCTAATCTCTGAAATGGCTGGACCGATTTTGACGGGACTTTCACTATTAGATAGCTGATGTAACAAAGAGTAACTTGGGCTATTTAACATCTCGCTACGACCCATATGAGCGGAGCGACACGCGAACGAAGTCGCGCGGCTTTGACATTCATATAAAAATGCTGTAGAATATATATAATTAATAAACACTTTCTAATTGCGTCTGTTTGTTTGTCTGTACGTCATAGGAAACAATGCCCTATAAAAAGAAGCGGGGTAATTAATATTTAGGAACAAATTCGATAATTCCACCACATTGGCATTAATTAGTGTTATCTGAGTGACGCAACCGATAACTGTGAACAGCTCCTGTTAATTGTTGGTCAACGAGGCCACCATGTTTATTATTAATTTTATGTTATTATTAACAACATGTACTCGCTTCACTTCGCTGAGATCGTGACATGTCATTTTTATAACAATTTTTTAGCGATAGCATAAATATTTCATCATTAGTTTCGCTAAAAAATCTCCCGTCAACAAATTATAAAATAATACCAAAATTTTTGCATCCTCAAAAAAAATTCAATATAATTTAAAAATTGTGGAATTAATTCCGATTCCTTTAAATTTTAATTTTCAGGAATATTTTTTTTTACATAGTATTTAACAGATTAATATTAAAATAAATTCTTAAACGGCTAATAAACAGAATTAATCTAATACTTACAAAAGGTTGACACGATAAAATTAAGTTAAGTAAACATATTTTTGACAATTTATGTTATGACTAATATGACCATACGTCCAATTATTCGGTTGACAGTCCCGTTATCCTTAAAGAAAGCTTCGGGACGTAAGACTGTCCCGTTTTCCGAAATAGCGCGAGAATTACCGCGTAGCCGGCGATATGAGGCGTAATTTTTTTTTGAAAATACTAGAGATAAATACTAACTTCAGAGAAAAATACTAACTTCAAAATGGAAGTTTATGAATTTATGATTATTATTTTTTTTTGGTGAGACTATCGTCGTCACTATGATTTGCATGTTAGAAATATCCGAGGAGAAATTGTTTTGTTTGATTTTGATTTGTCTTTTCAAACGTGAATGTCTGAAAGACTCCCGTCCCGTTTTGAGTGAAAAATGGCCACTTTAGCTATAACTCATATTTATGTATGTCGGGGATTTTAGAACGATGTGAAAGGAGATGGGATGAGGAAGATGGGGAATATTGGGGAACACTAAAAGGGGGTGATGGTATTGAATGGAATATTGGGTAAACGCAACGTAGATACTTCCACTGAACCGATAAATGATCAAATATGATCTCTAACAATTACGAGAGAAACCTAAGCAGTGCCTTGGACTTGTGACCAAGGTGTAGGCTTAAGGATATCCTTTAAGTAATTACAACACTCGCCACCACTGCTAGGCTCCCTATTTAAACCTAAGGTTAAACGCACATAAACCGAATCTAACACAAGGCTAACCTAACCTAAGGCTAACCTAACCTAACATTGTGTTTACTTAACCACGTGGCAATTACATTGTAAGGACTTACGTGACCTTAGTTGGACAGCACTTCCACACTACACTGCACTTGACACTATCACTATCACTATCACTACTTAGATGATGTTCACTTCTTGAGAGACCGCGCACGACTAAGACTTCAGTTAGACTGTCGATCGCATATAAAGGGTCGAGGGTAGAGACTGTCAAAACAACGGAAGTGACTACTACCCCATTCCAACGCCATAGATAACGATAACGATTCGATTAATCGATAATCTTTTACTATGCTCCGACATGTATTATGTTATGTTATTACTGACTTTAATCCATGGCGAAAGAAAGAGGAGGACGAGAGCAGGGTCACTACTTTCCCTTTGATTTGCCGCTGAATACAGTTTTGAATTGGAGAAAAACAGCAAATTGAATTGGAGAACCAAAACAGTAAATACATCGCCCCTACATACCTACATCTAATCTATGAATTAAAATTACAAGGACTAGGACAACATACATTTTCATATAAATTTACGTATATTTTAAACCATGTGCAGTAAAAAAACTATTAACTTGTTTTTGTCTGTATAATATCTTAAGCTGATAGAGAATTTGTTGTTTTGGAAATCCAAATTATTATTACATCACCATGACTTAATAATGAAGTTAAAATACCAAGTATTAATCAGATGGGAAAAACGCAGGTGAACTAGCCAAGATTGTTAACTTTTTTATATATACGTGTGTAGAGTGTGTGTTTATTTGAACCCGACTTCGCACGGGTACAATTTGTTACATATACTTCGTTTTAACAAAAACATTTAATTTTCAATATTGCTATTTAAAATATTCAGGCGTTTAGTAAAAAAATATATTACTTTAATTTTAAGTGCATTTTCCGGGATAAAAAGTATTCTATGTGTTAATACAGATTATAAAGTATCTGTGTGGCAAATTAAATTAATATTTGTTCAGCAGTTTTAGCGTAATTGAGTAACAAACATTCATAGCAAGAAGTGCAAACCATTATGCAAAAGAAGTTCTACATTGACTTTCGTGGCTCCGTTCAAACTATTTATTAATTTTAAACAGACCGACATACATTTCTATTTATAGATGAAGCAATTGTTGGGTCAAAGAACTAATAATATATAATATGTTACTGATTTTTATAAGTCGGTTTATCCTTGTTAACGAAGGTTAGTTTTGTTGGGGTTGGCCCAGGCTTCTCAAGTCTACCATTACTACCATGTAAAAACCCACCATTGTATAACCTTCATTATGATGAATAAATTCATAACATGCCATCGCTTCTCTTAGTTATTATACAAGCCTAGAACAATCTATTCTCTGTGCCTTTGAGACCTATATTTTGTTCGCTTAACTTTCGCTAAGCATTCATCTTTCTACGCCGATGATTATTTTTTTTATTAATTCCTATGAGATATAGATTTATAACTAACTTATAATACATATATAGCGAAGAATAGTAAACTGGAGTAGGGTGGTACTCATTTCCGTCGTCTTGACAGTCTCGACTCTTCATACCGTCGACAGTGAGACTGCAGTCTTTGTCTTACGCGAGGTCTCTCAAGGATTGAATATCGTTGTGTTATTGCTGTCACGTGAGTACCTTACAGTGTAGTTGCCACGTCTTGTGTTAGGTTAGGTTTATGTGAGTTAAACCTTGGTTTTAAACGGAGAGCCCGAGTAGTGGAGGCGAGTGTTGTAATTACTTAAAAGATTGTGAATATTTGATTGTTTATTGGTACAGTGGCAGTATCTACTTTGCGTTTATCCAATAGTCCATTCAATATCATCGCCCTTGTAGTGTTTTCAATATCCTCTTCTCTTTCTCATCACAAAGTCTTCGAGCTATATAAAAAAATTAAAAATAAACGAATCTGCATAATCTGTCCTTCCAAAAAACCTTAAAAAAATATTATTGAGGGAAGATAATTTAGGACAACTGAAACTTAACTGTCTAAATAAATATGACGAGTCCACCAAATCCATGACATGTTTTATTCAAAAAAAAATTGGTTGCCTGTAAAGTCGGTATACGGGCGAAAGTTTTACGTGACAACGACTTTGAGTGGTAAAATAATTTTAATGTGAATATTCATTCGTATAGTAAGTAGGAAGAAGGATGAAATAATAGTAACAATTTAAAACATTTATTTATACAAAGAATTATATTTAAAACATTAATTTATACAAAGAATCTCGCACTGAATTTCATATTAACAAAATTTTATTTTTACCTTTACACATACATACGTATGGAAGGGACGCGTGCCTTTCACTTTTTATGTCTGTCTCTCTCGCTCTTAGGCGGGCTAACCATGCCCGAGTGGAAGGGACGCGTGCCTCTCACTCGCTCTCATTGTGAGCGCATAACGTGAGCGGAGCGTAACGCAGTTTCTTGAAGTGTCACCCGGCAAACCAATTTATAAGACGTTGTCACGTCAATAATTGTTCTCTAATGTATTACTACTTGTTCCAATGCACAACATGCAGATAAAGATAATAGAAGTGTATAATATCAAAGTAATATCAAAACCAATTCAGTATAATGATATTTATATGGTAATAAAGCAAATTGCAGTTGGGGCTTTCCGCGCACGTGCCCCCACGTGCCCCCACGTGGCGCCCACGGTCTCGTGCTCCTCCGTGGCTGTCAACACGTGATCGCACATACTCTATACTAAATTTCAATGAAATGTTATAAAAAAATATAAAAACAAAACAAATATGAGTTAGCAACGCTCCGACTGTATATAACCTCTGTCTCGAAAGACTTGAGCCAGCTGTCAAACGGAGCTCGCCTGGTGACCATTTAAGGTGGAGATATACGCGAGTTTTGAAGGTCTTCATGTCGTAATGTTCCGGATATCCCGCCGAAGGTAGATCATTCCATATGTTGATTGTGCGTGGAATAAAAGTTTTAGAAAAACGCACTTTTGAAGCACGCCACACATCCAGATGATGAGGATGATATTTAAGTCTATGGCGGCTATGAAAAGCTCCTCGGAACACTTCCCGTGATATATTCCATAGAAGATGCCCATGAAGGTACTTCTCTACGCAATGCCAAGCCCTCCACCCGTGAATGCAACACCGGGTCCCAATCTAGTTACTCGGTGTTCCGTTGTAAGTGTTGCCATCACTATAAGGAAACTGAGACCCACCTAGAACCCTTTTTGTAACGTCAATGTTGTAAAATTAGACCCCCCCATACTGTATGTCATCAAAAATAAGCAAAGAAAGAACCACTTTAATGCTTACGTAATACTTGAACGGCCCCTTACTTCAAGTGTTCTTATATTAGGATTTAAATTAGGATCCAAGACAGAGGATCCTAAATTTGACTGTGACTCGTACATCACAGTTCGTCTTTGCTTGCTTATACTTAATTGTAACAAATGGTTGGGACAATGGATAAGAAGCTGGAGCCCGTTTATAATGAAATCTACTGACGTAGGCCTCCTAGTTTATGTTTCTCCTTCTCGTGGACCTGAAAGTCGACATTTCCTATATCGGCAATATAAGGATTAGCAGTATCTTTCGAAGTACATCCTTTATTACATACAAGATGCCTAAGACGTAAAATCCATAACTTTAGATATTAATCTATCAATACAGTTAAATTAAGTAATTATACTAATGATAATTCTATATAATATATATTTTTTAAATGTGTACCTAAATGAAACAAAGGTTAGATTTTAGGTAAGATATTGGATCTCAAATATTTCTAATGTACAAATATCGATGATAGTTCAGACGTTTTTTCGATTCCATTTACTTTTACTGTTTAAGGCAATATTATAGAATAACTAGCGTCCCGCTTCCGGCGTCGCACGGTTCCTTTTGCTACTGTAATATACATGTTTTATACATACTTGCGAAACAGCGAGAGGCGAGTTGTTTTATACTATCAGAGATGTCTAAATATGGAAATATTACGACGTCCATAACTGAAATATTTACTGAATTTAAACATACTGGGAAAACCTTGTGTGGTTAATTTTATATTATTTTAATTATTTGTTTTCAAGTTTCCTGTTTACATTTTTTTGGTTTATTAAATACATACACAAATAATATAGCATACAAGTAACGCCATCTATTATATAAATATGGATTTAATACTTATAATGCGACTATCTCATATAAAAAAATAAAAAAAAATCCTTAAGCTATAATAAATTATTAAAATTGATACTTTTTTTATAGTTATGCTATGCTATGTCCATATTGTAAAGGTACTGTGCCACAAATAAGCAAGATATCATTAATGTAAACATTTTCTATAATAAGCTCTTGATACAATTTCGACCACAAGTGATTAGTTTTAATTATTATATGTTTACAATAATACAAAAGACTTATCGTTTCTTCCAGGAATAATGTCAACTGTTTACTCTTATTACGATACTAGTCGACCCGCCCCGGCTTCGCATGTATAATACGTGGTAAACGTATTATACCTAGACTAGCTGCATCCCGCGATTTCACCCGCTATATTTTGAATAATTCACACTATATCATTATAAATTATAGCCTATGTGTTATTCTGATGTGTAAGCTATATTACTGTAAAGTTTCATCAAAATCCATTCTGTAGTTTTAAGGTGAAAGATTAACAAACATACATCTACACATCCATACAAATTTTCGCGTTTATAATATTAGTAGGATAAATCAAAAAATATGTACAATATATTGTTGCTAAATAAAAATAACGTAAACATATTTTAAGGGATAAAAAGCCCATGTCTTAATCCAGGTTATAAAGTATCTGTGTGACAAATTTCATTGAAATCCGTTCAGCCGTTTTTGACTGAGTAACATCCAAATATCCAAACACACAAGCTTTCACAATAATATGAGTATGATTCTGTTTGTATGTTGGCATGTATTATTATATTTAAAATCTTATTTCATTCATGATACGTGTAGAATAAAATCTGCTTGATCATCCAAGTGAGTGACGAAGCTTTTCCGAGATAATGGTATAATTGCATCTAAAGATAGTGAGCTATGTCTAACCTATATACTAAACCGCAAACATGAGGAAATTCATTTATTATACCTTACCGTAAAGGTATTTAAATATTAAATTGAAGGAAATTAGAAGACGATTTATTTATAACTAAGTAAGTTGAAACGCAACATCACACTGTTGCAGCTACAGTATTAGCAGAAGAGTAGTAAAAGTATTAGAATCAGTAGCATCATTCACTAGATAATTAATAGTAGCGGCAGTAGTAACAAAAGCATCACAATAATAATTAAAGTTGTAGCAGCAACATCAGCAGCTTAAGAAAACTTGGCATCCTTTCAAAGGTGAGACAATATTTTACTCCAGAACACTTGCTCAGCTTGTACAAAGCGCAAATCAGGTCGTGCATGGAGTATTGTTCTCAACAAATATCAGCTTGAGGCACTTGAGCTAATTGAGAGGCTAGCTAGAAGAATAACAGGAGATGACACCTATTTTACCACTACAGGACAGCCAGACAAACGCGACCGAAGCGCCATCGATACATGGTGGACATTCCTCCGATACGTACCAATCGCTTTGAGTCCACCTTTATTATCCGCAATTCAAAAATGTGGAACAGTTTGCCGAATTCTGTATTCCCTGATAAGTACAATGTTGGTGCTTTCAAATGTAGAGTAAATAGGTATCTTCTAGGAAAGCGTGCTCCATCACTAATCGTGGTCAAACGCTGACCTATATTCCATAAAAAAAAACAGCACAGTGATGGCAGAAGCAACAGCATAGTAGTATTAGCAGCGTAAAAGTAGTAAGAAACATTAAGTTTGTAATAAAAGTGGTAACAGCTGCTTTACCTATTACAAAATAGTTGAAGAAATAGTATCACTATCAACATCAGAGTAATAGCAGGAGGAGATCGAATTTATAGATGTAAGTAATGCAATAAATACTATTACAATCAGAGAAGTAGTAGAATAATGCTGAAAGGGATAGAGAAGGTATCAGGAGTTGCAGAGTAGAAGTTTAAACAACAGTAGCTTAAGCATAAGAGTTGTAATTGTTGGAGTCGTAGAAACTGTAGGTGCTGATTTTGAAATAACACTGCTGGAGTTGAATATATCGAGGTTTGTTATCACTGACACAATTAAAGTACGTATCGATCTCCAGGATCGATGGTAAGAGAGAGATGATAGACAGCTAAATGTCTGTAGATAGTGTTGCTTTATGAATAACATAAATTACCTTAGTAGTAAAAGCATTAATGTATTACTAAAATTGACACAAAATAGCATCAAGTACAGTAAGAATAGAAGGATCAAAGTAATATTAGAAGTTAAAGTTGTAGAAAAGAACTGAACAGCAGAGTAGCAGAAGCTGCAGCAGTAGGGAGAATAGCAAATATTTCAATAAATTTTGTAATATTCCGTCATCAGTATATAGATTTATTTAAATTAAATAATAGGTATTAAAATACAGTATTAAATGTATATTTTATTTTAGATCGTGTGTCTGTCCAATGGGATTTCCAGTTCGCGACATTTATTTTTAGCATTAAAATTGAATTATTTCTCTAACAAACTTCTTTTCCTTATTTTCCTATTAAAATTGAAATTTTAGTAATATTTCAAATTAGAATAGAGTAGAGTAGAAAGAAAACTCGAAGTAGTTTAAACGCCCGACTGATAAAAGTTTTTTTTCCTTAATTTTTAGTTCTCAAAAAAAATATATAAAATCACTTTGATAATCACAATCAGATAAATAGATTGATTGATTTTGTTGAATTATTTGTTTGAGTTTTCCATCACTAATAAGAAAGCCACATCACGAACAGATAAGGTAACTTAATGAGCGCTAATTTGAACAAAAGTTAAAATTTTACTTCTAGGACATTAAAACTATGGGAGTTTCATATTAGGTAGGTGTTCTATTAATTTTAATCTTTTGATTTTGATTTATTAATCCATACAAATTAATAAAATTGGAGTGTCTGTTTGTAATATTACAATAACCGCATACGCACATGGTACATATATCAACACTTTTTTTTCTGTCTGTTTGTTCCGGCTAATCTCTGAAATGAATACACCGATTTTGACGTGATTTTCACTGATAGATAGCTGATGAAACAAGGAGTAACTTAGGCTATTTAACATTTCGTTACGACCCATAGGAGCGGAGCAACACGCGAACGAGGTTGCGCGGGTCGGCTTATGTGTAATATAAATAAGTAATCTTCACTCAAAAAGTCTGGAAAATTTTCTCCAACCACGATAAAAATCTACTTGTACAACAGACTACCAATGTTGCCAGTTTTAGATAATGATAATAGCTTTGTAAAATGACTGTATCAAGTCTCCCGGGGAGAATAAGTATCCCTTCTCCTTCTATTTATTTTTTGTCATCGTATCAGAGTAAGAATATTTATTTTTACTTTGTCTACAGGTTAGCAGTATGTGATGATCACGGAATAATATTTCTACTTCATGCCATGTAAGCATGTATGAAATTAATAACTAATCTTAATCCAAAATCCTCAGATTATAGATTGAAAATATATTCCAAATTTTAATTTTCAGTACCCAAATTTAAATGTGGAATCTTTTATCAATCCATAATATAAGGATTTTAAGTTTATTATTAACTTCGGACGATAGACTATTATCTTATGCCAAATACCTATCTGTAACTACTTATATTTGATCGAAGATTATGCATCCATGTTGTTAGTGATCAAAGGCGTGGGTGTATGTTTTTGCATTGTATATATTGTGTATTGTTTATATTATAGTGTATTTAAATTAATATTTAATAACTAAAGACGTAAAAACTTTTAATCGCGCGATGAGAGAATGAGAAGCTGCGAAACTGGTTCTGTTCTACCTGCTGAAGGTCAGGGTCTGGATTTATGATTTATATACGTTCAAGTTTTTGTTGATTAACCAGCCACTACTACAACTGTGATATGCGACTCATTTTTTTGGTCAGCGATAAAATGATAGTACTTAACTTATAAAAAACTAATAATTCGCTGAAAAATAAAATTAAATGAAAATCATATTTGTTTATTCCATAAACTTACAATAGATATCGCAGTGGTGAATTTTTGTACATCGAGGTGACACCAGGTTTTCTAGAAAATAATTAAAAATATCGTAAAGGTTCATTCTAAGCGTTGGAGACACCCCTGACACCAAGGGGTTACTCGGCTCTTACGAGATGCTCTCCCAACAGCAGAGGCTCACGGGAAACCAAGTAGTATCAAGAAACAAGAATTTGTTATAGGAATTTAGTAGAATGTTGTATATTCTTGAAAATTGAATTTTAATATTTTACGCAGAACTTGGCACCCTCCGTATCGAAGTATTGCAAAATCTGCAAACCATTTCAGACTTGCGTTAATTATTAGTGTTTTTGCAATTATTTAGGCAAAGAAAAAGGAACTATAAGGATAAGCGAAGATCCGCTGAGTAGACAAGTGTCTGCGCGCCGACGTGCTGGTGAGCGTTATATAACCAGAAATATTTGAATTTATGTATGATGAAACCACTGAAATCGATCAAGATAAATTTTACACTGGTATAGCTTTATCTGAATTTTACAAATTGGTAAAAGAAGCAAGCAAGGCGGTCTCATTGCTATAAGTAATCTCTTCCAGAGAACACCTAGTCTTTGTAACATTTCATTCGATATCAATTTATTTGTCGGTGAAGACGATGCATATACTCTATACTGAACTTGGCTCTCAATAATAAAATTAAAAAAATAAAAGCATATATATAATTTACAGCCTCAGTACAATATGAAGCAATACATATAAATTATTTAATGTAAATGAATATATTATGTACTGGGTTTAGAGGAGTTCCAGGAAAATGTAACAAAGAAACGATAATATGCTTCATAGTTACTAATGTGTTATAATAATTATTAATACGAGCATAATTGTGTTTAACCTTATCAATTATAAAATAATTACTGCTTAGAGGTGTTATCTGTACATATAAATAATTCGGCCAAGTGCGAGTGTGGAACTCGCGCACTGATGGTTTCGTACAATTTCAATAAAAGGACAAACACTAACTCCCGACATTAGTATAGAGTGATAGTGTTTCAATTGACATATTTATTATTACTTATAAAAATAATATAATAAAACATGCTAAAACATTCTTAAGACAAAAAAAACCGGATTCAAACTCTGAAAAATGTAATAAAAAGTAAAAAATAATTACACTTAAATAATTTTTTAAGTCGGTGAACATATATCAATAACAGATATATATTGTCAAATATAGAACCTCCTTTTTTCGGTTCATTTCACGCGATACGACGACAAAAACGTCGATGTTTGCGATTTAACTAACATTCGAATATGCCATACATATAAATGTCTTCGGTACAGATTTAAACCCTGATGAACTTTAAGTTAGAAGGCTTTAAAATTTGAGTAACTGGAAGAGGTGCCTTACTTTAAACCTAATAGTACAGTTTAAAAATTAAAAAAATAATTAATGGAATTTATATTTTACAAAATAATCTTTTTAAATATATTTTTGCATTACAAATTATTTCATTAATTCTTGGAATAAATTTATTTAAAGTTTCAATTTCATAGAATTAAAGTCATTAACCAGAGTTTAAAACATTTTGTATCTGTATTGAAGGAAGGTATGATATTGTATAACATATACAAATATTACTAAAATCGAAAACATCGACTTTTTCATGTCCACATATTTGGATTATCCTATAGAAAAACTACTTGAGAATAAAATGGCCATATATCAAAACCTAAATATATAAAACATAATTTTTTTGGCGATGTTACAGCAATTGCCAGTTTTCGGATTTTTCCACATACTAGGGCTATAAGACCTTACTTCCTGCCAAAAATCATGTTCCTAAGTCAAAGCGTGGGAATTGTGATAAAAACGACAAAACACATGAGATAAAAGCATCTGTATCTTTTCATTAAATTGACTTAGCGGTTTAATTTTTTTACATATCTGAGAAACTTGAATATTTTATATAAATTTCAACTTCATATCTTTACGTTTTTCTGAGAATAAAAGTATTGCGTGGCAAAAAAAAAGTTACTTTTCTAACGATGTAGAAAAAAAATTCCAGTTTTTTAAATTTTATCCTTTACTTGTGCATGAGACCTTGCTTCATGTTAAATATTATGGTTCTAGGTTATCGGGAAGTACCCTATAATTTTGTGAGTGACCACGTTAATGGTCATATCTTTTCAATGCGTGGACTTATGAGGTTGATTTTGCCAGTCGCAAGGGACCGCAGGCTTGAGTACTTGATATTAATTTCAATTTGATACCTCCACGCGATCCTGAGAAAAAGGTTCTATACAGACAGACAGATGATCCTATGGTACGATGATAAGGGTTCCATTTTTCCTTTTAGGGTACGGAACCCTAAAAATATGTTACTTATAGAATGGCTGTAAATGTAAAATATTTAAGAAATCTGTATAACACCAATAGAAGCCAAATCCAATTATTTTTAAGGGTGCCGTGCCTTGAAAAAAAAACCCTTATAGGATCACTAAGAAGGGTCAGTAGGTCAGAGTCAAGACATTTAGCTTAGTTGGAACGGTTAAGAAATACTAGTAGTATGTCCATACTGCTAGTAAACTTTTAATATAAAAAAAAAACTTATTATGTCAGTCTGTCTGACTTTCATACCTTAATTGAAGGCGCTAACTTGAAACTAATGACAAATACTCAAGCTTGCGGTACAAAATCAAACTTCCAAGTCCAATGCAATAACAAGATTTGGCCTTTAATATGGCAATTCACAAGATTAAAGGGTACTTCCCGATGATGTATAATCATGAAATTTACCATAGAGCAAGGTCTCTACTTTCTTTCTTTCTTCTAGGTTCTCTTCTAGGAAAGCAATCAAATTGAAATTAATTTCAATTATTAAAGTCTCTAATTTCTCGGGTCTGCAAAAAAAACAAACTTAAAGGTCTTGATTTTCGCATCAGATTCAAAATTCCCCAGGACCAACCTTTGAACTGGGAACATGATTCTTGGAAAGGAGCAAAGACTTATAGCATATGTATAGGAAATCCGAAAACTGGAAATTTGTCGCTATGATATATATATATATATATATATATTGTATATTTTATATCCGCATAGAAATCGTAACGAATGGGGTTATTGTTGATATTAAAAATATTTTATTACAGTTTATAAAATAATTGCGTACTATGGTGATGTATGGGGACAATTAATGTTTCCGAGGCCAAAGTTAAGTTTGTAAATTCTAATTTTACGGAACCTTCAGTGCAAGAGTTTTGTACACGCTTGGCCGGAATTTTTTTCAGTAATAAGTACTGCTTGAAATTACGGTTGTTCACAGTTGTATTGAAATACATTTTATAATCTAATTTTTGACACATTAAACTGGTATTACTAATTAAAACTGCTGCTTTATCTAAGAGTGCCAGAAAGGTCAATTTTTATAAATTCTGATAAGCACAAAATGTTTAAAAAAAATAATATATTAATTTTTTCATGCAATAACTAATGAAGCTTTACTGATAAAATTATTTTTACTCTTGATTAAAATGGAGTAAGTAATAGATGATGACTTTATTATTAAGCATAAAATATTATATTTTAAAAAGTGCAATTCATTTTATTTTTTTCATGAATGATCAAATGTTTTGCTTATCTCCAAACAAAGATTTTTGTGAAATGATAAGCACGAACTTTTCTCCAAATGCATAAACTGAATACAGAAAAATCTCGAGCAATGGAGACAAGTACTCGAGAAAAATGGCTTCCGTATTAGTACAACATAAACATCTGTATTGACGGTTATCCTAAAATTACCTAAGGTACCAATTTCAAAACATTGGATCAATATTAACTACAGACTTTAACATCGATGTAGAGTTAGTGCATCTTGGCTCAGATGGAGAACCCTCTCACCGACTAACTGTGGCATCGATTCGATCGCGAACTAAGAAGTTTGCGAACTCTTTTCTTCGTCGCACATCGAAAAAGTGAAATTCACAACCGGCACACGTGTTCCCTCCTTCCTATAACCTGGGGTCCTTCAAACGAGGCGTGAAGAGACGGCTAGTGCAGTTCGCATTCTGCAATTTTATTGGCCGCCCTCGTGTTTGGATTCTACTGCCACTTACCATCAGGTGAAGTAGAGTCATCTGCTAACTGTTAAAGTTAAAAAAAACCCTATCAGGAGTTTTATGAGATAGCAGAATGCTATTACGACTATAGAGCCAAGTCTACAAACTGGCAGTAAGACCAGCTACGTTATATAGTGCTGACTGTTGGGCGGCAAAGCAATCGCTTGAGAAGAAGCTGCTGAGTAATGAAATGAGAATGCTACGATGGGCAACAGGAGTAAGAAGGCTCGATGAAGTGTGCGATGAGTACATTAGAGGTTCCTTTAAAGTTACTCCTATCATGGATAAGATTGCGGAAAGGTGTATGCGATGGTTTGGGTATGTAATGACACGAGATGAGAAACTTCCTTTAAGTAAGGCATTACCAATATTTGAAGGACGGAGAGGAAGAGGGCGTCCAATTACCTCGTGGCAGTCAACCTTGTTCTGAGACCTAGAACGCGCACACTAATGAACAGATAACAAAAACCCAAGATAGAAAAACTTGGTGCTTAAAAACGAGGAGAACCTCCACACAATAAAGGTATAAAGTAAGGAACAAAAAGATTATAAATAATTAACAGTATTGACACTCTATTTGCGTTGTCAGTATAACTCGGATCGCTTTGACTCACTTACTAAACAACAAAATTGTGAATGCCATTGTTCTCCAGATCGTTTGGGGCAATTTAGTGAATCAGTCTCTACGCCTGCTGAGGCTAACACTGACCTCATATCTTTGAACCCGGTTTGTACCCAGTTTGCATCCAATTCTCATAAGGAATATATAAAAATTTATAGTGATGAGCTGGGTAGAAACATGGGTATCTTACTTAATAAACTATGTAAAGATCAAACGGTTTTAAATATGTGTATGCCCGGAGCTTCTTATTCTCAAATAATAGATATAATTCTAAGTGAAACACATTGTCAAAACACAACCATTATTGTTATGATTGGGAGAAGAGGCAAATTAAACAAAAATATGATACAAAGATATTTTACCCAATTAAATAATCTAAAAATTAAAAAACTAATTATGTTTACCTTACCATATATAAAAGACTTGCCACAGGAAAATCAAAATAGATATAAATTAAATAGTTTGTTAAAACACTATTATAATTGCAATTATGTGACTCTAACACCAAATAACAATGATAATGTAAATAATAAATGACACATTACTGACTTAAATAATATAATATATAACAAATATCAATTACTTACTTGTGATAGGCTACATCTATCTAACTTTAGAAAAAGACAGGTAGCAAAATTGCTATCTTATTATATACTTTTTAACTCAGCCAATATGTTGGCTACCTCTAACACTGCTTCTATTGAGCAGTCAAATTGTGACTTGACTACTATTGCTTCTTTTGAGCAGGTAAATAACCCAAAAACTATAACTCCTATTGAGCCGATCAATAATTTGACATTTAATAACTTGGAAACCGTTCCAATTAATTTTACATAATAAGACAACAGAGAATTACTCTAGCATATTAAACCTAGACAATAATAAAAATAAAAATCTTAATAATAATAATAAAATTGTAAACCTGGTGCACCAAAACTTACAAGGACTTTTAGGTAAAGAATTAGAACTGGAATTATTTATGAGATGTGAAAACATTCATTTTTTATGTATTACAGAGCATTGGCTTCGTAATTATGAACTCATATTTAATTTCAGTGGTCACCAGGTAGCAAGTGCGTTCTGCAGAGAAAAGTCGTTAGGTGGGGGTTCCTTAATAATTTTAAGTAATTTTTTTAAATTTAAAGAACGCAAAGACATTGTGAGCCTCTCTGTAGAACGTACTATTGAGATAGCCTGTGCAGAACTTGAGCGCATCATTGTTGTGAGCATATACAGTCCCCCTGGAGCGTTATATGAATTATTTGAAAATGTGTTAGAAGAAATACTATTAAAATTAACTGAGTCTAAAAACTATATTATAATATGTGGTGATTTTAACATTAATCTATTAGAAAACTCCACCACAAGTGTTAGATTCAGATCCCTGTTAAATTCATATAACCTATATATTTTTAGAGCCAACTAGAGTGACTGCAACCTCAGCAACATGTATTGATAATATATTTACTAACTTTAAACCCAATTCATATTCAATTATTAATAAGTTGAGTTCGGATCATTTGGGGCAATTAGTCTCCTTTAACTGTGAGTTAAAAAAAGAAAATAAAAATAAAAAGATTGTGTTTGTTCCTACGAACTCCAAACGTATGGAGAAATTTAAAGGTAGTATTATAGCAAAACTCACATACTTAAATTTTGACAACAATAACCCTGATATGTTATATAACACACTATTTAAATTAATAAAATCAGAGTTTACTGCTATATTCACTACCAAGACAGTCAATTCGGGTGGTCTCTTGTCATTTAATGATTGGGCAACTGTTGGTATTCATCGAAGTAGAGAAAAACTATATCAACTTTATAATGAGAGATCATACAACCATTCAGAGTCCTTTATTGCCTTTGTTAAAGCATATTCAAAGTTATTTAAAAAAGTGTGTTCCATGGCAAAGTCGTTACATATTAAACAAAAAATTTTTAATGCACAAGACAAAATAAAAATGACATGGAATATTATAAATTGGGAAACTGGAAGAGTCAGAGATTGTAACTTCAATCAATCTCATTTATAATAACATTAATATCAAAACTGATCAGGAAGTTGCATCCACGTTTGAAAAATATTTCTCTGACATTCCAATCTCAACAACTTGTTCTCTCATTTCATCTGCCAGCGTTGCTGAATCATTATTGCTAGAAAATGTAAAAACATGTGATGGTTTGTTTGAATTTAGTACTGTCAACAGTAAAGATATAATTAAAACATTTAAAACCCTAGATATGAAGAAAACAGCTGATATTTGGGGTATTTCTGTTAAAATAATTAACTCCATTATTGATGCCATTGCTGATTTTATTAATAAATGAAATAGTGACTTCCATGACATCAATACTAGGAACAAACACAAACTTGTTATTCCTACTACTCGATTGAGTAGAATTAGTAATTCTTTTGTTGGGCGATGTGTATGTTTCTACAACAGGATCCCAGAAAACGTTCAAAATTGTTCTATAGGAAAATTTAAAAAGTTAGTTAAAAAACGTTTGTGTGACAAATAACATTAAAGATTTTTTGGAAGATGTCACGCCTTGGGAATGATGCGTTCGCTCCAGGCTTTCTCAATATATAAATATATTTGTTATAAAAATTGGCGTTTAAAAAAGTTAAAAAGTAAAATATCCAAAAGAAATAGTCCCGCTGAGTTTCTTGCGCCCATTCTCCTCAGGTGTGGGTTAGGTCGTTTCCGAAAGGGTGGTAGATTCCGACGTTCAATAAGAGAATGTAAATTCCAATATTGAATAAAAAATTTTGACTTTGACTTTGACTCTCTCTAAGTAAAGGAGAAGGCTGCAGAAATGGAGAAAAAGATTAAAGATTACTTAGTACAGAAAACATCTTTGCCACTAATATCTGACCACCACTTCGTCCGCGGAAACATCAGTTGGCTCCTTCTAAAAGACTCACTCACACACGTATTTTCAGATAGTAAAGGCAACACCGTTTATGACTATGTGTAGTTCCTATTATTTTACTTCAATATTCCCCCTTTCCTCCTCCTTTTCCATTCTAAATCTCCGACAAATATCTTTTCCGATAGACTTGTGCCAGTTGTCAAACGTTGCCGTTATTCTGGGACTCCATTGGAAAGGAGGTATTATATAAAAATTTCATTAAATTAATATTTCATTAAAATAAGTTTGGCCCATTTTTGTGTAAATCATTTACTTTATTCCACAGAAGCTTTGTTTTTGGTATAAAATGTAGCTTATGTTGACACATCTCTTTCAAACTTTTTATGATTGAGTAAGAAACATCGAAAAATTTAGAAGCGATAACTTCTTATAGGAGGGTAAACTGCTTCGTAACGTAACGCCGCCACTATGTTACGGCGCCACTATGTCTGGCTTCCCTTTCTCTCACGCATACGGCAACAGTAACCAGCGCTAGCTAGTTAAACAATTTCAATATTAAATAGTCCAACTTAGATTAGTTGAAGTTATCACTTCTGTCGAGCGTCCCGAGACGCGCACGTTTTTCTTACATGTAATCATATAGACATAACTTTCATAATTATAATATTATTAGTAGGTAGATATCTCTTTTAAGAAATTAAATTAAATTAGGGTTTTTCGTTAGTAATTATTTTTATTATATGAATTATTTTTCGTTGTTGTTAGTTTCTCACCTAGCTATGTAGATGTCGCTACTTCGAATGAAAATCCGCGAGTATTTAAGGGACTTCTGGTTTGTGAGGAATGTGCCAAAACTAAGTGTTCAAGGTCTTCGCCAACACGTGTATACGTTCGAGCGACCCTAGGAAGTAACAAGTGACTTCGACCTTGGACGAGGCCTTGACCTGCTAACATACCAGCTCTAATTAAAATATTATACAGCTTTTACTATTAATTATAACATAATATTTTACTATAAGCTAGTTTTAGTCTCTAGATCCGTATCCAAAATTGATTGCAATATGTCCGCCATCTTGGGAAGTTCGCCATATTGGATTTAGAGTGATGTCATGTTAAACACGCAGTCCAGTCTAACGGCCTAAATTGATAATCAGTCTCAATTCAAAATCTTTAGGTTACAGATTGAAAATAGATTTTGAATTTGAATATTCCATATACAAAATTTGAATTTGGAACGTATTTTGGCCGTTAATCTCAATCAGTTCAGGATTACTGTTTAAAGGTTTGTGAATCTAAGTTTAATGAATAATTAAAATTTTTAAGGTAAGTTGATTGCCCTTTTAACTGTTTTACTTATGGTAATGTTTAATATAATTTATCGTCACTGATTCATATTAGAGGACACACCTACACATCTCAATTTTTTTACTTATATAGTAAGTGTAATTTTTTTTTACAAGTGAGTGTCCGATCTCGCTTAGCTGATGCAAAATTGACTCACTGACTTGCCCATAATCTCCCATTGAGATGTTCATCCACTCATTCTCACATTCCACAGTTTTTGGATTTTATTTTTAAAACAGTTATTCCTGAACTTTAATAATTTCCAGGAAACTTTGTACAATTTTCTTCTATATAAGAAACATATAGAACCTCAAACAAATTGTTGAAAAAAAAAATTATTCAGATGTTCATTTAGAATATCGAGGTTTTGTAGTATTTAATATAAGGCGACTGTTTGTTATATGCTACATGTATTCAGGTACAATTTTCAAGATAATATTTCTATATATATGATTAACTTTCATATATTATTGCTATATCACTATACGATCAAACAGTTCGACATGCACTTAATCCCCTATTTCAACCCCTCAACCCTTTTAAAACGTAGCTCATGTCCTTTCTCAACCTCTAGAGTATTTCAGATTCAATAGTGTAATCGTGAAAGCGTCACAGATAGACAGACTTGCTTCCGTCCAAGATTTCCTTACGAAAAGCGTCTTAACAAACACATAGAGAGACAGACTGACAACTAAGTGATATTCAAAAGTTTCTTTTAATTTTAAGTTATGTATATCTAAAAATCGCAACATTGTTTATACACGTATTATACACAATATCAATACGAGCATAAGCAATCAAATGTTAATACTAAACCAGTTAGTCCAGTCCGCGTCCGTCTGCCGCATTACTTATAATAAAACAACAACATTCATCAGCGATGTGCATTATGGGTTTATTGAAGGTCTCACAATTGTATTAGTGAGATAGATACTGTCCTTTAAATTCTTTGTTGGACTATATAAAAATTAGACAACGCATCGTGCTTTGATTACTAAATATGAACTAGTTACACAGTCCCATACAAAATGTAACCTAACACTGTCCTCGATCAACTATAAGTACCTAGTACATATATATATATATATATTTATTTGGTGTAGGCATTAAGTAGTTTTGCTATTCTGTGCTCATTGCGTTTGCATGCATTTCGGTGCCCCCTCTCTCGCCGTGTTGCTCACTGCGCTGCGTGGAACTACACCGGCCCTTCAATGGAATGTTTGATGTTAATAATTTAAAAGTAAACGAAACAAGAAAATAATCAGATAGAAACCTAGAAATGTATCGGTATAAAAATGGTCAAGGTAGAACCGTGGTCGCACCCATGTCGTTGCTGTTATTCATCCTTTTCAGACCACTTTTTTACGTAGTCGGGTTATAGTTTTTTAAACTTTATTTTTTTATTTAATAAATTTCCGTTTCCCGATCGAGATAACTTTTATAATCTAATATTATAACGTAATTTTAGTTTATTTGTTTAAACGAGTAAATAACTGCAACGACAGGACCGCGCGAACTATACGACCGCATTTTAAACATATATGTTGACTTAAACAATAACATATATATACATGTCGGGGATTTTAAAACGATGTGAAAGGAAATGGAAGGAGGAAGATGGGGAGTATTGGGGAACACTAAAAGGGGGTGATGGTATTGAATGGAATATTGGGTAAACGCAACGTAGATACTTCTACTGAACCGATAAATGATCAAATATGATCTCTAACAATTACGAGAGAAACCTAAGCAGTGCCTTGGACTTGTGACCAAGGTGTAGGCTTAAGGAATTCCTTTAAGTGATCACGACACTCGCCTCCACTGCTAGGCTCTCTGTTTAAACCCAAGGTTAAACGCACATAAACCTAACCTAACACAAGACGAGATAATTACATTGTAAGGTACTCACGTGACCTTGATCGGACAGCACTCCTAGCACTAACACAACATTGCACAATACTATCACTATTTAGACTCTACTTCACTTCTTGAGAGACCGCGCACGACTAAGACTATCGAGGGTAGAGACTGTCAAAACAACGGAAGTGACTACTACCCCACTCCAACGCCATAGACAACGATAACGATTCGATTAATCGATAATCTTTTACTATGCTCCGACATACATATTTGTAATGTGCTCGTCAAGACCTTTCTTTTGACACCAAACACGTGATAATCACCTCAGTTTAATTGTTTTCGAAGTTAGAATCTGAGGTTTAAATTCCGTCATTAAAAAAAATTATAAAATTTTTATAGCCTATGTCACCCGCGCCATTATTACGAATCTATTGACACCTCAGACATGAAAATTGGTTCAGTAGTTTAGGCGCTAGAGTGGAACATACAAACATAGATACATACATAGACTGCCAAAATCATAACCCTTCCTTTTGGCTCCGCCGTAGTCGGGTAAAAGGCATTGAATACCAAATAATTTATTTGGATAAGAATTAAAACAAAGGTATGGATAACATGGTCTGATTTAGATAGGCTTTTGTATCAACTTTTAAAATGTAAAAAAGTAGTTATAGTGACATAACTACAATAGTTGGACATATGGTCTCGCGGAGTTTTTTGTAGATAATTGATACGTTCTATAATAATGTAGAACATTTTTTTGTTCTAACATCAATACTTTTCGCAGCGCATGCGATGAAACACAATTTATAGCTAATTTTTTTACACCTTGGTTTGGTTTTAGTAAGAATTTCTGAGGATCTCTAATTTTTTCTAGTAATAAATATAGCCTATGTTACTCAGGGATAATGTAGCTTTCTAACGGCAAAAGAATTTTTGAAATCAGTCTGTAGTTTTTAAGTTGATTCGTTACATATAAAATACAGATCTTTCCTCGTTATAATATTAGTATAGATATATAGATATGCATCCATTCGTGCACCCTCGTCTAGGTTAGGTTAATGTCTAATAAAAGATGTAGTCTGGATGACTTTTTTATTATTCTTATATACTAAAAACTATGACGTGTTTATTGAAAAAAAGTCCGTATAAAATTAAAGTGTAATAATAAAACTGTTCAAATATGGATTTGGCATAAACTTTGTATCTATGTTATCTACATGGGACTGATACCACACAGACTTACAACAGAACATCGAGTAAAGAATATTAAACACTTACTCAAAACCTTAGTAATGGAGACCCAGCAGTACGATACTACACCTCTGCACAACCAGGTGAGCTCCGTTGGATAACTGGCTCAAGTCTAGTAGTCTAGTCGACAAGTTCAAAATGGTCTAAAATAAAGATACTGCTCTTAAAATTATCATAATTGACAGTTCTGTAAAGATGTTTTTTAATCAACAATTCCATTATTTATTTACTTTCCAATTTGGTATAAGCAAATTTTTATTTTGTTATATTTTTTTTAAAAACTTCTAAAAATTACAAAAACAACTATGTATAACAATCTTTGAAGAATCTTTTTTGAAATTTATTAAATACTAGTCGACCCGCTTCTATTGGTCGTGGCGTAATGTTATATAGCCTATAGCCTTCCTCGATAAATAAGCTATCTAACACTGAAATAATTTTTCAAATTGGACCAGTAGTTTCTGAGATTAGCGCGTTCAAGCAAACAAACAAACTCTTCAGCTTTATATCTTATATATAAAATTCTCGTGTCACAATGTTAGTTACCATACTCCTCCGAAATGGCTCGACCGATTTTTATGAAATTTTGTGTACATATCGGGTAGGTCTGAGAATCGGTCAACATCTATTTTTTATACCCCTAAATGTTAAGGGTAGTACACCCCAAATTTTTAAAATTTATGGCAAAACAAAGTTCAGGACAGCTAGTATTAGTATAGATTAATAGTCTGAAATATAGGCGAAAAACGAAATGCCATTTTTTAATCTTTATTTGTTTATAACTTTTCCAATTTCTTTTGTGCTAATACACGCTCTTAGCACATTTCTAGTCGTCATTCCGGATCCAATGAGCTATCACACATAATTTTAAGAGCAGTATTTCTAGACCATTAGACCATTAAACTTATCGACTGGACTATATCGGAACATAAGTTACATACAATTTTGAATAATAAAAATGACTACCTGCGAATTTAGTTATCAACTACTATTTAGCTACTTGTGATCCAAGGATTTACATTTTTTAATTCTTTTTTTTCTACATTATAATTTAAATTTTAAATAAATATATAGAAATACTGTTAAGAAGTAAAAAGTTACTGAAACAAAATTGACCGAATTCGAGGCTGATTTCTTAATAAGGACAAGTCTTTTTCCTAACATTGGGATACTACATCCAGCCCAAATTAATAGTCTTGGCCTTTTTATATTTAACTCGGAGAAATGAGAAGGAGAGGAGGTATATTAGGAGGAGGAGGTAACCGATAAATAACTACACATTATGATGTCTTACCAACCAAGCTGGTGTAGGTTTAAGGGATCGTTTCAAACATTACAACACACCTTCACTGCCCAGGTTCTGTTTAATCCTAAAGTTAAACTAGCCTAAGCCCAACTTACGCGCCGACATTTATATATACAGATATCAGTTAGTTATATTTTACTTTGTACGAGAAAGGAGTTTGGTAGGAGGTTGGAACTGGGGGTGTTATGGATATTAAATTCCTCTAGAGATGTATATAGATCTGGATCTGGATCGCTTTCGGATACGGTTAAGGATATGAAATTATTTCGGATTATCCGTTAATTTCGGTTACGGTTATTAGATTTTGAAAGTAGGTTTTGACTCTTTTCCGTAAAAAGTTTTTACCACGCTGTTGACATTTTGTGGAATGTAAATTTACTTGATTAAAAAAAATCCAAATTAAAACATTAGACTTAATACGGAATTTGCTGAAAATGTGAATAATATATACAAATTATTAGTCATTCTCCTCTAAGTGCACATAAGTAAGTTTAAATGTAAAATGTAACGTAATCTCACAATAACTGGCTTGTAATAATGAACAATTAATAATAAACAATGCAAGGGATGCGCGTGGAATAACCTTTTCATAACATGCATCATTTAGCCTCCGCTCCTACCGGAAATTAACCGAAACTATTGTATCGGATTCGGTTACAATTACGGATATTCATTTATTTCGGATATCCGAAAGTTTCGGTTACGGAGTCTAGCACTTGAGTAAATAATTTTATACTGTAAGGTCTTTTTTCTTGATACCTTCTGAAACCATCACCACAAGATTTTCATAATATTCAGTTGTTGTTACCCGTAGGTATTTTTTAGATTTTAGTATACTTTATCGTATGTAGAGGTAGGTACTAGTACCAGTTAGTACGCATTAGGTACAAATGATAACACGTTTTAGGTAGAATTTCGTCAGACTATTTTAACGCGATTCTTGGGTTTTACTTAACCACCTGTTATACAAATTTAAACCTTAACTTCTTGATAATATGGTTCAATTATCCTCACATGTTGTATGTACTTAGATTACTTTGTTATTACAGCAGACATGTTGGCTGAACCAATGATAATCATTTAGCGAAGTTGGAAGAAAGCTGATGATTTTACTTATTCTTTATTGGTCATTCTGTTCAACACAGCAATGATTCATCACAATCACAATTAATCATAACCTTGCTTGGGTTATGATTAAACATTTTTAATTTTCAATGAATTACGAGAATTGCTTTAATTTAAATAATTTATACTTTAGTTGCATTTACAACTTGACGCCATTTTGAAATTCGGGAATACGTCAAAATACTTAGTACAGCTATGTTAGACGTAGCCTCTCTATTCTGTCTGATCTCTGCGACTCGCTGCTGTTATTTATACAAAAAAAAAATATTTACGTAATTTTTTATTTATTTATTAGGAATTATAGCAAGCAAAGAAGCTTACTTAGTCTAAACTTATTTTGATATCAGTTTACTCAATCAATAGATATTATACAGCAAAAAGTTGACACGATTAACTTTAGACAAACGTTTAAATATAAAAATAGTAAATGCTTAAAATTAACAATTATAATTGTTAATCGATGTAAAATTTGAATTGTAAGGAAAATGTTAGTTTCCTTGTATGAGATATGTCGCTCAGGGTTTCCTCTATAGCCGCGGTGTTGGTGGGGGAGGGGGGAGGCGCACGCGCAGATCTCTGGGTAACACGTGATGCCGTCATAATATTTTGTTAGCAACATGTTACTATAAAGAAACCAGTTACGAATAATTGTTTCCGATTTAATCATACTATAAATTGTCTGAGTTTTTATAACAAAAATTAAATTTTAGCAATGCTGTTGATAATAGTGACTGGTTTTTTTCAAGAATACCTACTGTCTCGACAATGTATAACCTCTGTTATCTCTTATCTTATAGATCTGAAGCAGTCTGTCAAATGATTTTTCACATTGAACATGTACAGGTTCTCCTTATCGAGGATCATGCAATTATTTAATTTAACAGTTCATGTCCTTTAGCTTGCTCCTTGGACAAAAGCCCCAAGTTCTGTTAGGCATCTTGTCTAAAGTATGTATTTATATTATGTACCTATTGATGGAATACCTAATAATAGGTGGGATCCCTTTTCAATGCCTTTTTTCTGTTGATTTTGTTTATATGTTGACATTATTAAAATAAACCTCAAACTATATGTTGAAAATGCCAAATCGCAACTACTAAAATAATATTGAGTCACTATTAATCTGCAGATTTAAAAAAGTACTGGCTTTCCCCAGACAAGGTTTTATTATGAATCATGATGGAATTTTTGGTCTAGTCTGGCTAAAAGTTATTATCTTTGACTTTGTATGAAAAGAAGGAATAGAATGAAGTACTAGTCCAGTCTGATTCTGATTCATTTCAGGAGTATTATATTCCTATGTAATAGAACTTGGATGAGGAAAACGCTGCTGATACCTGAGTGAAGCGAAGCTGATAATTTTATAAATAACTATATAATTAGTAATAACACCCATAAGCTGTAATACGTATAAGGAAACAACTACATTAACATGGCTAATTGGCTAAATGATAATAGTGGACTGAAATACAAAATTTGCATTATATTTTAGAATAAGTATATTAGTCTGCTCTTTGCCAGATTTACTTCATGCTGGGGGTGAATTTTTGGGCATTAGCACCAAGATAATGGGGGGCTAGGAGTTAGGACTTCGGTATCTTTTTCGGGAAGTCTAAGCTTTTGGTGAAGAAACATACCGAGTAATCTACAATCTTGAGAGTTTTTTTATAATGTTTGAGTAGTCGCCGAAAGTATGCCAACTCGCACTTGGCCAGCATGGAAGTAGGTTTAAATTATCATAGATTTAAATCCATAAAATCTTTTAGAATTCAGCTCAAGTTGCAGCACGAGATTTAAAGCTTTTCCTGTCATTTAAAAATTAATATGACTCATTTTCTGTTACATACAGGTATCTCATGACATTTTCCTTAAT
Source organism: Limenitis camilla (assembly GCA_905147385.1). Lineage (NCBI taxonomy): Eukaryota > Metazoa > Arthropoda > Insecta > Lepidoptera > Nymphalidae > Limenitis > Limenitis camilla. The sequence goes on along the minus strand of LR990236.1, from coordinate 15,119,742 downwards.
CGATGGACATACAAGTAGTTACAATTACTTTAAAGTATACACTACAAGTCGACCCGTCCTGACTTCGCCCGGGAGCGATTTACCACAAGTATTTAGTTCTAATTTCACATTTATGACAAAGAATAGATGCTTTCGAAATGTGGTGCTGGCGTAAAAATTTGGTCACGTGGCCCGTCGCCAACCGGATAACCTGGAAAAACTTATAGTAGTAGGCCACGAGGAAGGCAAGAGAAGTCGTGGCAGATCCCGGACTAGATGGACAGAACAGTAAAGCAGGGCTTGAACATAAGCATTCCAGCCGCTTTAAAACAGGCCGAATGTCGCGAGTCTTGGTGAGTGCTCATGCAAAGATTTGACCATGGTGGTCACGACCCTCATACATGAGGAAGCGACTATAATGAAGATTCTTAAGTATTTTTTCGCGACAAAATATAGTCTATGTTCTCCTCTAAGTTCAGTGATTTAAGTGTGATTGCGTAACAGATAATACAGATCCGTCAATAGATGGCGTAAGAAGTATATTAAATCGCAGTTTCGTTTGTTTAGTTTGTATTAAGTATTACCTACGTTTCTTAAGTTTCTTTGGAAATTATAATATTAGTTACGATAAGACGTTACTAGTTTCGAGGAGTTATAGTAAACAAGTGCCAATAGTATAATCCAATACTAAGCTGTACTTGCAACATTGTTGACACTACTAACGAAGTACTTCCTATAGAATTATTCTAAAATATTCCCATTAGCAATTTATATTTACGAATTACATGAGTTTTTAATGTTATTATAGTTAACTTTATTAAATGTTGTTGGTGAGTGTTTACGCGTAAAAACGTAATTAACGTACATTTACAGTTATATTAGAGAGTTAAAGATGGTGTTAGGTGAATTCATTTTTAGTCAATTTTGTCCTTTTTATTAGCAATTTTAATTTTCCTTGTTATATTTATGTGCATACAATTACAGGTTATGTAACGCTGTGTTAATGAATTAACTTAAACGCATATTTCCAAGTAACTCCTATGTGTTTACTGGAAAGGAATGTAGAGTATATAATTCATTGCATTTCCTATATAGCTGTGACGCATTTGGCGAAATTTCAGGATAATAGGAAAATTAAATAAATAAAAATCGGTGATTCTGGCAACTCCAGTGAAATAGCAGAATTAGAAAATATCTTTGATTTTTAAGAACTTGTTAACTCGCGTAGCTTCGCTCAGTTAAAGCTTGTTTAAGCAATAATTACCTTTTTCTGACAAATATAAGAAGTCAGTTTTGAAAAAAAATATAAAGCCTACATTTTAAGGCATATCAGCAGCCATACAACTGAAAGTTATAAAAATTCGGCTGAGGGTTCCGTACAATTTCAATTAAGAGACATTTTGATTTTCGTCTGCGAATCAAAAAAATTAATTTTCTAGTGATGTACAAAGACATTTTTATTTTTTCTTTTACTTGTGCTATGAGAACTTGCTTCATGTTAAATTTCGTGATTCTAGAGCACCGAGAAATACCCTATAACCCTGCAAGTAACTACATTAATCTTTTCTATGCGTGGATATACAAGTATGATTGTTTGACAGCCGCAAGGGGCCACAGGCTGGAGTTTTTTTTATGGCAGTTAAGGGGCAAACGAGCAGACGGTCCACCCGATGGTAAGTGTCCACCATGGACATCGGCAATACAAGAGAGTGACTCTGGTTTTGCCGATGCGTTGCCATCTAGAAGATAGAGAGAATGCTACGGTTCCAGTGGACCCTGGAAGAGAATCCAGAGTTCACTAGAACCGCATCATTGGCAAGGGGAGGGGAGGGGTAAGTCTGGCATTAGGCGCGACCGGAACGCGTCTATGACACTTGGCGTTCGGATTCGCATGCTGGTGGTCGCAAGCCAGTCGGGGAACAGATCCCCTACCACTAATAAAATATTAGTTTTAACTTGATACCTCCACGAGTTCCCGAGAAAAAGAGTTGACAGACAGACAATGAAGTGATCCTATAAGATTCCTTTTTTTTCCTTTTAAGGTACGGAATCCTAAAAATGATTGCTTCGGCTTTTAATAGCGTTAGAAAAACATATTAAGGTTTTTAAAATATATTCCATGTAAAGACGACAGATAAGAGTAATCTAATGAGACATATCTACAGACAGGTTTTATTATACCATTCAAGATTTGTTTAATTTAATGCGAGAATTTAGTGGAACTGATTTAATTGAGTGTATTGACGTAAGCGACAGTCACGCCCACTTGTAGAAAGGTTATCGTCGCCCAGCCGTTGCGCACGCGCAGGTGAATTCCCTCATAGCAACACTCCACTAACACCCCAATATTTATTATTAGAAGCCTAGAAATGTAAGTGATGTGTAGATACAATCATTCAAAAGAGTATAGCCATCGGTCGAAAGCTTACGTGAGGTTGCCCTTATATGATGTACTGTAGTATGTGTTACTTATATTAAATACCTATCTGACCTCTGTCTTTCAGTTAACATTCATTACTTTATTCTTTATCCAAAAAAGATCGACTTTATATACTTACTAGCTAAGTCGGCAAACGTTGTTTTGCTATATAAATATAAATTTTTAAAAAATTGATTTGATCCACCCTTATCACTTAGGTGGATGAAAAATAGATAATAGCCGATTCTCAGACCTGCTGAATATGTATATAAAATTTCATAAAAATCGGTCGAGCCGTTTCGGAGGAGTATGGTAACTAACATTGTGACACGAGAATTTTATATATAAGAAGATATAATTTATTATCTCTTGACACAAAATGGCGTTATAAGAAAAATACATTTTCCCTCAGTGTAGCGAGGACTAGTTACCTTGCATATTATAGAGATATAAATTATTACATTTATGTAATTATTAAGTAATTTATTCGGAGTAGCGAGATTGTAAACTGGTTGCTCTAACGGCGGGTGACGTCAATAGATTTAATTTAGTCATATTTGCTAAATGTCGAATGTATATGGCAGTGATTAATTTGATAAAACTCTAGCATTTTAACACAGTTTTGTCCGTATGCCATTTAATTTTTTGATTTATAAATTTCAACTTATTACTACTCTCCAAAGTTCATACACGCTACTAATAATTATTGAAGATGATGATGAAGGGAATATGTTTGTTGCTCCTTTTCACAAAAACTACTGTACTGGTTTCGATGAAATTTTATAGTAATTTAGCCTGTATATTAGAATAATATATACGCTATAATTTATGACGATATTATGTGAGGTGACCTAAATATAACGAGATCAAGTAAGTCGTAGATTTAACCCGAAGCCAAGAGAAAGTCTCTACAATATATAACCTCTGTCTCGATAGATCTGAGGCAGTCAGTGTTTTTTATCAATTTCACATAATTTAAAGTGTCTTTTGGCCTTACCATTGAGGGTCATGCAAGTTAATGATGAGTGTTTTTTTCTTTTAACGTTGACTAATGGCTAGTGAGTGTCGTGCTCATGTCTAGCAAGTTTTCCATTGCTCGGCTTACTTTAATGTTTTTTCCTCTTACAAGCTATCCAAACCAACAAACATTTAGTACAACAGTGAGTCTCAATATAATTTAGTATCAAAAGTCACGTTTTAACAAATAGGAACCGGTTTTCATAACCTCGCTTCAAAGTTTAGCGTATTTTTTACTGACCAACTACGACTCAGGTGATATGGTAATCAGACACGAGGGAAAATATAAATTATTTAAATTATGTAATTAATTGTTATTATAGTTACATAATTTTGTAGATGTTTGTAGTAGTTATAAAAAAGTAAATTCAATACATATAATTTTATTGATATCCTTGCATTATATGGGTCATTAAGTATCATTTCATGATTTTCGGTTCAGCCTTAGTCAAGATTGCTGGGTTTGGCCACTCTATACGTCGAAAAGCCTCTTTGACTTCCTGGTTTTTTTTTAGAAATACCACAAAATAAATCGATATTCCAATTAAGCTATTTATTATATGTATCAATAACTGTATACAAATTTTTTTGAAGCGATTAATTTCAAAATGATGGCTGTACAGCATTTTTCTGATGACGTCTTCGTTTTTTCTAGTTCCACGGCCGGACAAATAACTCCTGTAATTTTTGAATTATAAGTACAGGAAAGTGAAAAATTTGACCAAAAAATCATTAGATAATTGTCAATAACAAATGATCTATACAATTAAAAAAAATCTCCTTCGGATTTCCATAAACGATGTATTTTCATTATAATTGTCTGAGTTATGTTTTCGGCCAATTCACAAATACAGTTTTAAGATAAACGCGTTTGAAATTTTGAGTAGAAGAAAATCATGAATAATTTTTTTCCAATATCTATGGTCCACAATGCCTGCCTTCTCAAATGCTTGGCTTTGCTTAACAGTCTATTAAAGACGTTCGACAAGTCTAAACTGGTCTTGGTTAGTCACTTAACAAATTATTTCAATAATATCTGCCGTATTTGTACAAAAATTCAAAATTACTTTTTCAGACTATAATTTTTTGGTACATCACGAGTTCTCAAAAGACAATTTAAAAACTTTCGAATATTCTAGAGTGGCCTAACCCTTTAAATGACGTGTAGAACCGAGATTTTAGTCTTTTTTAATGATAGATAAGGGACAAAGGAGTAGACTGTCCATCCGATGGTAAGTTGATAAGTAAGAATGCTGCTGTTTCTGTGGACCCAGAGTCTTCTGCAACAGCAGCATTAATGGGATGGGAGAGGAAGAATATGACTAAATGAACCGGTTTTTTTTACTGAGTAAAATAACAGTAACTTCCACCATCCATATTGTGTGTTCAAAAATCATATAGGCGCAAATTCAAACCTTAAATAGTTATTTTGGTTATTCTGTTGCTGTCACCAGCTATCTGTTAAAGAGAACTACCAAGAATCTCAGCCTAGGTATCTGGTTTTAACTGCATCAACTTTGACTCTAGGTGTAATTCATTTAACTATCAGTTAATAATCATAACTCCATCTTAATGATACGTATCTGAGGATATTTCCACAATGTTGCTAGCTCACCGAAGCACTAGATATATAGGCACACTTAACCTGGAGCAAATACTTTACGTTGGTCTTTCCAGTTGGACTTGTTTTCGGTAAGCCCGTCTAGCAATAACGCAACTATAATATGATATTCAGTATATAGTCTAAGAAATTACACGTCAAACTACCTGAAATATATTGCATGCAAATGCATTAAGGGATTAATATTATGATCACTCGTGATCGTCAGCTGCGATTCTGTAGGTGGGGCGAGCAGTGGCAGACATGGAGAAAAAAGTTTTTGTAGTCATTTCCTCCCATTTGAAAATTTGTCGGATTATAATTTACCTAATATCTTGAAAGAAAAATAAAGTCAACTGACCATAACATGGTGGATTATACGTCAGCTGGCTGCTTGAACATGAAGAAAAAATATATTTTCAGTGATTTCCTCTCAACTAAAAATTTACCTGCTGATAGTTTATATGCTACTGTGAATGAAAATTGAAGTCAGCTGGCTGTATCTCAGTGGAAAGTTTGTCAGCTTGTACGTTGAAAGTTGTATTGGAGGGGGTACAAATTCAGTCAAATATTTCCTCACGACTCGAAAATTCATAAAATGCATTAATTGGTAAGCATGTAATATTGGTAAGTATGGTCAAATTTTAACAAAACATACTGAGTAAACATTCACAAAAAGTTTTGTAAGTAAATGAAATAAAAACTGTAACTTAATAGAATGTTTAATTGGTTTGTTTTCTTTTTAAACTTTCTTCAAAGAACACTTTGTACTTTCCTGGGGCACACGAACAGCCATACAAGTGTTTTAAAAGTCAACCACGTGACTCTTTCATTTTTGTTTGTCTCTTTGAGCAAAACTTGGCAAAATCATGTTTTGTACAGTATTTTGTGCTGCTGATCCACTTACTACTAATATCTTGTTACTCTGCCTACACAGCATGACACTCGAAGAGGAACCTGAAGCATAATTTCAAGTGTCTGCCCCCAATTTACGCAGTGAACTCGCTTCCCTTAGTTTTAAGATGTAGCTTAAGAAAAATGTTGAATAAGAGTAGAGTACGTATGTACGTATGCAGTATGCAGCCTTGGACTTGCGACCAAACTGTAGGGCTGTAATTATATAAAGGCCTTTTATATATTTACAACGCTCCCCTTCGATAATTTAAGTTGATCTCATGAAGGATGACGTTAAACATGACACTATAATAAGTTGTAAAATGTAAAACAAAAATCTGGAAGACTACATCAAAACAAACGAAACAATAACTCGTAGAAATGAGAATTAAGAGGAGGTATATTACAAGATCTGAAGGAATAAAAAAAACACGAATGGAGATGGACGGGACACACACTATGCGGATTGGAGAAATGTAGAAATAGTATTCTGAATTGGTACCCAAGAAATAGGAAAAGGAAACGTGGAAGACAATTTAGGAGGTGGGAGGATGACATAAAAGCAACAGCAGAGCAGGCATGGTCCAGAACAGCGCGAGCAAGAGATGAGTGGAAGCAGTTAGGGCAGGCCTTTGCTCAACATGAGCAAACAGATAAAGAAGTTTTAGATAGTTAAATTTATAAATTTGCAAAACTAATGTATACATCTGATTAAAGGTTATTATTATTATTATTATATTAAAAGAACAACAAGGGGGGGTGTGATATTGAATGGTCTATTGTTCTCTGTTTAAACCTAAAGCTAATCTAAGTCTAATTTACTCACCGACGTATATACTTGTCTTTTCCATAAAATTAATAGAAAGAGAGAAAGCAAAAATATTTATTTTTGTGTACGGTTTTTCCATAGTCCTGATATTTGTATGAAGAGTCGACGTCCATTTTATTAAAGGTCAATGATTAAAACCAATTACTACGTCTTCATAGTACTTACTTGTACTGTGCTACGATTTGTGCTACGGCCATATGCTACGTCCATGCTCCAAACTTTGCCTATGCTACGACTCGTAGGCATTGTCTACTATTATAGTACTAGAGCTAAGGTCTACCAGAATTGTGTTACGCTGTTTGTACGCTTAGATCTCTTAAACTAGACAATAGATTTTAATGCTGTTTTTACTAATAGATAGAGTGATTCAAGAGCAAGTTTATATGTATAATATATGTATACTACAGTAAAGATACCATGCGGACCCGGGTAGATATAAAAAAATAAATACTTATAATAGAATTCATATTAAGAATATATTGTTTTTTTTGGGAGACATAACATAGTAATAATCTGATTTTTTGATATTATATACGGGATATAATTAAAGTTAAAATCCTCGACTGCAAAACACTTTGTTGACTTGCAACTTGATGCCAGTTTCTTTCAAAGTTCAGAGAATTTTTTGTTGATGTTTTTGTTAAGGCGACCTTGATTTTTAAATAATAATCAAAATGTTATGATTATTTATTTAGACATTACTTGGACTTTGTAAAACAAATTAAACGATAGCTAAGTTTGTGACTAGCTAACCAGTGATAATTTTGTGTTCCCGGGTAGTTTCGAATTTTGCCTTTTAATATACTTCAAGACAGTATATAACTTCTCTTCCAATAGACTTGTGCCAGTTGTCAAACGGAGCTCACCTGGTGACCGTTATGGCTGTGCAGTGGGGTGATTTCGTGAGTTTCCATTTATTAAGAAAAAGACAAAATATAAGTGTTTTTTTTTGTAAGTTTTAGCATAATTATGTGACGTAGTACGATATCAAGTATCCGGTCTGTCCGGTGGAGGCGGCCGCGACGCGACGCTTTGAATATATAATTTAATTATTTTTACGTCATTACACGTGTGTGACTCTACACACGTGTATCCGAAAATTGTAAAAAAAAATGTGAAGCTCACGATACATCTATTGCGTAGCTATAAAATACAGTGAGATATGATGATACTAAGCTTTGACTAAGCACAAAACAAAGTGTTAGCAAAATTAGGAGTGCGGGAACACATCACATGTGGTCCGCTTCTCTGGCGCTGAAAAAGCCCTAATAGTGACTTCAGTGCATTCTATTAGAAGTATTCTTAGATGCCGGCACCTATACTTGATCACGATAAGTCAATATTTATTTATCCGAGGGAGGTATATTTAAAAAAAAATTAAGGGATATAGATACTAGTCTATCCAACGTTATCAAAAGTATATGAACAATCCAATAGGATATATAGCTTTTCCCCTACGTGATGATTTCTACAAAGCAACTTCTAACCAAATATTATTCTATATCTTGAGGTATACGAATACTATACTATATGTTGTTTGCGGAAAACAGTCCTAACTATATAAACGTTATCTCTATCGCCAACATTTAGCTTTTCTTACGCGTATCATAAATATTAATGATTTTTTTTTAATTCACAAAATATAATAAAGATAACATCTCTTACTTTTATCACCAGTTAATGACCTTTCGTATATACATCTATTTCGTCTTCTTCTTTTCTGAAAGTCATACCTTTAAACCTTAAAGTTAGATACCATTGGAATCACAGTATTAATAGAATACAAGAGGGAGAGGAAATTAATAGTCGCAACCCATCCCCTACCACCGAGGGGTGTTGGGTTATTTGGCTCTTACGAGATGTTCTCCCAGAGGCATAGTATGCTAACCCATCCCCTCGCGGGCAAAATAAACAGCTTCTCAGTAATTTTTTTTTACCTTATTTATCCTTGTCAGTTTAACTTGCTGAAGGTATTGCATCACATCATGACATTAGGTGTCGGTATGTCTGGACTGCAGACGCAACCCGCAGTGAATCAGACACGCACGTCATACTTAGTTGAAACAATTTGTATCACTACTCTAGTTCGTGATATAATTATATGTCGGCGCGTAAGTTAGGCTTTTTTTTTATTATATGATGGACATACTCTTGACCCCAGTTCAGCTCTAGAGCAGAGACGAGGACGAAGATGGAGCAAGCCCGTTCAGAAAAAGCCTGTGAATTCCATTCCTTGGGCGTGCCCATTAAAAAAGATGATTTCAAGAGCTTTGTACGTATAAAGGGTATATCAATCAGGTGGGGGTGAAAGCCTTCGGTGCGTCTGTAAGTCCAATGGAAGGAGATGGGGGTATGAGCTCGTGTAGCTCCAGTGCCCACTCCCCAAAGTACAACCTGTAAAAGACCGTTAGACTGGCAACGTTTCTTCGGTGAGCCAAAGTGTGAAGAGCTTAACCTGACATGGTTTAAACAGAGTACCTGGGCAATTTTCAGTAGCAGTATCTAAGTTGTTTTTACCCAATAGTCCGCTTGTAGTGTTCTTCAATATTCCCCCTCTTCTACTTCTTTCTCATCATAAATCTCGGAGTTATATTATTCAATACCGTAAATATTAATCTAAATAAACATTCAAATGACCCTCGATGGAAACTCTAATTGAATACAGTTACCAAGTATCGATACCCAAACGTCATCGATTTAGAAGAATTGATTTGTATAAGGCAACCTTTTTGTATTGTTGAAAACAATATATAAAAACTGCAATCAATACAGACTTAACATATATACATAAAGTGCCAAAATAAATTATTGATAAAATATATTCTAATCCATCTATATTCGATTCGATATCAAAAGATGGGTATCGAGAAATACCGTTTGAGAAATGTGAGTGTGTTGCCATGCGACTCAGTTGCCTTAGAAATTTCCGAAAAAGAAATGTTTTCTGATTTTCAAATTTTAACGATTTTTGAAAAACGGTAATACATCTTCTTCTTTTAGTGCCATCTCCTAACGGAGGTTGGCAACCATTAAGGCAATTCTAACTTTGTCCACCGCTGCTCTAAACAGTGATCTGGTACTCATTCCAAACCACTTACGAATATTTCTAAGTTAAGAGGTTCGTCTACGGCCGGGTCTGCGGCGTCCATTTATCTTTCCTTGGATTGTGAGTTGGAGCATTGAGTATTCGTCGTTTCGCATGATGTGACCCAGATATTCCAATTTCCTTTTTTGTACGACTTTGAGTATCTCTGTAGACTTTCCCATCCCAGAGATCTGAAACTTGTAAGATCAATGTAGGTTATTAGAACCAACATATCCTGAAATGATGAATTAGGTATCCTACGGGAGCCAATTTACTATAATTATCATCCTACAGCCTTTTCAAAGACATACAACAATAAAATATTGTTGTAAATCTGCCTACAACAATACAATATTGCTGTAGATCTGTCAGGAAAAAAGTTACTGTCCTTTTAATATGAACTAGCGAAAAAAATTAGTAGTAAAATAAACTAACAGAAACTACTAGGCAATGAAATGTTATCAGTGTTGTTATCACTAGCAAACTATAACATATAAATGGTAGACGATATAATTAAGATATTTATCCTATAACTAGTCGACCCGTCCCGCCTTCGCCCGGGTGTAATTTAACACGTTTATTTAACCGCTATGTCTCTGCATTTTCAACCGACTTCAAAAAAAAAGAGGCTATCATTTTTTTTTTTAATGTTTGTTACCTCAGAACTCCGTCATTTATGAACCGAATTAAAAATTTCTTTTTGTATTTGGTAGGATATGCTTACAGATTGGTCACATTTTTTTCAAAATCCAGTTCTCATGATGGCATCTTTGAGGAATTGAGAGAACTCCTCAAAAGTTATAGGCACACATACAGTAATTTTGATATTTTGAGACAGGTTACGAGCATTTGCATTCAGAATTTATCATTTGATGAAGTGGAACTGATGAGAACGACCACAGATAGCCATTACATGGTTAAGAATGAATAGCAACTATTATTAAGAGGAAATTTAAAAAATACTTATCATGATGTTACCAGTAGATTCTTAGACCTTCCGGCTTCATCTACTATTAGTTGATGATGACGCCGGAAGGTATGTACTGGAACACAGGCATGGGACAACGTAAACTAGTCGTGTTTGGGTTTAATGGAATTGTCTTAAAGAGTTCTTTGGCTGTAAGTAACTTTTTTAATGGTAATGTTTGTCTGTCTATATCGTAGCTCCCGAATAACTATACCGATTTTAATACGATTTTTTCTGCGTGGAAGCAGATGGGATTAAGATGCCATTGTTATACAAGTTTGAGATGTATATGTAAATCTGTCTGTGACATCGCAGCTCCCGAGACACCGGGTTGATTTTCATGCGGATTTTTCTGTATGGAAGCAAATAAAACAATAAAGATGCCATCGTTTTATAAGTTTAACAGTGTATATGTGTATCTTTCTGTGACATCGTAGCTACCGAAACACTAACACGGTTTCGATGCAGAGTTTTCTGTGTGAAACAAATGGGATCAAGATGACATTGTTTTATTAGTTTAACAGTGTATCTGTGTGTGTGTCTGTGACATCGTAATAACGTTATAAATGAACCCATTTTGGTGCGGTTGTTTATATTCGATTTTCAGATGATCTAGATGGTTCTTACCTATAATTTTTGAAGAGCTGAAGGCTATCTGTTGGGTGGGTGCAGTAGATTGGAGATGGAAGGGCGAGTAGAGTGGTACAGCTTAGTAGTTGAGATGATGGTTGAGTGAGTAGGTACTTTGTAAATGTTGAATTGATGATTTAGTGAGTGGTTGAATAAGTAAACAGATGAGAGAGTGAATTAGTGAATGAACAATAAATGAGTTTCAGAACATATTCACTAAAAAGCAAGAAATAAAACATTTTTAACAAAAAATTGAACCGACTTCAAACTCTAAAAAATGCACTAAAAAGTAAAAAATAATTAGCTTATTTATTAACCCCCCTTTATTAGGACAATAATATACAATAATTGATATTTGTGTAGGTGCTTGTTTATATGCAATGTTTTATATATCTGTAATATCTTCGAAAATATTTATTTAAATTTCATGCTGTAAAGGGTCATTGTGATCTATAGTATATGCACAATGTATTTAAGGTACCTAATTGGATAAGGATTAATGCTGTATTGTTTAAATTCGCCTTGGTAAATAAGCCATTATTTGTAGTAAAAAGTAAAGGATAAAAAACGGTTATCGTGTGTTATCCCTAAGAGATAGACATATACCATCGCGAACTTTTTTGTAGACTTTTTTAAGGTGTACAATACTGTAGTACATTATTTTGATCTATCTCGTAGGGTTCAGCCAGCGTTTGCAATGTAAGCGCAAAAAAATGTGTTTATTTACGACATCACATTAGAAACCTCTAATTATCAGTGTTTCTCTACTGTATTCTGCATGTATTATACATATAAACCTTCCTCTTGAATCATTCTATTAATTAAAAGAAACCGCATCATAATTCGCTGCTTAGTTTTAAAGATCTAAGCATATATACAGGCAGACAGACTGCGGGAAGCGCCTTTGTTTTATACTATGTAGTGATAGGATTTGACCGGAAATCATTGCGTTACACGTGTCGACGTAAAGTTCAATATTCCTTTATCTAAATGTGACGACGGATATACCAATTTTTTTGTACTTTAAGAGACGCTGAGAGAGCTTCCCGCCCTCATATCGCTTCGGTTATTTAAAGCAAAATATAATCAACATCCTTAAATTGTCACTCGGTAATATTGAAAAAAGAGAAATAAAGAGAGAAAGAGAAAATAGTGAGAGACAAAGGCTGGAACAGCATACCCCTCCCCCTCCCATCCCGTTAATGCTGCGATTCTTGTCAACTCTGGATACTCAATCAGGGTCCACTGAAACCGCAGCATTCTTCTCTTCATTCTTCTTCCTCACTCTACCTTCGAGGTGGCAACACATCGGAAAAACAAGTCACTCTCTTGTATTATCGATATCCATGGGCGACGGTGGCCACTTACCATCAGGTGAACCGTCTGCTCGTTTGCCCCTTAACTTATATTAAAAACAATATAGAAATGAAATTATAGCCCCCTGTTTGTATAGTACTGACCCTCTATTCCTTCTTTTCATTCAAATGGATCTGCAACTCTTTTTCGATTCTTTGGTGCTGACTATCATCTATACACAGGTACAGGAACAGGAATATTATTCTGCAATATTTATTCTAGCTATATTACTATCCCGATAACGCACAGTCTCTGATGAATAGAGAGTTTCGGAGTTGTGCCTGTGAAATTCGCGGGTAGTACTTTTATTTTATTCCAAGACTGTATAACCTCTGTTCCGATATTATTGAGCTAGTTGCCAAACGGAGCTCGGTTGGTGACCATTATGGCTGTGCAGTGGTGTGGTGTCGTGATTAATGTTGGTTACTCAGTGTTTCGTTTTATTGTTGCTGTGCGGTATCGGTCCCTGAATGACTGAGTTGTTATGTCACTGTGTATGATTAGGTAAATGAATAACGAATGAATGAACTAAAAATCGCAAGTATCTGCAAGTAATAATTTTTTAAAAATATTTCACTATATATATAGTGAGTTAATTAATTTGTTCAAGGTGAAGCCAATTAATGGCAACGTTCTTGTTTTTCCACATTTTGAGTCATTTATGAGCCTGTTGTTGTGATGATGAAGCAGAATTACTTATGTTACATATGTGTAAGGATGACTTAAGTGTAGCTATGTCATATGTCACTTACACACACATATAGACTACAATTTTGTTTTATTTATTTACAAAATCCACAGCTCCTTATATTTAAACTAAATAGAGAAATCACTTTATAGCCAATTTGGATTTTTACTGCTTAAGATTGTCATAGGCTGACTAAGTGACACAAGAACAAAAAAAAACAAATTTGAACAAAAAACTTAAAGTATACAAAAACACTGAGAGTATTCAAAACGTGGTGTTTACCTGAGGTCGCAAGTACATTGGAGTTTGTGTGGTGTGTGTGTGTGTTTGAGTTATACGTTTGATGGCCCTGACAGGTTTTTCAGAACAATTATTGTCTTTTTTGTCTATTGTGTCATTCAATGATAGCGATCTCCGCCAGATGGCGCTGTATTAAGATTTCTTGAAACATCCGAAATATGTGTATGAGATGTATTAAAATATCAACTCCATTGAAAAATAGTTTTAGGGTTCTAAAGTTACGTTGCACTAATTCTGTAGTATCTTTTAAGAAATTTAAAAAAAATTGGGCGACCTTCAGAAAACAAAGTATTAAAAAGTAAAATATCAGAACGAGAAAAAATATTACATTTTTTAATGATTTAAGATTGTAATAAATTATTTTTAATTAAGCTGATCATTTCACTTTTTTGAAACATTTTTGGGATATTGCATAAAATAAAATTTAATATATTATATACTATTAACTATATCTATTAAATGTGGGAAATAAACATTCAAAGCATTTATATAGGTAGTATAGGTATTAACATGCAGTTGGTAAACAGATTCTGAGCTATGACCACATTTTTCTAACCGGAAAATTAAATTAAAATGGTACGGAACTCTAGGTGCGCGAGGCCGTCTCGCACTTGACCGAATTTACAACCACTTGTAGGTTAAAAATAAATCTTCCTGGTCATTGACACATTGCTCCATTTCCTTAGGGGAAAACTATTATATATACAATAAACAGGTTTAAAATTAAATTATTTGTAAGGAAATATAAAACGCAAGGAAAATTTGATTCTTATAGAAATGTATTATTGAATGAAGTTTATTTATTTGTATACTTTAGTCATTCATTCAGTACAATCGGTCATGCTAGTTGAGTTAGAAGGGAGAGGAAGAACAAGCTAAGACCTAGAGTCCTGGGCAATTAAGCAGCTTTACTGGGATGGGAGAGGGTTAGGGCTAAGTATGGCACGTGGAAGTCAGATGGTCACAAACCAGTCGGGGAACAGATCCCCTACCACCAAGGGGTTTACAATTAGATTCACGAGTGATTTTAACCGCGTAGAGTATTCATAAATATTTTAAAAAATCGTTTTATTTAACACTTTCAGTGATTTATTTTAATAATATCTCCACCGATTCAACAATTTATTACGATAGATCTGTGACAGTTTGACAAGTAATTCTATATTGAATAAATATTGAGATAGTTGTAGTTATTGGGAGACCGGTCCATGCAGTGTAGGTTGCATGTCCCAAGTTACTGGCCATTATAGCTCATTATAAAGAGGTAAAGTTTGTGAGGTTGTAGGGGGTAATTATTATTAAAAAATGAATAAATGAGTGAGTAAGTGAACAGTTTGAATACACCTCAGCGAAGCGAGAGCGAATCGGCTATAGTAAATAATTATAACGAAATTAGTAGTGAAGCAAAACGAGGGCCTATTGTAAGCATAACATTTATTGAATACAGTTTGTATTGAATAATGACATGTACATGTTTGTATGTGTCTAATTTTCCTTGTAATTTATTTAATTTATCCTTTTTCTACATATTGGGAAAACAGAAAAATATATTGACGTCAAACGATTTATCATATACAGTACACAACACTATTGTGCTATTGCGAGCTAGTTTTATTTATATATATATAAATATATAACACTAGCCGATCGGTGCGACTGCGTCTGCGATGAAACTCACATGCTCACTCACTCTTACACACATCTGCACCGGAAGTTGCTCATCCACTCACTCTTCCACTTTCTCGCTTGCACCTTCGCTCTTTCACTCACCCATTTACTCACTTCCTGTTAAACGACATTTGCGACGCGGGAAGGTTCAATAGTCGTAAATTTCCTGAAATTTTCCGATTTTCTGCGCAATTTTTTTAAAATCGGTAGAGTCATTCTCAAGTTATGGCAGATCCGATAGACGTTGTCCTGTCTTAACTATGAGTATTGGTCAAACGACTGACAGTAATGTCAAACGACATAAACGTTAAATTAGAAGACGTTAATATGGTCGTTAAGTTTTCTTAAAATACAGCGCCATCTATATTTATATAGGGAAACTAAAAATAATCTTATGTACTATTTGCTACAATCACGGGGTGATCTATGGCTACAATGTAGTTTTGAAATTGTAAATAAATTAAATTCTAACAAACGGCTAATAAAAAATGTGTATTATACTATGTTATAACGTAATATTTTTTAAGAACATTGTCCAAGCCAACTATGCTTTATAATAATTTTTAAAATTAAAAATAAACTAGGCGAATATAATTTTTACTACTAATTTTTCTATTCATGAATTGCAACACCAACACATAATGTATTTACTGAACCACTTCTATTTCCACTAAGAAAGTTTTTGCGGTAAAGTCAGCAAGAAGAGATACACTGATTTAATTAAAGTAACGAAATATTTATTTATTGTGTTAAATTACCTTCTAAGTTTTTGTTATATTTTCTAAGTTTTCAAACATAGTAAATATTATTTGCATATAAAATGTGACAACATACACAGAAATATGTTATTCTCGACTGCGTTTTTTATAAAAGGTATTCTATATTCTAACGTCACAAAAAGAATTTAAAATTCATTTTTGTATTATTCAAAATAGTTGGTATTGGCAACTCCTATCTACGAATACATACAAGCTAACCAACTATAGCACTTCTACTACTGTAGTAGTTTCTTAACCCAACTAATTGTTTTGCTAACGATCGATATGTGTACTCGTACTGATAAAAATGTTATCATTATATACTAGTATAAATATAAACATAAACAACGTAGTACAAAGGAGCGCCCTACAAGCAGAGAGAACAACACACACCGCGTCCGCGGGGAGCCACCGCTCTACCGCTCTACCGCTCGCCCGCTCGCCGAAGCGCTGCTCATGTAAACAAACAACGTTTATACCGTAGATATGAATAAACCGCGCCATCAGCCCGCCGCTCATTCCGCCGCGATCCGCCGCTTACATCGGCCGTGCCGCAGCGTCGCTCGCCATGATTGACTACGCGCGCCCCTTTGACCCAAACATGTGCGAATTTCTCCTCACCCCCACCCCGCCCGCGCCGACGCGTCTCGAAGATTTCCAAGTCTTTCGGAAGAATAACCCGAACTACATATACGCGAACTACTACCACAACTACGACATGTATACTGAACCAGAGATGGACACCACCGCCATTGTGTACCACGACCTCACCACGCGAGAAAACCGACATGAGGAGTGGAGGTATAAGGCCGTCATCGACTGGACCCCGGACGACACCACCTACTGGCTCATAGACTGCGCTATGACCCAAGGATTTAGCGAATATGAAGTGCCGTTCTACAATTTCAAAATTTCAGGGGTTGATCTCAGACACATGAGGCCGGAGGAATTCTTCCAAAGGATGGTGCACCCCAGCGTCGACACCAACCTGTCGAGAAGGATAGCGGATGTCGTTTACGACAAATTGCACGCTCGCATCAACGAAGAGATGCTGAGACAGACACCTTTATTCAGATATGGGGACAGTGACTACCAAGCTCACGAACCAGTGCAGACAATGTTAGATTTGGACTCTTTGGATCACAAAAATAGGTTATACGCGTCGGACTATAAACCGAATGATAGTAGTTTGTTACAAACGGCCGACTCCAGTGATGAAGCCGACGACGGGTTATGCCTGTCAGACACCGCTTCCCCTGAGTGTTCGTACGGTAGTGAAGGTAGTAAATCTGGAGATGAAGATAAGAAGAGGTTCAAAAGACCTCCCGGTCGACCGAAAGGGACAGGGAGGAAAGTATGCAAGCGTCCCAGGAGCGTGTCCGTGCCGGAGTTCCTGAGGAATCTTCTGCTTGACAAAAATTACTGCCCATCGATCATCAAATGGGAGGATCATCTCCAAGGAAAGTTTAGGTGAGTAGTTAGATTTGTGTAGTTATTATTAGCTAGTTGTAGAGCAAAACGTGTCCGGAGCATCTCGTGTCGGTGCAGCTCATCCATTATTTATCACGTCTAAGGCACGTGGATGCGATAAACGACTTTACAACTAGTGGCAATGTAGAGATTATTAGTGCTTCAATCGTCGAGCTATTGTCTTGCTCTACTGAAAATGTGATGGAGGATAGAGCAACTATACACAATGTTGCATCTTGTCATATCATATATATTTATAAAATGCGGATAGGCATTTCGAATACTTTATTAATTATTGTTTAAGGAAGTTCATTATTTATTTATTTACGTAAATTCTTTGCGACTAGTTTTTATCATTCTACATTTTTTTTGATTAGACCAAAAGAAACAAAATTTTTTACAAGATATAAGTAAATAAATTTAATATTTTTAACAGAATTACTCCATAAAATATAAAAATAAAAAAATTAAATACAATATTTTTTGTTGATTTATAATTAATTGAACAGCCATTAACTATCTATGACATCAATCATCTGCTAATTAAGTAAATTAATGAAACGTAACGGATCTAGATTTTGTTAGTCATTCTTAATAAATAGAATAACAAAAATCAATAATGTATGAATAAATAGAATTATTAATCTGCAAAAAGTAGAACTCAATGTACAGTTTGAAAATTTCAAATTTTAGTTGATAGGTATGTAGTAAATAATAGTTATGGCAAGTTATATAATAAAAAGGAAAATATATTAAAAGTAGTAATTCCTTATCAAAATTTGATAACAGTTTATATACGTGTTATAATTTTGAGATAAATAGTTTTCCGCAATGGAGACGACATTATGTCTAATTTGAACACAAATAGCGATTTCTTTAAATTTTGCTTATATTCTTACGACATACATTGAATTTTATTTTTTTAAACTAAGATATATGTCAATTCAACTGCCTATGCTGGAGAGTAGTCGTTTTTCTAGTCTGGGATAAATACTTTTGTCCAGCTGTGGGCATCAGCCGATCGCACTCATTTGTCCTATCATGTATAGTGTACAAGGTTTAATACATGAAATTTTATAATACACGAAATCATTTATTTTTCTTTTCATTGTTTATATACTTGTTTTAACGGTTATATAAATTTTGTGTATGTCTGTAACTACCCAAACTCTTTCTATAGATACTTTGGGTAGTTTAAATTCATAATTTAATCCAATAGGAGGTTCTTGATCGGGTTCTAGGAAAAAAACTTAATGGTAACTCAGGGAAGCGGATGGGCAGCTAGTTATATATATATCAAAATTATCAAATTTATATGCAGAGAAGATGCTTTTGCTATTTTATTTTGCTCTACATTCTTTTTAGTAATGATTAAAGTTACTTTTATTTAACCAATTGTTCTTATAATACATTATTTATTAGTAATTGATACTAAAAAATTTTGAAGATTTCAACAAAAGTAAATCAACATAAAATCTCAAACTGCTAACAAATTTGAATCCATAGACATCGCTAAGTTCAAATCAGTTAATATTCTTGCCCTTATAAAAATATAGAATATTTGCAAACTCTACTTTTGCTTTTTTCGCATCCATTATGAATTATTTATCGATACATTAAATTAGAATTTCGTATAAATTATCTTTTATTATAATTATAAGATAATTATCAACGTTCATCAATTCTTTTCACGTTTGAACAGCGGGTGTTAATGTTGCCGAGAATCTTAATTGCATGGCATTATTGCAATTAGGTCATTTGCAACTTGTACTGCGCAATAACTACTAGTTTTATATATTTAAATATTTTTAACCCCCCTCAAAAAAGGCCTATACGGAATAAATTTAATTTTATTTATATGCCTCTGCCGGAAAGTATAACCGCTTCATCTTTTTTTCCATTCCTTGGGATATGTACTTTTTACTAAAGTAAATGTTCTGAATTTTATGTTGAGTTATTTATGTATTACACTTAACTTGTGCTATCAGAACCATTTCTTAGATAAAAGTAACATTAATAATGAATTAAAAGAATGTAGAGCAAGATAAATGTCTGCTCTCTATATAAATTTGCTGTCTCCTCCCCTTTGCCTTTGGTATTAAATAGAAACTGATACTGTTTTGATTTTATTAAAGTTTTGACATTGATATAATTCTAGCTAAAAGTAAAACCAGAAATTTTATACCAGTAAATAAAACAAGCTATTTAGTGTAAGAGCACTATACTTTATTACTAAAGTGAAGAGAGGTGGATCATAAGATTATGAATTGCTTTATATCCGTACATATATATTTAAAGTCTTTGTCGTATTACTGGCGAGTCAATATATACCCTAAATGACTCCACATTAATTTTAGCACAACCTTACCAAGAGATGTAAATATTCATCACTTAAGTTTGAAGCATAAAGGTTTTATATTCTGATGCATTTTATGTTCGAGTGCGACCTTCGCAGAAGCGTACAAATAAAAAACCAACCAAAGTCACTTTACAGACTGGTCCTGTAACAAAAGAACGAATATATAATTCGTTAATAGATTGCAAAGTATTTTTGGATGCGCGGATTTTTAGTTATTAAATATTTATGCAAAAATTGTAGTTCTAATACCACCTATATAATTCTAAGAAATGTCGCTAGTAGCGACATTTCTTGAATGATCGTTACAATTAATTCTTTTAATTAACATTTAAAGAATTATTAATATTATAAAATAAAAAAGTCAGCCGCTTTCAACTTAATAACAATATTTTAAGTTTATACCGTAGAAATTAAAGCATATTTTCAGCATAAAATCGCGTCAGTCTCTCATTCTGTTACAGCGTGAATCAAAGAGACAAATAAACAAACACACTTATATATTTATATTAGTAAATTCATACAATAAGTAGAGTTCCAATTTCTTGATTAGATTATTTTTAAAATGGTTTAAACTATACAGTGTCAGATTTATTCTCATTTTATACTAGACATATTATTAAAGTTCTCATGCAACAGCACATGTTTTTATAGCCTACCTTCACCTTGGTTCTTCAACGTCCTTGCTTAATTCACACAAATGATCGTGCGCATTGTATCACTCTTATAGCTGTCATAATAAAGCCTCTTTTTATCTAAATTTAAAATAATATAGAGTTTAAAATTTGTCAGTAATCATTTTGGATTTTACTTTTTTTATCTTTATGATTTGTCTTTAAGGGTCAAATTTAAATTATTTTTATTGCTAATGACTTATTAGTCACTTTGCTTTCGATTCGCTGAGGAATATATTTTTTATTTCGCTAAAAACTTTATATTCATAATTGCTATAGTTTTAAGTGTACTTGAACTTTGATAGGTAAAGTTTATTATAGATAGATGTAGAGGTGGAGGAGAAGAACATAAGCAAGTGTATATCTTCAGTATAAAAACTTAATATGAAGTAGTATTAACTTTAATATTAAAACCGGTTGGTTGTTAGTTAAATTCTCGGAATATGTATTGTATATGTTTGTAATGTCGTATGTCCATATGAAGAACATATTTATGAGCTGATTTATGTATATAGTACTTGTGTTATTTACTTTATTATATAATAGAAGACCTTGCTTCATTCAAATAGATATTTTTCTTCTGTTTACAAACTCTATATAAAAAATATCTCGGTTTCTATGGAAAAAGACTAACAAACACACTAAAAATCTTTAGATAAAGTAACTGCTAGAAGGCTGTTATTATTTAATATATTGGAGAACTTACAGTATGTAGTCAGTGAATGGAGATGTTTTTAATTTATCTAAATTTTAGATAATAATTTTAGAAAGTTTTATGTATGTTAGTTAAAGTAATTAGATATTCTACAACTGAATACGACTTTTGTTTACTTAAGTAAACAGAAGCAGTATTCAGTTGTAGAGTTTAAGGTTTTTTTAATTGATGATAAAAAAACCTTAAACTATACTTGATGGCGAAAATTAAGATATTTATTGATGAATATAGTTTAAGTAGCAATAGAAGTTTACAAATATGTGGAAAACATAGTAAATGAGTAATGTAAGTTTATCTATATAGTTAGCTCTACCAATAGGGCGGATCCCTGCAATGGTATAGATTTTTTCGAACTCAAGGCCGCTTCCGCCTTGCGCTTCTAAGGGTACACGTGGAGCTTATAACTAATAAAAATACTGGTTTTACTCATATTATATAATAAATAATTGATATACATAATTCACAACACTCAACTTTTTGATTTGCTCGACATTTAATATGTTTATTCATTATAAAATATATTTAAGAAATGTGGATTCATTTTCTTGTGTTAATGCAATTACAACAGAAAGCCAAACGGTACTGAAGGCTTAAAATCCAGCTCTTTTATTGTGCATATAACACTTCTTCTCTACTTGGTTTGACCTCGTTACTCCAAATTAAACGAAGCCAGCACCAATATAAAAGACATAAGGAATAGTAATATTTATCCTAAAAAAATAAGACAAATAATAAATAGTGTCCAGTAGCAAAAATGCTTCAAATATCATCTGACTTAAAATAAAACTGAAACAGTTACTGGCTTAATTCGCCTATCTAGAACTCTATTTTTGAGTTTGTCAAAAGTAGAGTACTCTTAAGACAAAAAATACTACCAAAAATTCGTGATAAACAGACCGCCATAGCCAGCGCCATATCCAGAGCGCGCCCTCGACAAAAATAAACCTACCCCCGTCGCCATGGCAACGGCCGGGAAGCATCTAGTCACGTGTCGCAGCTTCCGATTTTTTCTCGCATTTTTCTCCCCTCCTTCCTTAATTGCGCCTGTGAGTGTGCTTGTAGGAATTAGAGTAATGAGATGTTATAGAGGTTTCGTTTATTTATTTATTAATATTTATTTAATTGCATGTATAATGTTATATGTCTGGTAGTAGCTTTAGACAGACTTACTAGCCGACTAAAGTTCTTATTAATATATAACATAGTTTTGAGTTTCTATTAACTTTTTATATATTTTCTTTATATGCTTATAAAAAATATCATGATGTAAGGTTTAAGTTAATTATTCTTTTTTAGTTCCAAGAATCAATCTTTTAAGATCTTATATGATATTATCATAGTTATATATTTAATTATAAGTGTGTCTGAACTTGATGTCTGAGTTGTCTGAACTGATCTTTCATATAAGATATTACAAAATATTAATTCATATTTTTTTTCCTACTTTAATGGCAACGAATATAGACAAAAACTTAAATATTACGATTAAAAAAAAAAAACTTCATTTTCAATGCAAAATACCTGCAAATCATTATTAGAATAATATTTTACAATAATAAATAACCATGAACTATATTACGTAGTTATTATTAAGTAAACATATATAATATATTAAAGAGAATTGTCCTTATTTACAGCAGCCGTTAAATCCTAATCATTGTAAGTACCAGCTGCTAATTAATACTTAACGTCCATCCGGTGCGTAATTAATACTTGATAAGTATACTTCATTTAAATAATATTGGTATTATATGTCTACTAAGTTAGTAACATACCCTCGCATCTCTGAGGCATATATGCATGTACACATGTTTATATACAATCACACAATTAGGCACGCAATATAAATTACATACATACATATTTTACAACTTAACTATACTTTTACAGATTAAGTATACTTATAACATTTAAAAACAAGTAAAATGTGTTCTCTATTAACAAATTACTCTGTACACCGCTTGCACCAAAGTCCCTGTAACATTTCTTTTCGTGAAAATCTATTTATAACTAGGGCAGCCTCGTGTCAGCCAAAACAAGGCAAAATGGACTTAAAATGTAAGGAGATAGAGTCGGGAATCGTCTGAAATACAAATTGTGCGTAGATGTCGGCTATATATATTTTTTTCTCATAGTGGCCCTATTATATTGATTAGTAAGTCTCCCTCTTCCGGGTTTGGGCGTTTTTACGAATTTTCTTTCGCTTTTCTTTGTTTTCTGAGATGAAAAATTCAGTGTATTGGCCTAGTTTGCTTAGAAATTCTTTCTATGCTATTATAACTGCTACCATGAAGTCCACTGTTGGACATGGGAAGAATTATTGGGAGTGAAATCATTAGTAAAATGATTTTGAATTTATTTGCTCTACCTAAACAAAATCAATACTAAAACCTAGATATAACGTTAATAGAGCCTTTTATTAACAAATTGTAGTAAACTGTTTTAAATTTTTCTTGAAAAAAAGAAAGTACAATTTGTAGAGGTAGAGTTTATATGAGAATAAATCAGCAGATCTTATTAAATGCTTATAAAAAATATATGGATATATCATTGTATAGTGACTCAATGAAGCGAGGGCAAGTTTCTACACTACATAAAGAGTTTCGGAAATTAAATAACAAGCCGTAGCAGAGAAATCATGTGAGTCATTTTGTACTTACGACTGGATGAGTAACTCTACTTTGCTCTACATAGATGTTATGATAGCGTATAAATATTATGACCCATAGGACGTATTATATCAGCTTAACGAAAACTGTCTTTATGAGATAAAGATTCCTTTTCTACATGGCTGAACTAATTTTGATTAATTTTTACGTATCGAAAAAGTTGTACTAGTCAACATGTGATAGTATTTGATCGGCTAAGTTATATTGGTTTATTTTAAAATATCGACACGGTCTACAGTTTCTAGGCAGTTTGACGAGTATAACCCACATTAACATGTGTGTCTTTAACGTTTTTAATTACTAAGTTGATAGTTAGTTAAAACGTTCTTAAACGTGCTCCTGGGTTACAAGTCCCAGGCATTTCTCGGCTTGCTTCCTGCTTTGAGACCCAGGAGCTATGAGCTGGCACACAGACTCTACAATCTGGAATTATAGTATCCCGGAAAAAAGTATAGTAACTGTGGTATAAAATTGTCGGAGTACGTGAGTGAGGAGAGAGTGGTGAAACTTTGTTGACGAAGTCGCGTACGGATACTAGTATGAAATATAGGTAATATATCTATATAGCTATGTATACAGTACAGCAACAAACAGATCGTGTCAAATATATATGCCTCATATACCGTATATAGTTTCGGAGAAACTTAAATATAAAACAAGTATTTGCTCGCTGGGATTCCCCGCGGCCAATGTGTGACGCTACAAGCTACTCGCTGTATGCTGCAGTCGTTCATCAACTCAGGAATTGTTGCGAAAGACCGGTTCGTGGCTGGCAAACTGACAAATATTCACGTGATTACTCGTTCACATACATATTACTTACATTATAAAAATTATATTTAAAAAAAATGTTAACTTTGTATTTACTCATTTGTTATTTACACCTGTAGTAAAAACTTAATACTATTGTATGCGGCTGGCACCCCCAGGGATCCTCAACTTTTTACTTTTATTAATTGTGTTCCATTTAATGACTACATATTCAATATAATTACGTAATTATATACACACACATACATAGTAGGTATGTTATTTGTAGGTATATCTGTAATTAGATTTATCGATACTATAATATCAATCGGTCTGGCAAAAAATGTATTAAAAATATTGATTACGCTGATTATCTTAAAATAGTTTTTAATTGTTTTATTAAAGAATTCTAAAAATAATCGCTCATTAGCAGCAACACGATAATATGACGCACACAACTGCGCGCGCGCATGCAGGCTAAAAGTCATCTGTATCATTTATTTTATTGGTAATAAAGTTTTATACACTTACTGTCGCCATGTTGTCTAAACATATGTATAAATTTACTAGCTACTCTCATTCGCTTCTCTGAGGACTCACAATATTTTACAACATGGATTTTTTTAAGTTGAAGTTTTAGAATGTTTTGGAAAACTATAAAGTACAAACTGTCGTAGACTGAGAGAGGAATGATAACCATTACTGTACAGCAAAACGTTGGACTTGCGATCAACGGAATCGCTACCCTAACACTAACTACAGTAGATAACAAATTTAACTTACGTGGATCTCAAGAAGGGTGACCTTAACCACGACACTATAACACTAACTTCCATGTACACTGCGCGACGACACCAGAGAGACTGAGACTAATCGCATTAAAGGTTATTGTCTACACGTGGGTATACTTAAATTGCGGTGTTAGAAAAAAAAATCTGTACCTTTTTTTCTAGCACCGCAATTTTTATATAATATTTGTGTCGTTTTCTTGTATCCAAAATCATGGCCAAAGTGTCTCATTCTTCTATATGTATTATGAAAGGAGTACCTATATAGATAATATAGTATAAATATATCCGGCAATTTTGAAGGTTGTATTGTTTAGTAAACTGAAGTAACATAATGTCAACACTATGTTATTTTGCTTCTCGTATAGATAACGAAATGAGGGCTCATTAGAGTAGAATTTTTGTTGCAACAAACTAAACCAATTTTAATAAAGCAATAAATAACTAACATACTTTGTTCTATATTGAATTGAATATACAGAAACTTCTCATGAGTTTCCTGAAAAGTACTATTCGATTAAAATAGGATTTTTTTTTAAATATTTTTTAAGTCTAAGAACCCACTGAGAAACCATTTTTGAATTTTTGGTGCCAAAGATTTAATAGGGACGAGAGAAATTCCTTCTTCTATTGATTAATTTCAGCATAAAACATCATAAAAATAATTTAATCAAACGATAGAAGAAGAAGAGATTTCCTCTCTTTCCGTCTTTGTATGTCATGTCAAAGAACTTTTGTATCAGTTTTTAGACTCAATTATTATACAAAGATCTATCTGATCTAAAGTCTTAGTCAGTTTTTCAGTACAAGATCAGCATTATGTAATATGTTATGTAAAAAAACATGTCCACCACATGTGCGTAAAAAGACCACACGTATTAAGATAAATTATGACGTTAATACATTCCAATTATATTAATAAATATTATTGTTTATTACTTGCCTCAAATCGAGTACGCACACACGCCTCACTCACTCTCTTTAGTGCAAACCTTGCCACCACAAAAAATATGATCAAATTTCTGCAGTCGTTCTGAACACACACCTCCTCGGCGAAGGCCACCCCCATTGCCTTCCATGTCTCCCTGGTCCTTACTTTCGTCATCCACCTGTCCCACTCTTTCAGATAAAACATCCTTCAAACGCCTTTCTGGTATTTCCCTGGACCTCTTATCGTTTTATGGAATCCATTCTGTAAGAAGAGAAAGATAACAAGATACAATGCAAGCTATTCTTATGTTTAATATTTTAAACATTCCTTAATTTTGTCTGTCTATACGTTTAGTTCTTATAATATACTATAATATTTGCATATTATCTAGTAGAGAAACCGTGCACAACCGGGACACATCCCTAGTTGTAAATAACATAACAGGATGTTAAAAAACTCTGAAACAAATTCATTCATTCAGTCCGAATGATGTATAGATTTAAATACCAAATGTGTACAACACACTGTTGAGTGTAGAATAGTTAAAACATAGTTATCCCAGTTTTGTAATACTACCTTGGGTTCCCTAATAAGCTTTTAAAAGCTTCTGAAGCAAAGGAGTTCCAAAGAAAGTTGAATTAAATAGTTTAAATAGCATAAAAACCTACAATCCAGTCAAAACAAAAGTAACTATATATTTGTTTATGACTCAATTAATATTAAACCTTAATAATATATTTTTAAGGCTCAAATTACGTTAAAAAAATTATAAAAAATTAACAGTTATTTATGAACAGTTCAGTGATATAAAATCAATAATATAAAATGATCAATAATGAAAAATCAGGTAAAACATAAAGTATAGGTGAGATATGAAACAAATTATCAATACGATAAGAGTATGACACACCATTCTCGATAGTCGCGACATCGGCACCCCTAGGGTTGCCACTGCACAAAAAACTCGGACACGTGATGTGACGAATACAACTTATAAACATTGATTAAAATAATTAATCACTAAGTAATGTCATAACATTTTGTGTCTATTTTAATTTATAATAAAAAGGCAAAATCTACACTTATCATACTATTCCGATTTACGGCAAACATATACATATTATTATCCCGCCAAAACTGTAATTTTTTTTAGGATAAAAAGTAGCATATGTGTTAATTCCACCTTGAAGAAAGAAAGCTACATATTGTAGTAAAAATAAGGTTTAAAAAATCTGGAGCACTGTATAATAAAATGTAGTTCCTTTAAATTTATGAATAAGTAGTCGACCCGCGCGACTTCGTCCGCGAGATGCTTCGCTCCTATTAGTCTTAGCGTGATGATGTATAGCCTATAACCTTCCTCGATAAATGGGCTAGCTAACACTGAAAGAATTTTTCAAATCGGACCAGTTGTCCGAGATGGTATATACTCATATATGGGGAACACTTATACATACACGTAAAGTATAATATCACACGACATACGTGAGTTCTGTGAGTTCTGGGGAACTGGCCCAGTAGAACAGTAGTTCCTGAGATTAGCGCGTTCAAGCAAACAAACAATCTCTTTAGCTTTATATATTAGTATAGATTAGATATGTTATGAAAATAACGAAAATTTTCACCAAAGAATTTCCAATAAGAAAAATGAACCCTCTATTAAATTTCCTTAAAAAAATAAAAAAACAACAGAACAGTCCGCGAATACCAAACACGTGGTAACCCTACGTGCAATTAACCTGAGAGGTGCGAGGGAGACGGCATGAGGATAACGTGATCTCGTGAGTAAAAAAGTTTGCAACTGTACACACGGTCACACGGCGACGCGCAAAAAATTAACTTGTAACAAAAACTCGTTGTACACTGTACCGAATAAATGCGCGGGGTTCTGTTCCTAATAAAAAAATATTTAATTTCCATTAAAAAAAAATAATTTAATAAGTTACTGGAGCAGCTTATGTGACTGTTGTATAATGTTGCCATAGTTAAATTATAAACTGTAAATTAAAAATCACTTTTGAACTAATAAGTAAAATGTAATATACATAATTTTTTAGGTATTTGCAAACTCCTTTCTAATAAAACCTCGTACACCGCACCGAATGGAGGAGTGGGCTGTGTTCCGTTCCAAATTTGAATTTTAAAAAATTCTCTACGCAGTTGGAATTTATATTTATAGATTTATAGAATTCTTATGAAGTGTAGTGTTTTTAGATTACGTGTGTAGAATTCAGTTATTTTCTTTCTGAAAGTTTCATGTTTCTCCCTCAGCTTGTAAACATGAGTAGAATTTAAGCCTTAATAAAAAAATAAAGCGTTCCAAATATCTCCTGAAAAAATCTTATAAGGGAAAATAGATATTTTCGTATTAGATCCTACAAATAATTTATGTAATTGTAATTCTGTTTCATACTTATTGTTATTGTTTTACAATTAAGAAATAATAAATATTGAAATATATATCATATATAACAATACTAAAAATTAATATTCTGGTGTGACAGAATTAAAAAGATTACTAGGAAAGATTTATTTATATGTTAGAGAATTTCTAAAATAGATTTTCTAGGAAATGTATAATTTCTAAAATAGCAACGTCATCCCGTTGTGTGTGTCCAGATAAATTTCGGGATATTCAAGAAGTTTCAGCTTCCTTATTGTGCTTGTATTAATAACAGAAATTGTATTATTGATTAAATTACGAAACTGTTTTTTACATAAGGAACCCTAATAGAAACTAGAATTCATCAGTTACTTTTACTATGATAATTGATAGTGGACCAAATCTTTTTATAATAATGATTTTAAATTAAATTATTAGCTTTAAATAACTAATAATTATTTTAGTGGATCCTCTAATAAATCTTTTATTTAATTATATAAAATACTTTAGTTAAAATTTCGTAAAATAATTAAGAAAATTTAAAAAAAAATGTACAACAAAAAAATATAATACCCCACCTCCCTTCCATCTCGTTAATGCTGTGGTTCTAGTGAACTCTGGATTCTCGTTAAGGGTCCACTGAAACCGTAGTATTCTTCTCTTCATTCCTCTTCCTCACTCTACCTTCGAGGAGGCAACGCATCGGCAAAACAAGTCACTCTCTTGTATTATCGTTGTCCATGGGCGAAAGTGGCCACTTACCATTAGGTAGGCTCTATACCGTCTGCTCGTTTGCCCTTTAACTGCCATCTAAAAAAAAATATAGTTGCTTTAATTTTTTTTAATAAAAAAAATTGGATCATTTTGTTGTTATTATATTTAAATATAAAATCTATTTATTTACTTGGAAATATTATTTCATAATTAGTAAAACAATTTTGAACTGTAAAAAAATTTACCATTTTGTTCTAGTATATAATAAAATAAAATGGATTCCCTAGTACTTATTTTTTTACATGGCATTATATCCTTATTATCAAGGGTTGGTGGGTATATAAACATTGGTCTACAGTAACATATACAATACAATAATCGTTTAGTACTTACCAGTATATAAACCACATGACGCAAACCTATTTACGAGTACACAATCGTTGGTGACGCGATCCAGGTATTGTTCACAAAAGATATTTATTTAATGAACTATAGAAAAACAATAAAACTGTAAGACCCTGTGCACACTATGGGAATGACAATGGTACTAAAACCTATCGTTGTTGTGGCCACTGGACTGCAATGACTACAAAATTGTATAAGTCTGCTCCTATGGATCTCAGGCTTAAATTACTTAGGTTCAATTTTTCCTCGTTAAATGGACTATCTAAAACAATTTTTAATTGTCCAAATCGGTTTAGTGGTTTTTGAATTAGGTCCACTCAAACAAACTCATGACAAAGGTTATTTTTTTTACAAAACATCAAGTCTATTCCTATAAAATCTAAAACGAGATTTTTTTTTAATTTTTGTCCTTTTTGAGTAAAGTGTGTTTTGTCTATTTCTTACAGTATTATATAACAGTACAAACAGACAGTTTTCCTGTTCTACTGCATTAAATAGTTGTGAGGTTAATAAACTTTTGCTGATTTATATAAGAACCGAACCGAATTTCTAGATCTAGACCTAACTGTGTTAGAAATTAGCTAGTAAGTCAAACTAAAATCTTCTCAGTATTATATTCGGTAGATATTTTGGTAATTGTTATCATCGCTATTTTAATCGTTATTATTTGTTATTCGTATCGTAGCTAGGGTTGCCAGATGCAACTTAAGAAACTGGAACAATTCTAGGATAAAATATTTAAAAAATCAAGGCTTGAATTGAGGGACAAAGTTAACTTTCCGTCTATTGCCGGCTATATCAAAATTGCTACTATATTTTTCTAATCCGTGACAATAAAGTTTGAATCCTGGACAAGGTGTTGTCCAAATACCGGAACAATCCCGGATTTCCCGGACGCCTGGTAACCCTAAATGTGGCGCAGAGTGAGCGAGAAGGAACATAACGCAATGAGCAATGAATACCAATACTACTTAATGCTACTTTACACAATTATTCTATAATTTATAGTTCACTAAGGGTAGTACCGACTTTCATTTTGTATGAAACTGTGTATCTAGTTCTCATTTTCCGTGTATCTAACGAAATATTTTCTCAGAAACAGATGAATCATGTCTTAGACTAATTATGTAAATTGCTTTACTATTTATTAGAATCATTTCAATATATTTCATTTGTATTGATTATCCGTTCTGCACGTTGTCCTTTTAACTTCAATATCTTTATGTACTCGTATATATACATATACTAGTCGATTCAACGAACACACATCTCGACATATACTTCATCTCCAGCTCAATAGATGGCGTAATCGCACATTTGTTTAGTTTTTATTCTTAAGTATTTTAATAGCTATGAATGCGAATGCTCTACTTTATTTCCATATCATGTTTCATCAAAATCAGTTCAGTGATTCAAGCCTGATTATATACCAGACTGACAGACGCCATCTATTTGTCAATAGATGGCGTAAGTGTAAATCACACTTTTATTTGTTTAGTTTGTATTGTACTATTTCCTACGTTTGTTAAGTTACTTTTTTATTTTTTATGTGTACGTAAAACACAAAGTATTACATCCGTTTCCGATATCCAAAAATAAGTAGTATAATTTAAAATCTACTCTTGAATCAAGTAAACAAACATGTTATTGTTTTGCACTTAAAAATCTGCAAAACATCAAGTGACACGTGGATTTTAAAAACCACTTTTAATGGAATATAAATCTTATCCTTATTACAT
This sequence comes from Limenitis camilla, assembly GCA_905147385.1. NCBI lineage: Eukaryota > Metazoa > Arthropoda > Insecta > Lepidoptera > Nymphalidae > Limenitis > Limenitis camilla. The sequence continues at coordinate 15,087,958 of LR990236.1, read as the reverse complement.
AGAGTCTATTTTAGTTTGTTAGATATACGACTACTATAATGGAGAGCGATGTGCTCGGGTATTAGTGGTTATATATATTTAAATATAACAATTATATATACACTACTTAACCTATCTTATTTGGGAAGAACGTAGCTATTTATTAGTGAAAGAATTATCATAATACGTTCAGTAATTTTAACTTTATAATGTGAACATGTATAAGTTGGTAAGTAAAACTAATAAGTATTTTTTCATTGCAATTCATTTTTTATTTTACATTCTGAGTAATTGTAAAAACCCGGTCAATTACCCAACAACAAAGAGAAGATATTTGAATCATTTACATAGAAATGATAAGTATAAAGCTGGGTTAACTATAATGTATTGTAAACTTAAAAATCAAAAATAATATAATAATAATAGTTATGTCTATCTGTTTGTCATATTTAGATGTTATGTAAGATAGATAAATTGTAGTCTAAAAATGTGAAGTATTGTAAGACGTTCAATGTTATCGGTTATCGCTACGATGCCCTTTGATAAGAGATAATTATCACTTGTATGAGTGTGTGTAACCTTAAGGGCTAACTATGTAATTTATTTATTAGTAAATATTCTTGTTAATATTATTTTTATATGAACAAAAACCATATAATGATATAAACTACTTGCGACGCCTTTTTGATACTCAACTGAATAAAATCAAATCATCTTTAACTTAGAGGTCTAAAAATCCATTATTTTATAGGATTGTCCATTTTTTTATTATTATTATAAAAGTACATTATTTATTACGTATTGTACTAAAATCTATCTATTACAGTTTCAGAGATACAGACCATTATATGTATACAAGTGATATAATGACATATAAATATCGTTAAACGTTATCACAACCAAATTATTCAATTTACAATTAATATAAGTTTAAGGTACTTGTTGCTATGTATATATAGTATACAAATAGACACACAAAACAGAGACACACACACCCACACACACAAGCAGTATTTCCCCTCTACCCAGTTAAAGTGAAGCCCCGTTATAATTCGTGTAAACATTCGCAAGCGCAACACGTACCCCGATCACCTTGGACAATAACTACATAATATATAACTACTATATCTACTATATACTTGTATATTCTTATATGATTTTAGAGATAATATAACCAGTTTTAAGATTTTTTGTTATAATAATTTTTTGTATGCATAAAATTATAATTTTTACAGCCTTTTGAGTTTGTCCTCACCCCACGACCTTTCTGCATATAAATGACCGTATCTTTCTAATTATAATATTTATGATAATTCTATCTAGTTTATATAGATAAGAAGTAAATTAGCTTTCTATTAGTAGAAGATCTATCAAAATTGATTCAGTACTGCCTGAGTATTTTGGATTGAGTTTATAAGCCAAATGGCTTAAAAACAACTATTTGTTTATAAACACAATGTTGTTTTTTTTTACAAAAATACCAAAGATGTGATGTGATGATATTCTAATACGCAAATAATAGAAATATTATTTATAATTATACAAAACAAAATTATTATAATAAGATAACTTACTGAGAAACTTTATTATCCCGTTAGTATAAGTTTGGCTGTTTGATACCCAATTATATAAAAACGACTAAACTAATTTTAATAAAATTTTGTGCACATATACTTCATAAACTGAATATAAACTAGAGATGCCATATTCACCAACTATTCGGTATTTGGCCGAATAGCGAATAGTTAATCTCGATAAAAAAGAATGCATAATATTACTCACAAATATTTTTATTTTATCATATTAAATTAAATAATACTTAAAATCTACCAGTGGTAAGTTATGATGAATGAAAACAATTTATTTAGAATTTGTTGATAGCAAACGTTTCACTACATTTCTTGAAAAAAAAAAATATTTGGTAGAAGATAAAAATAAAACTTGGTTACTTGATTTTTTCACATAAATTTTGAGGTTATGTGAAAAAAGTGTAAATAAAAAAGTTGTAGATCATTTATTACCTATAACTTTTATATTTAAATTTTTTCCATAGGACTTGTAGTTTTGCCGAAAATTGAGATAAACCGTTTTTACCCTTAAGGTGAGGTTCTCCTTTTCCACTTCCCTATTTTGTTATATTCTCTTCCTTTTCCAGGGTCGAGTCTAGTAAAACACACATAGAAGATTCTAAGAACAAACTCGCCGAATATTCGTTATTCGGTTTTCGGCCATATCACTATTCGTTGCATCTCTAATATAAACATACTTTTTATCTCGGAAAAGTGTTCCCTGTGTCTATTTGACATCACTCTGGACTCAGAGTATTCGCGGGTAGTTTTACGCATTTAAGCTTATTGAGAGTAGACAATTGATAACTCGTTCCAATAGGATTGGATTAGTCTGACAAGTAGTGTCGCGCAGTACATATGTTATCGAGGAGCACGAGAGTAATGTACTTCATTATTTTTATATTCTAGATTATATTATGAGTGTTAGTGCGCACTTTTAATAATATAGCGTTATGTATTAGTGAGATAAGTTTCCTTGTATTGTATGAGGCTGTAACTCAGGGAAGCGATTGAGGTCTAAGAGTAGGTGTGTGAGGAGTGAGGAGTAATGTGAAATAGTTACAGAAAGTTCCTTGGCCCACAATAAAAGCGGTCAAGTGTAATGTTTAGTAGAACAACAACGACATCACGCGAGGACGTTGACTTGTCAACTTCCTTTACTATTGTTTACTATTACTATATTACTAACTTTATGTTTTAGCATTATCCTCTTAGTGTTGTAGTTTGGTGAGGATTTCCGGTATACAAATCCGACAGAGTAGTGTTTTTAGTATGTTTAATGTGGAAGGCACCAATAATGGACACTAAGAGACAATATAATCTAAAATATTTTTATTCGAATTTTATTATATTATTTTTGTTGTTTACTCAAGTCATTCAAGTCGTGGGTTCAAATCCCAATCATAGGACTACTCACGTGTCCCCCTCCTAACACAAGTTCCTCCTAGGATAATGAAGTTACAGAAGAATAAAAAATACCATGCGATATATACGTACCTCTGCCGTGACTGTACGTTTTGTTTTTTTTTATTATTTGATTAATATAATAGAAAAAAAAACTTTTAAAATGAAAAAAAACGACTTTTTTATTTACATTTACATCCAGCAAACTAATTATAACTAACATAAACCAAAAAAGCAAAACGTCCGGGCATAGGTTAGACCCTGTGCTGCATTTTAACGAAATAAATATTAAAATCGGTCCAGATTTCGAGGAGGAAACAGGGGATTACGAAAGGACGATTTTCATAACTTTACGTAGGTACAATCAGTTCGAGCTGTAGTTGTCTCTATCGCACGCAAGCTTGGGGTTCAGCGCGACACCAATATTGTTGGTAAAACTCTATTTTTTTCGTAGGAATCCTCTTAAGGAATACTAGTAGTATGTGACCCATACTCCTAGTATTCTTTAAAAAAAATTGTAGATGTTATGTACAAAAACGCAAAAGGGGAAAGGCTTTTGTCAGAACATATCCCTGAAATTATTGAAATAATCAACCATTTGTATAATTGTTCCATCTTAGATTGGAAGGGTTTTCAACATAGATAAAATTTAGGTTAAAGTGAATATATAGGGATAACTCGTGGTTATGCAAGTCACGGGATGACTAAAACAATGACTTGCAAATGACATCATTAATTATAAAAATTTAAAAATAACATTCTTTGATATAATATACGGAGATATTATTTTTTTTATGACAGATAAGAGTGTGATGTGATTTGAGGACTTCTGAGTTCTTAATAAATCAAAACCTAAACCAGTTCAGTAACTCTCGAATACCTAAAGTATGTGTCACTCGGAGTGATGCCAAACAATGCTGTAAACATGAAAAAAATCTGTTTATTGACTCATTAGTAATGTCAATGCTAAAATGCACGTACGCACTCAGTGTGAGTGTGGGCTGAACCCGGCTGGAAAGATGCTCTACTATTAATATATTTTGATTTCATATAAACATACCTAGACGAATCTATGTACAAGATTTGATCCAAATCGTTAAAGCCGTTTCTGAGATAAACTGAACATATATAATATGGAGAATAATTAGGTTTAATTGACTTTATCATTTAAATAATTTAATGTATTTAAAATACATGTAACCATGGTAACGTAGTATAAAGTGTCGTGACGTCAAATACATGAGGTCATTTTGTATGTCAAAATCACAACCTCTATTAAACATTTTGTTTACTTAAGGTTAATGTATAATGTAGATCGTGATGTGAATATTAGTAACAATAACACATTTTTTTTTATTTTTTACTTAAAGTGATTGAGGAATTGCGCTCTGTCCAAAAAAGACATATTTTTAAAATATTATTTTTTGAACTACTCCGAAATGGCTTGACCGATTTATATGATTTTTTTTGTGTACGTTTGGTAGGTCTGAGAATAGGTCGTAGTATATTTTTTATATCTCTAAATGATGAAAATGGTGATCTAGAAATGATTTATACAGCAAAACAATGATTGCTGTTTACATTTAACTTATGACTAATTCATTGGAGACTTATGCATATGATGAGATGATATTGTGATTGAAATAGGTTGTATTGAAAGTTTATCTTTTTATACAGTTTATAGACAAGATAGAGGTTTTTAAGTTCATAATTTTAACTAAGTACCTTTTTCTGTATTTGAGATATACGCAACACAGTGAAGGTATACTTTACAAGTTGATACAAACAAGTTTCGAAATAGTCCTTCGTACCACTTTAAATTTGATGGCACGCCAAGATACATGTAAAGGAGTTATGTTTGAAATAACAATTAGGCCCTTGGGATTGCACAAAATAATATGGTTGTATCAATCCTCACTTCACTGAGATATTGATTTTTTCAATAATTCTTGAAAAAGTTAAACAATACCCTCAAGATCAAAACAAATAAAACTTCACCTCGATAAAATAAAAGCAAGGAAAATGACGCTCTTTAACGACATTAAAACGTTCTTAATCAATTGATTTTATCAATTAATTGTGACGTCATGATCTTAACCTTACTAGAACAAGGACTAGAAATAATTCAATTTACATTTGGTAATTTTTGACGGACACTCCAGGATTTTGTTCAGATTATAAGAAATACTAATTATAATTTTCTCTAAACCAGACTCCATTTTAATCTAAGATATCGTCAATGTTGCCAAGGCTGCAATAATAATATTTTTTAACAAAACTCTAAGTTTAGCCGGTGCATGTCGTGAGTACAGTCTGGTTTGGAGGAAATTATAATTAGTACTCTTTAAAATGTGAGCGAAATCCTGGAGTGTTCGTCAGTTACTGAAAATTGATTCTTAAGTTTAAAAATAAATGAATAATTATTGTTATGATGACATGTTATTCTGTTCGTAGGCCAGCTATGTATGGAGGGTGGTCATGTCCTTTGTCCAATGTCCAGACAATCTTTTACTACAATGTATTAACAAACCTTCAACTTTTTCAAATATAAATAATTATTTACCTCGAACCTCTATATTTGGGATGATATAAACTTAAATGTCTTATTTCTTATACTTTATGATCATATGCACTTTATTACAAGTATGGTGTGAAATATTACAACGTGCGCAGATGTGGGTCAGCCAAGTTCGTGGCGAATATAAAAAATTCAAGAAATTTTTAAATATGTATTTTAAGTTGACTTAAAAAAAAGGTATGCTATATAAAACTTATCAACATAATCTTATCATATACTGTTCATCTTTTAATGTCACTAATAAGTAAAATTAAACTTGAATTAATATAAACAGAAAAGTCAAAACACTATCAACGACTCATAGGATTTATTATCATGTGAGGCGATATATTTAACAATAAAACAAGAATGCTAATAATTGTATTAATGCAGCATATAGTTAAAGGTCAAGTTCATAATTGCTTGAATGAACTCTATATAATTATAATATATCAAGAATCAAGATATATACAGCGAATAATTTAAAAAATGTATTTTTATTTGCATATAAAGATATATATTCTTGTGTGTTTTTCACATAATTTTTTATTTCTTTTCGTTAACTTTTTTAGGTTGTTCTGTTTGTGTACAAATGTCAAACACATTATCATCTCTGCCATATAAAATTCTTCCTCAAAAACATATTAAAGCCATGAGTATCATATGTACTTGTTTTATGGACTTAGTCCTCGTAAACAGCACAAAGTATGTGACACTATGTGATTCATATATGAATTTGGATGCGTGGTGCGCCCGCGCGAGGTCGGAGCCCGGCCTTGTTGATCAGCTGGGCCAAGGAGCCCTACGTGACTCGCATCCTCTGCTTTGACACCACCTCACCAATATGGGCTCACAACTAACAACATTTTATGTGTAACATTTCTTTTTCACTTTGTAACTTGCTTCGAGATCGTTGTGAAAACTTTTAATAACTACGTTTTCTTAAGTTAAACATTAACTCGGTGAAAATTGACATTTATTATATGTTTTAAATAAAAAGCCAATATTTCAATTTAGATCATTTTTAAATTCTTTTAATTTAGTTCTGCTGTAATACAATTTTAAAAACTGTATCCATAATCAGTTATTGCGTGATGCGACAAGAGACAAAAGATTTAGGTTTAGCCTTTTATTTGTTTCCTTTACATTAAGTTTCCTTAAATATTTTCTGTGTACAGACATTCAATAAGTTGCACTTTTAATATATGTATAGAATCTTGTCACAGAGTTGTTAAGTTCGCATGTAGCTGTTACTTTGCTCAGCATCATTAAGCAATAATTATAGCAATTAATTAGTAGTCCAAGTTTAGATATATCCTGAACCATTGTTGTAAAGACCTTAACCATTGAAAAACTATTACCATCAATAAATATCTCAAGGGAAGAGACGAGGTCGAGGAAAGTAATAAAATGAAAGAGTTGGATAATGGTAAATTTATAAAATGCAACACCTTACGGTAATGAGGTAAACTATAAAAGTTATATATCTGAAACGTTTATACATCTGACTGAAAAACAAAACACACAACTTATTCTAATGCAACAACATCAAAATTTGCATATGGCTTTTTATATTATACAATATAGGGAGTGGTGATTTAAAACCTCGTATTGGTTGAAATAATGAATAAAACAAATCAAAATGAAATGAAGCATCAAACGTGTTTAACATATTAGAGATGGTTATTAACTCTTTGCCTATAAAAGTAAAACTTTAATTAAACACCAATCATGAATATACATATTAATTGGCAAAACAAAATAAAACAGTGATACGTCAAAACGTTTCTGATTCGCTCCGAGACAAGGACGCGAAACGCTTCACTAGCGCGTCATTATTTATTGCGCTTAACGTGTTCATACTGAAAACGTTACAAACGCTGCGTTTTTTGTGAAAAAAAAATCACCATGCTGTCATCAGTCATATAAAATCATTCACTACTTCAACATTATACCTCTTTGAAGATCCATTAATTTTCTTCAGGAATATTTTTATTTCAACACGTTGATTTGTTAGAATGCAATAAAACTCCAAATAACAAAAGGTTTTTTCCTATGAATGGGAATTAAAAAATGGCGAAGAGACATCTCTAAATATTAATATTAAGAGTTGAAACTTTACCTGATTTTTTTGTCACCATCTTGAACAATATTTTCATAGTAAATAAAGAAAAAAAAATTTTTTTTGGTCCAGCGTAATATATAGTATAACGTCTCATACAGTTGACAATACCTGCATCACAGTTGCTGTATATTCAATATAAAGGAAAACAATAAGTTCACGTAACTCAGAAGTGGTGTTATTCTTTACGTGCGAATCTATTACGGATGCATTTCATTTTTTTAACTTTCTGATATTTTTATCATGATTTACTATAACATTCACCGTAACATTTACAATTTTTCCTTTTAAAAGTACAATTACTAGATCTACACCTTCATTAAATGCTTTAAATATTAAGGATTTTTAAAAACGCATCTAATATGATGAACCTTTAAGCGTAATCTTTGAGGTTGTCACGTTGCCGGCCGAGTTGATAATACAAGTAATCCTTGACTCCGATCGCAATTATCTGGACATTTTGCATCACTTGACACCGTTGCGTTTATACCTGTTTATTATACCTATATTATTAAATATATCATGAAGTTTATTGACTTTGTTGCAAGTTATTCTTAGGTAAATCTTACAACTGAAAATATCTTCGCTTTCATGGATAATACAGTTCAAACTATAAACTTTATTACTCCCCACAACTATCTTAAACTTTGTGAAGAAAATTAGCATTAGAAATGATAATAAGTCTCTAAGAACCATGTAAAAATATTAGATTAATAAAAAAAAGTAACGATAATAATAAAGTAGATGCTATTGTAGAAATTAAATCTAGACATTATAATGACTTTATTGATGAACATTGAGCACCTGAAAATCCACTAAAAGCAATAATTTAAAGTTTTACTCCTAATAATATAAAATAGACATAAAACGATAAAATAAAATGCATAAAGTCGTTGGCAAAGATCATATTATTATACGTCGAGTAGTATTTATTTAATGGGCTGCAAATTATGTGAGGGAGTCATTATGCTGGTTGAACTTGGCTTGGTTATGATCAGTATTGATAAGATACGCTAGTTGGTTTGTAATTATTAAAATTGTACACCATGAGGTATCTTAATTACCCACGAGAAAATTATTTTATGGTATATACAGACTAGTTTTATTTTTCAAAAATATGTAGAAAGTTGACTAATATTTTCTCATCTAAGAAAGATATCGTTTTATTATTTAGATCTTTATTATTTATGATAATTATATTATTCTCATCTTTAAGTATGTTATTCTCTTCCTGTAATGAGAATAAATTATTGAATTTGCAAATAATTGTTGCGTGAACAATATTATCATCAACATTGAATCGACCTTGTCTATTGCAATAGCACCTTGAATTAAAATAAATCGGAAAAGATGATTACTTTACCATAGAAACAACTATAAATATTAATATAAGAGAACAGTAATTTTCTTAAGAACAAATTGATTAATAATTACTTTTTTTCTTTCTAGGTTTGTGAAACCTGACGAAGTGGCGAAACTGTGGGGTCACCTGAAGCAAAACGACAACATGACCTTTGAAAAGTTCAGCAGAGCCATGAGATATCACTACCGTCAGTCCGTCCTCGTGTCTGTACCCACAGCACGTCTCGTCTATCAATTCGGACCCAAAGGACCCAACTTCAAGACAGAGAACCCTAACTTCGTCAAAGTGAAATCAGAGGTTCACGACATCACGTATTCAAATTCGTAATGTAGTTTTAAGAATGTCTTGGAAAATGCTCATGTTAAAGGAGACGAGGATAATGTTAATGTTTTGATGTCTGTAGCCTGGTGCGACTCTCGATGCAACTGTTGATGATGCTGTTGTTGGGACTGTTGTTGTAGGAAGTGTACCTCGCAAAGGTTTAAAAGGTTACAGAGAGAGTTGTACTGGGTGTAATTTGTTTGGCAAAGATAGTATAGGCGTAGGAGAAGGAGGAGGAGTCGGTATTGGTATTGGTTAGATAGATGTTTGGAATGTATTGAGTGTATACTCGTAGGTAAGGTCAGTGTCCGGTCCGGTCTCGTTTGAAGGTATTACTTGGACAGTTGGATTTGCTGCCGTCAATTAAAGGTTGTAACTTGTTGAAGTGTCCATATTATTTTTTTAAGTGACTATTGAATTAAGAATGGTTTTATCCTGACCTGAAATTTTTTCGCGGTCGATTTTTCAAGGTTGTTCAGAGATATGGATTTTTGATAAAGTATTTTTAAAATTTCGATTGTTGTTGTATGAATAAGATTAGTTAAAGAAATTATTGTAGTTGATAGTTTAAACATTCCGATTTTATTTATATTATACTGATCGAATAGAGTAGTTATTGTTGCCATACTTATTAACTGTTTCTATGTACTTAATGATTTTGTTTCCACTTTTACTATTACAGTCTGTTTTATAATTGTCTAGTTCTAATATACTTGTGTTTATTTATAATCTCTCTCAGTGTTAGGTACAATATAGTATAATTATAAAGTATGAAAAGGCGCGTTTGTGCAATAAGACATATATGACAAGTGTAAAGATCTGTAGGCCAAAGATTATATAGTTTGAAGGTAGGTACATTATTAAATAATTTCGACATTATAAATGTAATTTAGTTTTAAGTTGGTGACTCTCAAGCAATTGCTGTGATGTAAAGTAAATTTTAATTGTTTTAATTTATGTATATAGTTGTCTTCATTAAATCAACGAATTACTTGTACATAGTAATATATCCTCTCAAATATAATCCATTACTGATTCATTTCAATTGCATTAACAATCATCACGATACTAACACGTAATGTAATTTAATTTTAATGATCTTTTCATGTTAAGTGTAATGGCCGCCTCGTGAACGACATCAAACATGTTGCATAATGCATTGCATCATCATCATCATCACACATTGCTGAAAATATTTTTATTTACTATACAAAAAAATTAAATCGATCAATCAATTATCGATTTTTTGCTTCTTTTATATATTTTATAATATGAAAAATTGGTTTTAAAAACATTTTGTCTTATTTCTCTTTTTAATATTTAAATTTGTTCATCTGTTCATTTATTTTAATTGAAAAAAATAATTTATTGTTCTTTAATATATTTTATGTTATATATTTCTTTGTTACTTATTTGGATAATGGGTTTAAATTATTATTAGATTTCTTAACTTTTTTATATATATTTATTTATTTGTGTGTAAACATTGTCTGCCTGAGAGTACGAAGTTCGTAAGAACTTAATTAAAATTTAGAAATAATATATACTTTGATATCGTGCCGGCGGCCATTTTAACAATACTGTCAATTTGAACTACAAGTACAAAATTTGTGTCTTCAATCAACTGTTAATAATAGATATAGGACGAATACCTTACAATATACGACTTTGTCTAAAAGTTAATAATTACCGACTTAGGAAAACTAGATATACAACTTTAAGGATGGATTGCACCCTAAAATATTAAACAAAATATTCAATTCAGTCAGACATAATACCAAAAAATACTTGTCAAACAACCGCCCTGATAGATCCAGAAAATTAATTTATAACGTTATATATATAACAGTTACATTAATTAGAGTTTTAGTGCAACTCGTCCTTAAAGATATATTAAACTTTTGTTGTAAAGTTGATAACTTATCTCATTTAATTATTCTAGTACTAATGCATAATATATTTAATCCTCAATAATCCAAGTTTCGTGCAAAACAATAAAACAGGTCATAGTATTAAGTCCTTCAACTTTTCAATTAAATCCTTTTTTGAGGATAATAAGTATTAAATCCTAAATGATAAAGTTATTATTAAATGAAAAAAAAATGTCAGCTTGCTTAGACATGTCACCGTTTCGATCATTTAATATATTTTGTTATTTTTTTAGTATTATTTCTATTGACAAACATAGAGCTTATTTTTTTTAAGATTCGCATTATTTCCAAAATAATCAGTATGTTAAGTTAATTATATTTGTTTTTTAATTTAAGTTTTATGCAAATGTGCAATTCAGATAAACCTATTTATGTATTACAGAACTATACGAAGATAGATAAAAGATTATACGAATTATGAATGTGAAAATTGTTTGATTTTATATATCCACTTATCTAATAAATAAATTTCATAAAAATTACTAGATACCTACTTAATCCTAGTGATATGAAAGTAGCACTTTATGAAACAATTAATAATATTAGAAAATTGGTCCAAGTTTTTTTTTAAACATTTATTTTCATATCACTACAAAAAGAATAGCAAATGCAAATTTTGTTGATGAGATATAATATATAGAATAGTATGACATATTAGGATGGAAGTAACTAAAAATTCAAAATGAAGAAAAAAAGAAAGAAGTGGTAGAAAAAAATATATTATAGTGAGTAATATAAGTTAATCATTTGTTTACAATGGATAGTAGGAGAAATGAAATTAATATAAGTTACTTATCATTATACTTTTTTTAATATATTAATACATTGCAATTTTGTAAATAATGTAAATAAAGCAAGTGATACATCTTGATTAAGACATAGAGAACAGATTTCGTAAATGCATCAAAGGCATTGGTCGATCGTATCCTCACTCTGTGGTGGTGGTGGTGGTGGTAGTGGTGTGATTGAGCGATAAATTTCAGGACGAAAGATAGTTTCGATTAAGTGTTGAAGGAGGAAGATTGTAAAGAGTGAGAATAAGTGAAATTTGAAATGAATAACCTACTGAGTGTTTCGTATACTTCAGGCTTCTGGCATAAAACCCCTATTATGAGTCCATCAACATCTAAACCAATAGTCTATCACTGCGCTAAGGGTGTGTTATATTAAATTAAATACGTGCATTTTTAGAATAAAAAAATTTATTAGAGCACCCGTAAGCTATTTCCTGTTCTTATATTAAATTTAAAATAAAAATATTTTTTTTTTGCTATATAAAAATATATTATTTGAAATTCGTCAAAACTTGGCGCTTGCACTTCATAATTTTTTAAAAATTTGTATTTCAAAGCAAGCTTATAAATATTAGTAGATTTTAAGCTTTCATTCGTACTATTTTTGTAGCAAATAAATAGTTTATTTATTAATCATGGCTGTCCTTGAAAGAGTTGTATCTTATTTGTCTTAATAGTTTTGATCTTATTGAAAGGTCAGCGGGAATCCCCACGAACGAATTGTTTTATCTTTGTTTTAACAACCTTATCAATTATAATATTATCACATACTGACCTGCCCTCGCTACGTTGAGGAATAATGAATCACCATGGAGCAGGACCATCCAGCAGCGCCATCTTCAACGATACAAAGCTCATGACTAACATATTTAAAAAATCATAGATACGTTACTTTTGAATTAATATGGCAAGAAAATGT